>JAFBJU010001375.1:522171-545224 GCA_016785305.1 Colistium nudipinnis
ATATATATACACATTTTACAATGTTGAATAATAGCATTGCAAAGCTTGTGAAGCTATTTCAGGTGCCATTGAAGTAAAAGTCCATTGCTCGTGCTGTGAATCACCACGGCCCTCGTCTGTTCCTGCGAAATGTATATTTATATTTATTTTGCTCTTCGAATGGAGCTTAAGCACATTTGGAGTGAACTGATCTTACCATTTTATTGTAAGATTTCCATCTTATTCTCTGTGTCCTATTTCACTTCATTTGTCTCGGTTAGTATATTTTTATCTATAGTTTTAGCCCCCTCGTTCGCTCCTCTGAATAGCTCAGAGTGGGCTTTCTTTTGCAGCCTTGGAAGTTCACAGAGCCATGCGCCACGTCGCAGCGCTGATGATCCCTCGGAAACGAAAGTTGATCTAGCTAAATCTGTCGGTCGTAAACCCGGCAGGGTTGTTGCATTTTCCCGTCGACTCAGACCCATGTTTCTCTTTTTTGTTTTTTTGTTAAAGGAGCGCTTAGGATATGATTTATAGAAACGTCCGAGGTGGGACAGGAGAAAACGGGGAGGGCAGATTTGGAAACCTTCCTGCTGCTGGAGGCTGTGCTCTCTCTCTGGACAGTTGGGGCTGGCCCACTGCCCTGCCGACTGGGGGGAAAAAAAGGGGAGAAGCTCTGTTGCTTAGCAGCATTAGGGCTAAATTTTATTCTAATAAAAACCCTCGCTTTAGGTGACAGGTTCGCTCTGTAGCACGGCGCAGGGGCCGGTGGCCGCTCGTTCAGAGGCGGCGCCAGAGACGTGTCTTTCAATACGATATTGGTGATTCTGAGACCACCACATGAGGAAGCGGTGAATTGTGGTTATTTATCCCCATTTGTTATGAGTGGGGAAAACGCTTTCCTTGCGAAGTGGTGATGTCATCACCATTTGTATCTTTGTTTTTTTTGTTTTTTTCCCCCAAAGGCCCGTTAAGTGAGGGATTGTGAAGTAACGGGGGGACGAGAGTGGTCTCACCCCGTGTTGATCTGAGGTCAGTCCGAGTTATTAACCTCTCGGCTTGAATCACTCTGTCACGGGTAAACAGCCAGGAGTAAATAATTGCTCTCTGCTTGTGTCCCCCCCCCACCACCCGCTCACCTCTGACTGGCTGACATCTGCTTCAACAAACTTCCAGCAGTTTTTTTTTCCCCCCCCCCGTGTTTTTTGTTGTTGTTGCCTCTTCACGTCACTCGTTGGTAAAGGAAAATGTGGTGCCGCGGCGTGTTTGTCCGCCGGACGTGCGGCGCAGTAAATTCCCTTCCTTCCAGCAGTTTTTTTTCCCCCCCCCCGTGTTTTTTGTTGTTGTTGCCTCTTCACGTCACTCGTTGGTAAAGGAAAATGTGGTGCCGCGGCGTGTTTGTCCGCCGGACGTGCGGCGCAGTAAATTCCCTTCCCTCCGTCCTGTTACAGGACACCCTAACCAAGGGCTCTCCAGAGACACCTTCAAAAAGTGATTTATCCTGAAATATGGCGACAGCCGCGACTATGAATCAAAGCTCGGGTGCGTGTTGTTTAATAGGTTCAGGATGAGGTAAGAGACTGATGTAATGCTCCAGCTGAGGACCACTCGGCCGTAAAAGAAATGAAAGCTTGTATCTAATAAGCAGCAAGTAATAATTGGGTTGCTTGTTTTCCCCCCAAAACAATCCTCCGACTTCAGCCAGCATGTCCAGCCAATGGTATTTGGAATAAATATGCTAGTTTGTAGAGACCGGTGCAATATTGGTTTTACTGACCTTTTTCGTGTGAGAGAACGGGTAACACAAAGTGGGACAGCGCTGGAAAAAATACCAGGCTAAAATCCGCTTCTTCTTTTTTGGGATGCATTACACAAGTCTGCCCGGTCAGCGTTTTTTTACTCGAAAAACGATCACGTTAACGGCGGCAACCAAAAGAGTGTTTTTTTTTAGTCTGTTTGATGTTTTTGGGGGAAAGTGGTGGCCTTTTTTCGTCATGCAAATTTGTTTGCGTGGTGCGCTTTGTTCGCCTCCGCACCCGCTTGCTCACATTGCACGTCCTTGTGGGAGTCCGTGGGAGCCAGAAGCTCAAACGCCAGCAGCAGTTGCGGGTAAGGAGGCTCGGTGGGTTTAACCTAGCCTTCGCGAAGCCTGGTGTTGGGGCTGTCGTGTCCTCTCCTCGCTCTCTGGCAGAGCCGTGGTCTTGGCGAGGCAGAGCAGCTTCAACCCTGCGTTGGCTCCGTTTGGCTTCGAGTGCAGTTGTGTTGCTATTGTTTTGCCGAGCTGAGATCAGACCTTGTTGCGGCGTGTGTGCTTTTGGCGAGTATTTGTAGGCATGTGTGTGTATTTCCGGTTTGTTTCACGTGTGGGCGTGCATAGATGCGTCTTAACTCAAAATCGCACTCCCGCTATTACTGAGGAACGATAAAGATATCGATGAATACACAGGAAACGGGTATGATAACGGATATTTTGGACCTTTACAATTTTATGGTTGGCGCTCCAGTCAGAAATGAGAGAGAAAAACAACGGCGGAGAAAGCTGCTCTAATATAAGATTTATAATTGATTTTTTTTCTCCTACTTGGACGTTTGACAGGAACCTGGGAATGTAGGAAAATAGTGAGGAAGATACCAAAGATTATTGTTTTTTTTTTTTTTTGCAAGGATCGTCTTAAGTTCATTCCATGCCACGTTCCATCGGATTCCCTGGCACCGTGCCGCCTGCTTAACGGAAGAGTGACGGGAGGAGGGTGAGAAGGGAAGCGGTGACGGCGCGGCGGAGGGCAAACACAGTGCAGGAGCCGGCTGACAAAGCCCCGACATTAAAGCGAGCGTCGCGTCCAGTCGCGTGCGAGACCTGGCGTCCACGGAGTCTAGAGTTCTTTCTCGCAGCCGGGTACGACGTGTCGCCGCGCGTCAGAGAGAAGGAAGAGTGATACTTGTGTGAACGTGCAGGGATGGAGTATTGCAGGTGGCGCTTTTACATGCAGCCGTTTGCCGCAGGTTGTGTAACCATGAGGCGAGCTACAGTGGCAGCAAATGGTCATGGCTGACTCATATATATATATATTTTTTGTCTCTTACTGCCATACAAGATCATTTATTTCGGTGCATTTTTTTCAAGGATATCTTTTGAATATAAAATGGCCATCGCTTCATTGCTGGTGGCGGCTCAGGGATTGACGTGGCGCCGGTTTCCAGGGTTGTAGTGTGAGCCGTGATTTTGTTTTGCAATGAGTGAGTGAGAGAGAGAGAGAGAGAGAGAGAGAGAGAAAAAAAAAAAGAAAGAATCTTGATTTCAGTGGAGGAAGTCGTATGCAGCCGCCCACTCCCGAGATACATCCATCAGGCGGCACCGTCTCCGGATGATGCGGCCGGCGGCCACACCCGCACATGTGCTCCTCACAGTCGATTAGTCTTGGGTCGTAATGTTGCGGCGCGATGTTGGGGGGGAAAAAAAAAAAAACTGGACACCGCTTTTGTTGTGGCTGATCAATTTCAAGCCGTGAGCAGACATCTCGTTTTGGCTCACGCAGCCATACGGAGCTCTGATCTCGGAGGAGCCTACGAACAAGTAGACTATAGTCTTTATAGTCCCGCGCCGTTTCATTTCCAATTGCCCCATTGCTCTTTATGGCGTCAACGCAGAGCATTGCACGGTAGCTGGGATATGCTCTCCTTATGCCGGATAAAAAGCCTGGAAATAAAAGGATGCGCATGTCTCGTCGCGTATGAATAACAAAACCGGTGATAACAAATATGCATTTGCCACTTGTCGCCATATATGCCAACATCGGAGCGGAAATTCCCAGCTTACAGATGGCTCTCAATGTTTGTCTCACCTTTGCGCGGTCCTCGCCTTTGGTCCTGACGCCGATGTTTACAGTTTCTCACTCACGGCATTTATGATTTTCTGATCAATATCGTACATGCACTGTAATTAGAATCAGCTCATTATATTCCACACGGATGCTTTCAAACCAATAAGGGTTTTGATGCACACATTGATCTTGGACGTCAGACCGTGGCGTCCGTCAGAGCAATTAAAGCATCTCCTGATAAGAAAGACTGTTAATGAATGATAACGATTAAATATGCTATTTGCTATTAAATACATTCAACAAATGGGATATTCCCCCACGCCGTACATTATTCTTATTTTTCAGTTACCTCTCTATTCACACATCTCTCTGTCTATGGCATGGCGTGTGATTAATTTGAAAAAAAAAATATATATATATATAATCTTCGTAAAGAAACTGCATATGGGCATGCATGGGTAAAAGGAGACCCGGAAAGCTGGGCTGAAAGACGAGTGGTAACAGTCGTATTTTAACTCAGGCATGCACGGTCACTCTGTGTGTGTGCCGTTGTGTGTGCACCGTCATTACGAGCAGACTCGCATTGAGCAAAAATGTCCGCCATGTCTGTTTGCACACTTTCCTTCCTTCATCTTCTCTCGGAGACTTTGGCGCCACAGAGCTGGAAGCACCAATTTCCACAGGGATTGTCTAATTTCTTCCGTTAAAAAAAAAAAGAGGAAAAAGAAAATTCTTTCGCCTTCCCAATAATTTCAAAAGATGTTGGTCCCGCAAAATTTCTACACCGCCAACGTGACCCGAAGGGTGCAATGCATTCGTGCAGCAGACGGCTTTTATTTTTTTCTGTGATGTTTTGTACTTCACAACAAAATAACGTTACCTTTTGTTGGATGGTTATTTAAGGGGAATTGAGAAATGCAGCCAACTCTTCATTTTCTTCAACAGAGCTCGAGAGCCTCTAAAAGATGCAGAGGGTTTTTCTTGTCATGGCACATTATTAAATTTGGCTGGACGTAAGCATTTTAAGTCAGGGTTGACGGAAGCTAACTAATACTAGGAATGCCACATCTTTTTTTTTCTTCCTCTTTTTTTCCCCTCACACACATACGCAGCCCTTTTTAAAAAGTAGTGGCATCCGAAGGGGGGGGGGGGGGTTCACAGGGGGGGTTCACAGATCACTTTTACAACTTTCATGACGTGGGCAAACGCAGGCAACACGAGCCCTAATTGTCGAGCCCGTAATGACTCTCAAAACAAACACTTTTTATGAAATTGAAATGTCATTGTTGGACGCAGTTGAATGGGTTCACATAGTTTCGAAGGAACACAGTCTTGGCCTTGAAAGCATCATTGGAAAAAACAAAACAAAACAAAAAACATTTATTCTGGGACGTAAAATTGGTCTCATGCTTTGCAGATGGAAAAAGATTAAACTTGCAGCTGTATAGTCAAAAGGAGATTTGCTTGTGTACATAGAGCTTGTTGTTGGGCCATGGCTTTGTTTTTTTTCTTACCAAAGCTTGATTCAATGTTATTTAACTGAATCCTGTGTTAACACACGGAGATGCATACTGTGTAAACTGCAGTTTTTTACAGTTTTTTTTAGTTTTTTTTCACCCCCACATAGGCCATGGGTATTTAAGCTTTTGAGCATACAGGCGTCTGTGTTGCATGGCGGATGCTTCAAAGCAACCCTCCTCTTCAAAAAGTAAATATTGCACTCGTGTGCTGGACATAAAAAGCAAAGAGTTCAAGCGCGTGCGTTTCTTTATTGATCATGTTCTGGAGCTGCAGGGCTTGAAACTCACGGTTTCTACACTGCCGTATTTTGTAATTAAGTGGTTCCTGTTTCCTATTACTACAAGGCTGGGCACGTGTACTTATTTATGTTTGAAATTTAAGCGATAAAAAACGAGATGTGGAGGTGTGTGCGGTCGTGGTCGATCGACCCGCTATGCGATCGTGTCGTAAATCCGGGAGGCCTCTTTGAAACTGGTGCCCTGGCATCTTTGAAAGGTCTCGGGAAAGGACTCAAACGGAGGATGAAATCCATTTTTTTTATTTTTTTTAATGATAAACATTTGAAATAACTGACTGACTTGATGCGGGTCCTAATGCAATCTCAAGACAATGAATGCATTAGAGTCGGCATGGCGACGGTTGATGTTTTTCCTCTCACAGAGAACACATACTGGGAGTCATCGGATATTCTACTCATGAAAGATCATTTCTGAGTCAGTGCTGTGAATTGGGCCGTCAGAGTTGTGAGATTGTCATGAATCCCATTCGGGTTACTTATTGTTTAGACACTCCATCACAATCCTTACAGGGATTTAGAATTGCTTATCCTTCTTCTGGTATATTCAGCGGATATCAATCTCTCCCGTTGCTCTGGCCAAGACTAAAGTAAAGAAATACACAGCCTGCCAGAGCCTATCAGTCTGCAGACTGCATCCAAGGGGGTCCCGAATAGTATCCCTGTCCTTTTTTTTTTTTTCGCACGCAGGGGGTCCCGGGTGGGCAGTGTGCGGGGGGGGGATATTGAGTTGGTTCAAAAGGCAATGCGTCCATCGGATTGGAGTCAGCGCTGTGGTTCTGTGCTAATATTGGCAGAAGGCCTGAGTCAGCGTCGCTCTTTGGGCTCACCATTCGGAAATTGAAAAAAAATAAAAAAAATAATCCTTATTTAAAATGAGAAAGGAATAATGAATACATTGATTTTCATGACGGGATCTAATCCCAATATAATGTGCATTGAACTGATCGATGGATTGATTCGGAGAATTTCTCTGGCTTGCCCTCTTCCTTTTGTCTGAAGGCTACATTTCCCCTTATGGTTAACATATGATCTCTGTCACCCGAAGTTTTGCTCTGCAGTATATATTTTTTTTCTCTTTTTAAACGTGCACCAATCCTAACCCCTCCTCTCCACTAGTCTGTGCTGTAGAAGAGGATACGGGTCTGAGCCAGGCCCCAGCTGCCTGTCCCTCTTTGATAGAATAATCAGGCTACGTGCTGTGGTGTTTGCGGGGGTGTGGGGGCTAGAAATACATTAATAAACATTATGCCATAATGAAAAATTCAGAGGTGCTCATTGTTGTTTTGAGTCGGACCCCTAATTAAAATCACTGTTTCTCAGTGTTTTTCTATCCACTATTTTTGGATTCCTGACCTTTTTGCCCAGTGACAGCCAGTCAGTCATTATGGAAAACACATTTAGCCACTGCCTTTGTGTTGTGTTGATTTTGCATCTAATGGATTAGTGAAGCCAAATGGAGTCCTCACGGTCTCTTATGGCCCTTCTGATCCGCCCGGCCATTCAGACGGAGCCCTCCCCTCTCAAAGTGGGTACACGCCAAATTGTTTGTTTGTGTTCCTCCTTTTTAATGCCAAATGCAAGCGTATTCAGTGAAGTCCTCGTTACTTCGCTGGATTTTATACAACCCCGAACATTGCATATGCAAATATGCCAATTGGGCCTCCACATCCACAAAAGATCTCAAAACAAATTATGAGAGAGAGTCGAGTATTATTACTGACACAAACAAGTGACTTAATGAATGAATACATTAATTAAAGGTTAGACGCCGTATCTGATATTCAGCTGCCGCTCCATGCTTCGTCGGGAAAAGCTGGGATCTCAGCGAGATGCATGGGTGTTCGCACGCGCACACAACCAGAAGCACAACACCACCAGTTGCACAAGTTTGTGTGGGGCCGAAAAACAAACAGATACAAACAGGCAAACCCATCGGATTAAACAAAAAAAATGTGTAAACAGGTGACATGGATCACGCGACGGTGTGAGCTGTGAGTGATGTCGCAAGTATATATGTGTGTGTTTTCCGGTTTCCGTACTTTCAGCCGGCCTGCAGATGGCAAGCCGCCTTGATATAGTCGTGCCCTTTTTGGTGTGGCCCCTCAGACTGCGGAGGTGGAAAGCATCGTAGGTGTAGGCGCGTGTTCTGACAGATGTCTACGGGCTGGAAATCAGCGCACGGCCGCGCGTCGGGGCAACATCACCGTGGATTGGAGCTGGAGGCGGATGACTTTGGGAATGCGAGGGTGGCCAAACGTTTCTAAGAAAAAAGGCATACACACCGACATGGAGGCATTATCCAAACCCGCGACCAAAACAAAGACGAGTGCCTTCGTGCAATCCTCGCGGAGGTGCTGCGTGGCGGTGATTCTCTGCACAGGACGCCCTCTCTCCGCCACCTGTTTCAAGATGAAAATAGTCTTTGGCTCGGGTTTTAGTGTCTTAACTCCAAACCTGTAATGCAGATGCATTTGGAACCGGGAGAAAGCACTGAAGGTGCAAAGGCTGTACGGCGTCTGTGACCATATGAATCACGGTCGAGGTCTGGACCGTAGTTCTCAACAGCTACCTCTGCAGCCCTCTCCTTTAATTCCTCTCTTTAGGAAAAAAAAAACGTAAAAAAACAACCCACTGTAAATTTGGCACATTCTGAGTCAGCACAAAAAAAGCAAAGCCAGGAAACGGGAACGAGAACGCGACTCTGCGCAACCGTGATAGTTTGCACAGAGAGATCCCCTGAAGATTGTTATTTTCTATCAGACCACTGTTTATAGGGGCAACAGCGTAAAGCAAAAAGAGATGAACAATATAAATTTCAATCATGAACCTTTGAGGCTCTCACAGAAGCGGTGCAGTGAAGCATCCGCCTCTGTACCGTACAGCACAGCGCGTTGTGGCCCGCGCTTCTGTGTGTCCGTTTGTGTCCAATGTGTCGCCTTGTCAGTCTGTGGATTCCCCAGTGCCGTCACCTCTTCTCGTGAGGTCAGCGAGTGTGGCTGCGGTCTCTGGGCAATTATCAGATACGCACAAGTGAAGGTGTTTTTTTTTGTTTTTTTTTAGGCTGGAAAACAGATTCCTGCCGCACGACATTTGAGTACATTTGACTGCTGGAGCGTTCGTGCAGTCTGCGCTGATTGGTCCTTTAAAGGCCATATACCGAATGTAGAGACATTAGTTGTAAATGACCTTGCAGTATTGTTGCAGCCTCAGAGCTCAGCAGGAAAAAAAAAAAGATAGACCAGTTTTACTGGTTATTTTCTTCCACGTCTTTTTTTTTTTTTGCCCCTCTCCCTCCTTTCGCCGTGCACTCATGAAATGGTCTGACAAAGACCCGGGATGATTAAAAGGTTTCTTGCAGCCACTCTGGCTGAATTTGCGTCTAATTGTGTCTTCTGAGGTCTGAGTGCAAACATAACGCCGCTAAAACGTGGCTTTCATTCTGACACAGCCGAGTCATCTGAAGATGCAAAAGAAAAAAGGAGCAGAAGAACACTTTGTTGTGTTTCTTTGTAATGTCTCTGCACAAAATGTAAAAAATAACGACAAGACTGTAATCCAGACTTATTATTATTATTATTATTATTATTATTATTGTTATTATTATATGGATATCACCTTCATGAGCATATCTGTTTATTATGATTCCTGCTGTGAACACCTTTGTGCCCGATCCCTAATTAAACCCAAACTGAAAAGCCAATTGCCCCGCCGAATAAATAATCACCGGGTGTTTATTAAAACGTGTCTGTGTTCTCGCAGCTCTTTCAAATCACATTTTCATAAAATACTTTTCACTTCAAGGGGACTTAAAGGCCCCAGGGTTAAGAAAAGGCATCGTGCCTACTGCGAGAGAGCCACTTCTTTAATTAGAGAGCTTGCCTGCCTTTATTCACGACGCATTTTCTGCGGGGGCCACAGTGTTTTCTCTGGAAGGGATCGGGAATTGAAAATGTTTATCGCCGCTCGGTTTACAGTGAAACCACACAAAAAAAAGAAGAGATTTGGCTCAGACGCCTGCGACATCTGCGTGTTATGGATCTGTGACAGAAAGCATCGACTTACAAATCTTTATTTCCCCTCATTGGCCTGGGTCTGTAACAGATTCCAGTTGCCAAACTCTCCTGGTATAAGTATCATTCCCTCGAGGGTGATTCATTCTGTTTGCCTGAACATGTTTTATTTATTTATTTTTTCATTCTTAGATGGTAAACTCGCAAGTATTTTTCATTCGCTTTTTTCCCCCCCTTGTTCGAGGACAGGCAGGGTGGGGAAGGTCAGTCGGAGGCTTAAACGTGAAGGCTAAAGGTCGAGCTTGATGCGCCGGCTTCTTAACGCTTCTGTTAAAAGCACCCTCGGTCTTAAAAGCCTTAATTCCTTTTCTGATTTGCTTTTTTTGGGGGGCCACTCGGGGGATTATTCCCCATTTAGACAAAAAAGAAAAAACTCGCCGAATGAAATTGAAGTCTCCAAAAACCAAAAACAAAGAAAAGCTCTCAAATGACTCATAAAAGCCAACAACCTATATTGAGCATCTTAAATCCTTTTCCATGTTATTTGTGCGCCTGACGTAGACACACAGCGGGCACAAAATTAGTATTCCACTGTTTTTCCTTTGTCATTTCTTATTTGTCCCAAGCCCCGGGTTAATTCTCATTTTGGATCGTGGTTATAGTAGTTATGGTATCGTAGGTCTAATAACTCTAAATGTTGCTGGTGAAGCAACAGTTTTGTCAACAGTTATTGACACTGTATAAGTGTTATTGCAATTGTCAACTTTCATCAGTGCTGTGTGTGTTTATTTTTTTTTATTTTTTTACGTGCTGTGAACTTGCCAACACCCAGCGTGTTCGCTGACAACAGGGGGGCGAGCGAGGCTCTGGCTCTTTGTTTTTTCCGTGACACATGAGGAGCAGGCTTTTAATCGCAGTTATTAATCCGACTGGCCCGCAGAGATGCCACGACCTCCTTCCCTTTAAAGACCACATTTCCATAACGAGCGCCGCCAACTTTTGACTCGCCGAGCGGCGTCGGGCCCGCAAAGTGGCCGAGCCGCCCGCGGTAACTGGCCCCGTGCGGCGCTTAGACACACGCATCCTAACAGTCGTTTGCGTAAATGTGCAGCCGTTGTCTTGTGACCCAATGTTGTGTGTTTTTATTTATTTTTTGGTTATATTGAAGGATTGTACCCACCCCAAATCATGCTGTAATGATCATCATACTGTAATAATCCTGTGAAAGCCTCACAGGGCTTCAAATGATCCTTCTACATTATGGGGCTTTGATTTCTTTTCTCTTTTTTTATTTGTGTCCTGTGATGGTGATTATTTTTTCCAAGTAAGCCGCCGCAAAGATATCACATTCAATCCCAATCTCACGTCTAAGACTACGACATACACGCCGCTGTCTTTAAGGCCTGGTTTTAAATCTAAGCTGAGAGGGCTTTTGTTTTTGAAACCCCCACCCCCTCACCGTTTGTGTCATCGGGCTTAGAGGAATCTCTGCTGCGCTAACCGCAGGCCTGCCTTCCTCGCACCTCCTGCTATGTTAATAACAAATCCAGCCTCAACAGCTGTGCGTTGACTGTCAATTAGGCCGTGGCACCCGCAGGCTTCGGTGTTTCAGGTGGTCGAGATGAACTTGTTTCATTTGTGCGTCTTTACTTCTGCCTTTATTTAATGTCGTGCCTGCGCAGTGAGTGTACGGCATTCACGCCGAGAGTGCGTGAAGAGGTTTCATCCCTTTAATGTGCCATCAACGGTGTTGTGAGTCTCATTTAAACCAGGACCATTGCTCATTGTGCCCCCCCACCCACCCCCCAAGATGTCTATATGTAGATGTATGAGACATATTACAGGGTTTTTTTTGGTTATTTTCTCCTTCCGAATCTAGAATTGAAATCGCTTTCACTGGCAATAAATAAATACATGAATGACATTTTATTAACGAATACATTGATGCCGCAGTTGACGGGAGACGATAGGAGCAAAAAGGCACGCGTGCAGAATCTATCATGTCCGCGCACCCCGTCGTCAGGTTAATGCTCTACTTTGTGATGCATAACCCTCGATGGCAGAACCTCTGCGGGGTCGCTGGAGTGCTGTAGGAAAAAAAAAACACCCTAAACACTCACAAAAGTGGCGAATGAGTAAGGGCAACACACAGAGACGGTGTCCAAACAGGAAGTGTAGTCAGAATCACCTAAACGCATGACTCTCCACAGGAACACAGAGTCCACATCTGTGGCGAAAAAAGACAAAGAAAACAGCACGTCAACGGGACTGGGCAAATTTCGTTTAACTTAAAACAGCTGTTAAAAAACGAAAGGATTGTAGAAGGGTGTGTTTTTGGCATCACAACGACCCGTCGTAAAAGCCAGGTGCGATTGCAGCTCGCCAAATTTCTGTCGTGGCGGCGGATCTGCTCGCCGGTAAAAGAGAGAGAGAGAGAGAGAGAGAGAGAGTGAGAGCGCGCCTCTGTAGCGGCGCACTTTGACTTGTGTAACGAGTGTTGTGTATTTGTGCGTTGTGCATCATCGGAGCAGGTCTTTGTCAGTCGGACGCACAATTGCTTTTCTGCTGCCCTAAGATAGCAACGCGCCAACCGCGGGGGGCCTGACCCCACCTCATTCTACAACCGGCGCTCCCGTGGGAGGGCGGCGGGCGCATTTGTTATTCAAATGACGCGGGCACCGGAGAGGAAAATGACAACGGCGGCGGCGTGAAACTGGGTGCCGCTGTGTGCCCGATTGGAGATGAAGAGAGGGCCCAGGAGAGCGGGATTGGGCTGGTATCAAACTGCAACTTTTAAAAGGCAGGTTAAACAGTTTCCATTAAAAAAAAAAAAAAAAAAAAAAAAAAAAACGCCAACGTGAGCACGAGGGTGTCCCGAAGTTCATCACGTGCTTGGCAAAAGCCAGCGCGGACCCCTTTGTGACTCGTTTGTCGCTCCACGCACCACGGCCGATTTGTAAAATCGTTTTTCCCAATCCCGATCTCCTTTTGAAGCTTGAAGTACACTTTCATCCCAGTGATCAATGGCGCGTCGCAGTCGTTACGAAACCAGTCGAGAAATCGACTGCGTTCAAGTAGTAATCGTTCCGTTTTTGGGGGGGGGGGGGGGGGGCCCCCGAGATGAATTAGGTGAATTGAAACGATTAGATCGACCTGCCCGTTTGAACCGTAGCTATGCGGCTCTGTGTAAATACGCCGGCCAGGCATTAGCTGCTGTGATGTCGAAATGATCTACGCAGATTAAACAATTCCTTGATTCCGCAAATGCAACGTCTTTCCAACAATTCACAGCTAAAGTAAAAAAAAAACAAAAAAAAAAACTTCATGTTTCATCGTTAATGAAACTCACAGGGCTCACTTACCGGGCCTTGCCTCAGCCATACATCATGTTAAGTGGAGATTGAAGGAAGAATAATGGTTGTTCCTGTTGCTGCCACAAATCTGGGGATTTATCAGCGCAGGCCAAGATGAATTGGCTGCCCCGCCCGACTTCAAATTCCTCTGTGACGGAGACACTTTTATCTGTTCCCCTTCTCCCAGCGCGTGGAAGCTGCTTTGAATGTTTAAACCCGTCCTGGGTCCCGTCCCGAGTCATTTGCAACTTTGTGACTCCACTTTTGCCGGTGGCTGGACGTGACGGACGCCGCAATGTTGGACGGATGTGCCGTCCTACATTAAGGGGAGACATGCGTGGCATTTCCTCACCTGCGCACTTGTGCTGAGAGGGCAGGAGAAAACTCGCACAGCAGCTTGTCGTGTGCTACCGTTATCTTTTTTTTTTTTTTTTTCTTTCTAGTTCTTCTTGGAGGTTTATTTCACTCAGTAACACTCAGACAACACACTTAGAGATAGAACATATGAAAAGAACACCTTTAATTTAAATCCCCGGTATCCAGAATGTTTGTTTGTTATATTCTTCACAACATAAATCACTGACCTCTGTATGCATTTACAGTATGTACTTTGATTTTAAAAAACATGAATGTGCCCGTTTACCAATGCTTCACCTAGGAAATCAAATATAGTATATATATATATATATATACACACACACACACACACACACACACACACACGGGAAAACGCACAACTTCCTCCGCGTTTTTAATGGACAATTTCGGAGTGGGACATTTCTTGCTGTGTCATTTTGCTCGAGTCAAATCACGTTGGCTCTCGGTAAGAGAAAGCACGGTGGCACGTTTTTTTTTCCCTCTGACCTCCGTGAGACTGTTTTTTATTTGCACTGCAGCCAATGGGACCGGAAAAACGTAATTCTTGGAAGTACAAAAAAAAAAAACACATTATCAAATGGAATCTTATTAGGCCCCGTCTCATTGCGCACGGCAACATCATCACCCTTAAGGTGTTGTTCGGCCGGAGGGCAACATAAATGAAAGCACGAGAACGTAATTATGAAAGAGAAAAAAGAAGCCGCGGCGAAGTAGCTTTTGAAGCAGACCAAATCCACTTCAGACTGTGCTGTGCCGCTAACGTTGCCGACTACCTTTTGGGTGTTTTTTTTTTTGTTTGTTTTTTTCAGGATTTCATCATATTTTTACACTGCAAGCATGAAGGGATGAAATTGCGGCGCTTCACTGCTGCACTCGCCGCAGACACCAGGATTTGTTCGTTGACAGCAATCAGCGTGGAGTGTTCCCTGGCAGATAAACACAGTCAGACAGCCTGATGCACACTGATGGGATTACTCCGTTGTCGCCATGGTGAACATGGCCTCATTAGATGTGACCTTCTCCTGTGCCAGAACAAAAGCCTTCAGATAAATTATAAGACATTGCCGTGTGCTATTTTTTGTAGCCTCTAAGTAAAACTCTTGGGATGGTGGAGATACTAGGGACGGTCCAATAAAACCTGGACCACTAATCTGCTGCTATTCTTCCAAGTTTTTCCTCCTTTTTTTTTTTGTTCGAAATGGATTCTTGTACATTTCTCATATGATCCATCAATCTGTGTTAAGTAAGCTCCGGGTTGTTATTGTAAAGCAGGCCGGTCAAGTCTCGTATTGGGAAGCTGTTTTTTTTTTTGTTTTTTTTTTCCACCATGAAACTTTGAATATGGAGGAATTATGTCTGCTGCTTTTTTAATACCAATTTCTTGAAGTAGTTTTCTTCTAGGATGTACATATTTGCTCTCAGGCCTTTCTCTATTCTTTATTTTATATCTTTTTTTTTGTTTTATTTAAACAATAATATCATCCTGTAGCAGTGGTCCACAAAGGCACGTGCTGGGACTCTGGATCAGTGTGAACGAGAACGAGCTTCCTCACCCGCGCTATTTACACAGACCCGACGCCGATTTGTGATTTGCTCATTAGTCCCGATTTAACATTCGGAGTTTCAATTTTTTTATTCTCTATGACGGGTTCCTGTGTGGAGGAATTTCCACTCAGCCGTTGGAGAAAAAGAAACAAAAAGCCCGTAGCGGTATGCTGCCGTGTTTACAGCCCTATACAGTGAAATGGCCATTGATGGAGATCACGTAGCAGGTGAAGGTTGTACGATCCTGCAGGGAAATGTGCGCAGTGCCGAGAAAGTGGATTGATTCAAAACATTTCATTAAAGGCAAGGCTTCGGCCAAGATAAAGGAACGCCAAGGGCCCCGGGAGGAGAAGCGCCTGTGTGCTCACCCACACCGAGCACACCGGTGCTCTCATTAAAGACGTGTTGTCTCTGGCATGGTTCGAGACGGGGAGCGTGAACACCGCGCCCGGGCAAATTTACTCGCCAACAACGTGGCGGATAATCCCCCTCCGGAGTCGGCGTTATTTTTAGGAATTGCAAAGTGGAGCCGTTTGGAAATAACGCGCACCCAAATCCGCCGTTCATAAGTCATTATTGAGATTAGTATTTATATGAACTGCAATTCGTCCTTTTAATCAGTGTTTGGTTTCTTCTTTAATTCTGGAAGTCCCAGGGAGAGGCGGATATGACAGTTGAGAAGAGACTATACTATTACTAATCTCTCCAATTTACTCTCCCATTCATTCTGTAATACTCAGTTGTTGCAATTCATTTGGACTGGATCGGAAACCTATCCGCTGCTCACATTAGGAGGTTCGGGTTGAAAATGTGATTTCGTCTAAGAGGAAAATATTAAATTCGTTAATGTTCAACTCAGATGAAAAATGAAGGGCCTGCATGTTGGGCAGAAACCAAGAGTCGACGCACCACACTGATTTTGCAGGTGAACCGTATTTGTTGCTGTCACAGGTTCAAGACTACGTTTATTTATTCCGCGTTTTCTAAAGCAAGTTTGAATTGATCCATCCGTCCAACCAAATAGCCATCATCATTTGTTCCTTCTTTTGTGTTTTTGATGTGATTTCATGCCTTTTTTTGGTAGCAGGGTGGCCACCTTTAAACTGTAAGTCCTAATAAGCAAAATAGATGTCTCTACATAGTTCAGAATTTTCCGATGAAGTTATTATCTATTTTCTAACGGTCATGTAGTGTCGCAGCCAATTTGGCAGCCATCTTTCTTTCCTCCTTCCTTCCTCCTTCCTTCCCTCTCTGCCATTGTTTCACTTTGGGCGGAGGGGGGGGGGGGGGGGTCAAACAGAAGATTGTTTCAGCATGCTGCATGTCACAGAGGATTTGGACTCTATTTGATTCGGTAGACCGCTAGGATCGATTTCAACCTGGCCGGCTCACCGCTCGGCCGGCTTCTGTGGCTGCCGCGTCCAGGGCTCTGACCTGGATTACAATGCTCAATCAATGGGACTTGAAGCAAGCAGGCGATGGAAACTCACTCCCTCACCCACGCACACCGTACACTCTGGCTTTCTGGTGCTCTCATCGGACTCCCTTTTCACTGCAGCTTTTAATGCCCCCCCCCTTTATTTTGTTTATGTCACAGTACACATGCGGCAGGGAGCGCGCGTTGCACACGTGTGCATGGGGGTCGACACACCACACTGACTTTTTCTCCAACCACCTGACGCAATTTGACCAGGATGATTTGAAGCAAGCAGGCGATGGAAACTCACTCCCTCACCCACGCACACCGTACACTCTGGCTCTCTGGTGCTCTCATCGGACTCCCTTTTCACTGCAGCTTTTAATGCCCCCCCCCCCCATTTTGTTTATGTCACAGTACACATGCGGCAGGGAGCGCGCGTTGCACACGTGTGCATGGGGGTCGACACACCACACTGACTTTTTCTCCAACCACCTGACGCAATTTGACCAGGATGATGGCTTCGCTCTGTGAAAAGTGCAACTAATAATACAACGAATACCTAATAATACAACATTTTCTCCTCTCTCTCTCCCCACATGTTCTGCTGTGTGTCTTGATGACCTTCCATTGGCTCCTCCCGTAGGTAAGTCCATTTCTTTTTGTTCAGCATCTGTCTGTCTGTCTGTCTGTCTAGCGATCTGGTCATGTGGTACGTTTTGTGGCAACCAGTTGGTTCTGTCCCTTTCGTAGTTTACCACATAACGCCGATGACTTTAGATTGTGTACATCCAAGGAAGTATATATGGCACCGTCCTCTTGAAGGAGATTTCATACAGAAACATCCGTGTCCGAGTTTACTCTCACGGCTGATACAGTTGCTGCCGTTGGAATCGCTCCTTTTTTTTCTTCTAGAAGCCTTGCTGCCCAGTCAGAAGGTTGTGATTGGGCGGGCCAATGCAGGCGCCAGTTGTGTTATCACGGCCTCAGGTGAAGGGCTATTGTCCAAGACCATTGGTTTGCGTTCGCTGGGTGACTAGACTGGGTTCAATGGCTAGGTGTGTGGGGGAAAAAAAGTAATAACGAGAGCACAAGTGCCACTCCAGGTTCCATGTTCGCTCCTTGTTCTATAATGTTCCCATTCTGGAGTGATTGACTGACATAACCGAAATTGCAAGGTATATTTTGCCCAATCAGCGATCGTAAACAGTTGGCTTATTTTAAAGTTCAGTAAACAGCCTGGAGTATCGTGTTACTGCGCTGAAATAATAGACTAAGTTCTGATCTGAACTGAAGAAGCCTATACTCTTCCCTAAACTGTCTTTTTTTATTCAACGTTTCTGCAAATCTTCATTCATTAAGCCAAGGAATTGTTCACACGCATCCATCATTAAGCAAAACAATGACAATGGGCTACTATTTTGTAAATAAGATCCTCAAATAGAACAAGAAAAAAAATCAGTCGTTAAGTGCTACACAAGCCCTGCCTGGCGCCGCTTATTTTTAACATCATGCAGAGAGTCAAACATTTCAGGTCAAGGCTTCACTTGTGCGCGTGTTTGTGTGCCTGTGTTGTATTCCTCTGCTGCCACGCCATCATGAGCGCCGCAGACCCTGCCACTCATGGATCGGGCCCCGGTAAAAGATCAGAGGGTTCAGGTTGTGTCGAGTGCTTGTGGATGGATGGGTGCTTTGAGGCGGACGGCCGTGCTTTATGGCTTCTCGGTTCCGGAGTGGCAGTTCCACAGTGAAGTGTGTCGACACAACACTGATCACTCAGGGCTGCTGATGCAGCCCTCGACAGTAGACGCGCTCGGCTCTTGTGCATACGAACACATGTATGCCCACAACGGGACTACGCTCCGCCGAAACCCATCCTCTTAACTGCGGACTAACAATCCCCCTCAGTCAGTCGAGTGAGTCGAAACTGATGCAGCAGCAGCAACGGCTGGAAAGAGTAAACAGATCAGAAAATAGATAAGTAAATGACACAATTTCAGACGTTGTTTTAAACCGGGCATGCTAAAAAAAGAAAAGACAGCGTCGGAGTAGGATGAACATATCAGGCCTGAGGGCACAGCGTGTTGCTCGATGTACATATCGTGAAGCCCCATTAAGCAAATTGTCATTTTTGAATATGGGCTATACAAATACAATTTGATTGAATAAGGACTATGCACATTAAGTCATTTCCCAGTCCCATCCAGGTACCGAAACGGCCCAAAAATCCCTTCCAGGCAGCTGAAGCGCAAATTGTTGTCTTATAGTGGAAGACTTTGCCATCACATGTCCCTTTCACTGTAAATAGGACAGAGGAGGAAAAAAAAAGAGCCAGGGAGGGAGGTTCAAGGACAAAAAGGGGAAATGTGATTGATCTAAAGGGAGATGTGTCTGGCCAGGCCCTCGACTAAACCCCCCCCCACCACCACCACCATCACCTCCAGCCCTGTTACAGCCGTCCCACCTAAGTCATGGGTGATGGAGGACCTTGTCTGCCTCGGTGCCGCGGCGAGAAAAAGAAAGAAAGAGGGAGGGTGAAATTGTACAGTCAGTTGGAGACAGGTACGGGAGTTGGCAGACACAGACGGTAACAGAGTCGAGCTGGGTGCAATAAATGCAGATATACGCTTTACGATTTAGAACACATTATATTGGTTGGTGATCCAACTTAAAAATGAATGAATAAAAAAATTGCAGGGTTTGTAATTGAATATATGAGTATATATATTGTTTTATTTTGTCCAAAAAGTGCGATACAGAATCAAAGCTTGACAAGAAAACTTTAGCAAAGTTAATGTTCTCCATTTCCATGTCCTTTTTGACCTTCTAGGCACCACAGTTAATACCAGATACACATTCCACCGTTTATTTAAAGCAGCAGGAGACAAATAGGCCGCGCTTTAAGTCTGTTTTGAAATGCCCAGGCTCGCTTCGTCTTCCCCGAAATAATAAACCGCCGATGCTTTTATTTTTTCCTCTCTCTCTCTCTGAGCTGAAATACATGAAATATGGCCTGAACGGTCTGCCCTCCCACTGCGGGCCATACATCTCGGGGATTCAAGTGGAATCATATAGAGCCGGGGGGTGGTGGGGGGGAATGCAGCTATGAGTAAGAGGAGACGAAGACGGGTGGCAGAGCAATGGGGGGGGGGGGTGTGTTTGCCACTGGGGGGGGGGGGGGGGGGTGTGTTTGCCACTGAACTCATTTAGTTCCATTCTCAATACGAATGCGGCTATTTTGCTCTTCATCATTCAGGACCTCATTGTGGTGTCGAAGATGCCCCCTACCCTTCCTCCTCACACGCACGCACTCCTGTGAGCCACTTTGTGAGTGGAGTGCTTCACTTTGTGAGCGATTAGCAGGAGGCGCTCGGACTAGTAATGAGTTCCAACTGAAACAAAGGGAAAGGAGTAGGTGACTGAAGGAGCGCCCGTGCTGGCAGAGAAGTAATAATTGGGGATTGGAGCAGAGTCAATGAATGAGAAGGTCGGGGTGGGTGTTTCTGCCGGCGGGGAGAGGGGGGGCTCCTTTTTGGAGGATGAGGTCTGCCTAAAGAAGCGAGGGTCACTTTGTTGTTGGGATGAGGAGGGTTCGGTCCGAGCCCTGGTTCCACCCCAGTACGCCTGCCGGCCGTCCCTATGGGAAGGGCGTACTCCAAATACCGCCGGCCAACCTGTGGACGACCACGGCATGACTGATGAGCCCCCTGGACTGTAACCCAGGCAACGGGTCCGCCACGCGCCGCCGAGATTGTCTACACAATGACCAGTGGCTGGGGTGACGGCCCGCTGCTAAATCACACCGCGCGCCGGCTTCGCCCGGGCCGCCGGAGGCACCCGATCCCAGATTTTATTTATTAGTTTATCTTTTCTTATGCCGCAGAATACTTCATAAATCACATCAAAGAGGGGTTTAAAATCCCCGGGTTCTCTTTTTTGCTTTGCTCTCCTTCTTTTGCCCCAGAAATGTTTTCGCGGGACACCGGGTCCTTGAGTGATCCGACTTGATGGAGATTCCGTATTCATGCACATACACGAGGACTGCAGAGCAGACAAGTGGACACACGGTATTTGCTGTGCAGCCTGGAGTGTGACAGATTACGTTCGGTGCTGCTGTTGAATGTAACACAGAACAATTTATTTGGCCACCTCACTGCGGCCCAATATTCCCTGTCAGCTTCTCTCTCCGTAATCCATCATAAATCAGTGGACTAATTATCTGCGGTGGTGCTTTCCATGAGGCTTGATTATGTTAGCTTGTAATGGAGGCCTAATTATTAGGCAAACATTACTTCAAAACACGCCACTCATATACGGCCAAATGAAAGAAAATTCAATAAAGAGTTAATTAGTGGAACGAACGGTTGGTCTCAGTTTCTCTAAAAACGAAATATATATATATAGAAATATATAATGCATAGACACAGGAAAATGCGTGCTGCTCATCAGATCTTCATTGTTATCTGAACCGTGTACCCTTTTTTTGTAGATGGTCGTCAAGGTTCCAAAGGAACCCGGTAAACCTGGTAATTGTTTCTTCGGGGGAACCGTTTTTTTTTTGTTTTTTTTTTGGAAGTGTCTCGGTGCCTTCCGGGTCGATGGCTTTAAGAATACCGCGCTCGCTATCCATGGATGCTGTTTCCACCATCAATGCAGAGAGCTGGATTTATTGTTGTTGACATGTCCCCTCCGGTGCCATCTGCCCATGCATGTACTGTAGATGTTGTCCCCGAAGACACTGATACATATGGGGAGTTAGGCTACGATTTATGTACGAGAAACCAAGCGTCCATTGTCTGTCGCTTAGGTCATTATTATTATTGTTATTATTTTGACGTCGGGGAATCCAAACGTCGCCCTCGACTGGTGAGGGGCCGTGTTTACTGTAAGCCCTGAAGCTCCGAGGAAATCATGTCACGGCATCGTCTTTGATTAGTCCCGTTACGGCTGACGCTCCTGTTTTTTTTTCTCTCTTGCGTCTCTCACTCTTGCGGCTGTGTGGATGTAAACTTTATTCTTTTCAAATATCGTCAACGTCAGCTGGTTCCCCTTAATCCGACCCGACGTTGTGTGTCCTCGCTCCCTTATTTCACACGCAGATTCGGGGGATACAGTAAACCCAGCATCGCCCACCACCACCACCACCACCACCACCACCACCTGATCTGCTTTCCATCCGACCGAATAGACAAGTGGGGCGGAGAGCAATCTGGATAGGCAGATTGTGGAGCTCGGGTGGCTCAAATTGGCATGGTACCCCCCGAACCCCCTCCCTCCCCCTTACTCCCCACCATCGCCAGCCACACTGCCAGATTCTCCCTTCAAGCTTTCTCAAGCTTATTGAAATTTTGGCTCCGGCCTGAGGTGCAAACCCCCCGATTTTGGGGACGTCTGTCTCCGCAACACAGCCCATGAATAGAAACATCATTATCCGCTGACATCGGGACGCGCGGCAGATTAAAACGCAATTATCTGGCTCGCCGTTATTGTTTCGGGCGAGAGATCCAAACTAAAATGGTAAGAGGAGAGCGCTGCAATAATATACATCCAGCTGCGCTGTTTGTTCACACGTCTCGGGGTACAGGGGGTCTAGTTAGAGTTGTGTACATGAGTTGTTTTTCGGATCCCCGTAATTGCCATCCTCCCCTTCTACGTTTATGACTGCCGTGTTAAAATAATGACATAAGAGGTCTCTCATTACCCACAAAAGGCTTTTGAGATGCATTGGGATTATAATCGGAGGATTCATAAAAATGAATGCATTCATAAATATACGATGAGCACAAGCGTTGATACTGGATTTGAATATGGTTACAGATTGGCATATTTTTGACCTAGATGCTGTTCCAGAACTACTACAGGATACGTTTAATATCGTGGCCGGCGGGTACAACACAACAAAAGACGACCTATTATGTAACAGCCATGTGACACTGTACTGCACACTGATATCATCTTATCCTTTAGCCTCAAAGAGTGGCTCGGACCAGTTGCTTCGGGGGGGGGGGGGCAGCACGTGCAAGTTAATGGCACCGTCTGAAGGGTAGCAAATGGATAGCCTGAGAGACGGAGGGGTGTGTTGACAGCCTAAAGCACGAGGACACTCGGGCCGTCATGGGGCACGGCAGGTGTCCAGTCCCCATTCAGCTGCAAAAAGAAACAAAGGCTTTCATGCTCTTTTTCATCAAGCCACAGCAGGCTCGAATAGTGACGATCATCACCTACTTTTGATGCTGTTTTCACATATATATGGAATATGTATACATAGTTTTGTGTCTGGCACATGACAATACCCGCCCGTACGCATGTTCTTAAATCTGTCAGTGATAACCCCCAACAGCCCGTCCAATTTCCACGGCCCTGCTCCAAGTTTGGACGAGTGCAAAATAGTGTGACTCGGCCCCCTCAGGCATTCGCCGTATTTGTTTATTTATCTTCGTCCGCTCCTCCTGTTCCTGGGGAGGGTAATTGCTGGTGCGGAACAGCGTGAGAGGAAGCCAATTTAAGAGCGGGCACCAGCGATGTGTGAGGCCGGTCCCCGAGAGGCTCCGGCTCCTCACCTGTTCCATTTAGGCCTGGAAGAGAAGCGTGGCCGCCGGGGCCACCCGCTGTATGGGATTAGACACAGCGTTTGGACACACACACCACACACACACACACACACACACACACACACACACACACACACACACACACACACACACACACACACACACACACACACACACACA
>JAFBJU010001375.1:545274-609734 GCA_016785305.1 Colistium nudipinnis
ACACACACACACCACACACACACACACACACACACACACACACACACACACACACAGACCCACACACACACACACACATTCACTCCCACACACACTCACTCCCACACACACTCACACACACTCACACACACCCACACACACCCTTACTCTATCTGTCCCCAGCTCCCTGCCTAAATCAATAAATAAAAAGGATGGGGACCAAAATGTTTCATCCAACGATATAAGTAAGAATATATTTTTTCACCGTCCGTAAAAAAAAAAAAAAAAAAGAAAAAAATGCCATAGAAGTATTTCTTAAGGGAGACAAAAATATTATAATTCTAAATTTTGTTGAAATCTATTTTTAGACACCAGCTACAAGGCTCAACACGCCGGATCACTCACATTAACACCGCCAACTGATTTGTATGGATAGACGTAGGAAGACTTTTGCAGGGAGACACGCACCGAGTTAAGCTGTGAGAACAGGATTTTCGAAAAGTCTCTACGCACCTGTGACAGGCTTCCTCTCACGCTCAGGGCAAGGTCGCGGGAGTAGTTTCTCAAAGTTCCTCTGAAGGGTGCAGGTGCAGAACAGAAAACTTCGGGGGCTGGAAAACGGATTCTTTAACCATGATCGTTCCATTCAACCCCCCGCTGTGGGAGCCAGTCGCCTGCGTCACCTTCTTTTTATGCCTCTTTAAAAAAAAAAAAAAAACGTACGCTCCGGGACCTTCTCAGAGCCGAGTCCAAGAGACGGTTCCCAACATTACTGGGGGATTAACCCACTCTACTGCAAGAAATTGCTTTATGCATATTACCAACCGGGACAAATTGACAAGATGATCACAGCAGATGATCAGATAATCTAAGCTGACATTTTACCATCGATTATTCA
Organism: Colistium nudipinnis; assembly: GCA_016785305.1. Classification (NCBI taxonomy): domain Eukaryota; kingdom Metazoa; phylum Chordata; class Actinopteri; order Pleuronectiformes; family Rhombosoleidae; genus Colistium; species Colistium nudipinnis. The sequence continues at coordinate 546,152 of JAFBJU010001375.1, forward strand.
AAAGGTTTTTAGGATTTAGTTTTGAATCCAAAAGCTTTGCCTGCACACAGATCTGCAAATCTAACCGTGCCGTTTTACGCGAAACAGAAACAGGATGGGAGATTGGAGACACACTGACGAGCTCAGTTTCTCTGTCTGCTTGCCTCTGCTTTCTCGTGGTTGTAAATACAACTTTTGCCCCTAATTACAAGTGAATGGAGAGTCGATGAGAGAGGCAGAGAGCCCTTCAAGTCATAAACAGCTGCTCCCACAATGACCCTCTGCGGCAGAGAGAAACAAAGAGGAGAGAGGGGGAGGGAGGGAGGAAGAGAGATAGACGGACAGAGAGAGAGAGAGAGGGGGGGGGATGAGAGTGCACTTTAGCTCAGCACAAAGGCTAGAAATAATTAACTAATAATTAAGACCCACTATGTAGCGGTGACGAGCAGTTACTGCATCCGGAGAGGAAGAAAAAGAAAAAGATGCGGTAACAGCGGCAGGATTATCTTCACTCAATTATCACACGTGTGCTTACGAAATGATATTGATCGATCAGAAGGAAATCGATACGATCGTTACTGATAGCCGTGGATTGAGACACGCCTCATCGGAGCTCTCAGAGTGTAGGAGGACCCCTGGACGTCGGCTAACATTTAATGAGCTGATTTGGAAATGGCGATGGGGTCCGTCGAGTCTGATCTCGTGATACCGTCATCGAAGGCACTCCAAGCCGGCGGTTTTTGGCCACTGCACAAGGCGTGGTCTGGCATCCGTAGCGTTGTGTGACGCATATTGTCTCCATCCAAAGAAAAAACGACCTCATCAACTCGGTGCGGAATCCACTTGGAGGCATTTACAGACTTTTCGGGTTCACTTGGCATTTTCTCCGCTACGTTTGCCACGTATCCAACCTGGGCCCAGCGCCGCGGCTCCGCTCCTCGCGCGCGCGCCCAATCTCGGGGCACGCAAACAAACCACATGGCCATCGGGGCCCTACGTAAGCTGCTCCGTCCGGCCGCTCTCACGCTCCACCGCTCCCCGGCGGGCCGATCTTGCGCAGTTTTCCCCCCTTTCCCTTCCACGCCGGCGTGGAGGACACGCCAGCCGAGCGGCGCTGTCCAAGGTCCTGAGCGCTGACTAAGCCGGCTGCTGCTGCTCTTGTTGTTTCATACCTCATCGCCTCAGAAGCCCGCTGACTTTTATCTCTTCCATTTAGGAGTCGCCTGAGGCCGCGTGTCAGTCCATCTCCGACCTTTTAATGCGTCTTTTGACGGCGAAAAGATTTGCGCTCTCGACGGTGGCGTCTTCATTTTTCTTCCATTTTTTCCAAAATAGGCTCGCTCTCTCGAATGCCACTGCTGATTACCGTCACTTGTACGCGACCTGGACGGTTTCCACGTCTTTACGCTTGCGTCTGTGACAACTGTCACACAATTTCTTGCGCGAATGCCGGACAGACGTGCAGAGCGGAGACTTTCATCTCGATTGAAATCGACTCCGGTCATTTCCCTGACTGAACCGATACTTCTGCTTTAATTACAGTGATACATCGGTGTGTCACGCTAATCACGTTACATTTGACTACCAAATGGCTTCAGAGCTCTCGCTCCATATTCTCTTGAAACCCCAAATGTGGCATTAATCAATCGGCCGATCCATACCATCACCACGCTCTTTAAGGCTTGGCCTCATTTATCTCTGTCTTCAGGCTGTGGCTCTCCCTCTCTTTTTCTCTCTCTCTCGTTCTCTCCGTCTCTTCCCCCGCCTCATCTTTTGTGTTTCTGCCTCCTCTGCCGTGATAGCCAAACGCTGCCATTAAGGTTGTTGGTGGTTTCGGCTGCATGCCTGGTTTTTCCGATGCCCCACAAGTGTTCCACCGGGGACTGGTCCTCAAAAGTCCTCTTGCCTTTAGTTTTTTCGTTTTTTTTTTCTTTTTCATCTTTTGATGTGCGTGTTTGTTCTTTTCTGTGAGTCTGAAATGCTAACCTGCAGCATTGTCGTCCTTTCTCATGCCTTTCATCTCCACTTGCTGCAGCGATGATAACAGCAACCGTTGGACCTCTCACGATATGTATATACTCGAGCTGATGTGGTCAAAAATTGCTATTTAGGAAGAACTGTCCCCAAACACAGTGCCTCCAAAGTTGTGCAGTTGCTGGCTATCTGTAATCATCATCCGTGGCGGTCTTTGCATTATCTGTAGCCATTTTGTGTCGATGGAAAAATTCTGCGGTGTGTAATTCCATTTCTCTCACCGTCTCCAGCCCCTGGGCTAATTTCAGAAAAACATGCCGAGAATGGAGCAACAGGCCTGTTTTAAATCACAAGTCCCCTTGTAACCTTTATAGAGATAAAGTACATTTTTTACCATGAATCACTTGAAAAATAGGTAAGCTTAAAAATACGTGATTGTTTTTTTAATCATGTATTGCCTTTAACATGAATTCTATTGATTTTTGTATAGAATCATGGCATTGCTGCTGTCGACAGCACATACTCCCATACACAGAGATGTGGACCATATCACCGAAGTAAATAGAGATATATTACGTATCATTTATGTTTTGTGACAGCCTTTTCGAAACGAACAACAATGCACCGAACTAACTGCGTGACACACAACTCCGGATAAATCCGCCCTCTGAATACTTGACATGACTCATTTGATATGCGCTGCACACAGTGCTGGGATTAGTGCAGAAAATATTGAAAATCAGTGTTTGGTCCTGGGTGGTATCCTTTGATGCACCGTAACAAGCTATTGGCCTTGCTCGTAATAAGCCCATACCGCAGACTAATCCATGCAGATTTGTAACTGAATTTTATTTCAAATGCCATTATCCTCTGCACCATTTTTTTTTTCCTTCATAGTAATGCAATTGCAGAAATGTGAGTCGTGTCATGTGGCTGTAAGTAATTCATCTCGCTGCGAATCTACCATTTTCCAATTGGCTCGCATTTTCTATCGTTCCTGATGTGTATTCTTGATCTTTGATAATGACAACTACCCATTGCATACATAAGTAACATATAGTGGATAATAAATCAATGCGGACATTGAATCGAGACAGTCATTTGTCTTTGCCTAGCTTCAAGCTGACTTTTTTTTCCCCCCCCACATTTTACGGCACGCAGCCGCAAGTAGCCAGTTATATTCTCGACCAACCTGCCGAACCCCGCGATAAAACAAATGCTTCCATCCGAGAAAGGCAGGGAGAATAAAAAAAAATACAAAAGTAGATCTAGCTAGTGGCTAGAAAGATGCTGTCAGGGAAGTAGGAACAGGAAGGGCTTAAATGAGCGAGGGTGGGGGGTGGAGGCACCGGGGGTCAGGGACGATGCCCAGCCTCGCTGGTTCATCTCCCTCACTAACTCCTGAATTATTTCTCCTTTTTTCTTTTTTTTTTGGGGGGGGGGGGGGGAAGTGGAAGTGGCCTTGAGCCCCGTGCGATGCTGCTCACCTTTATTTAAACAGGTAAGTCAGAGAGAGAAAGCGGGGGAGAGAGAGAGAGAGAGAGTCCACCGGCGATGAAAGCCGAGCTCGGGAAATAACAGTGAAACGGCAGGATCAGCATTCGCGGCACATAAACCAAAAACAACTTCCAGTGACATGTCATCCCGCTGTCGCTGACAGACATGCTTATGAATCCGTGCCCCCCCCCCCCCCCCCCCCCCCCCCCCCCTTCTCCCCCCCCCCCCAATGGATGTTATCACTTACATTATTCAATTCCACTCTACGGCAGAAGAAAAAGTGTCTTTCATGGTGTTTGTACGATTTATAATTTAACTTAAGATTTCTTTGGAAAGAGCAGCCGGCGTGCGGGTTTGATTTCCTTTCTATGCTCCATTTCACGGTCACAAACAAATGTTTGAAGCCGCCGCGATGATTTTAGGCGGTGTCGCCCTGCTGCTGTTTTATTTTTTTTTTCCTTCCCACTTGACACTTCACTTGACACATGAAACCTCTCTCTGTTTCAAACCTTTCTTTATGAAACTGCAACGAAGCAGAAGAGGGAGGGGGGGGGGGGGTCGGGGATTGCACAGACGCTCTGTCAGCTGGAATTGATCAAATACCTGAAGTATGAATTGTGGAATGGGTCAAGGGTGGGCTTATGAGGGCACTGCTCAAGAGCGCGGCGGGTCTCTGGCCGTTGATTCCCCTCGCCCTTTGTTGACTGTATGCAGCTGTGTCATCAACGTTGTCTTCCCTCTGTCCACGTCATCTTAGGCAAGCGACATCACAAGAAACGTTTCCCTAGCTCACGAGAGGTTGCACGAATCAAAGCAGCAGAAAGTTCAGGCCCTTCCAAAAGCCTGAAAAAAGAAAATAACAAAAGCAACAGTCTTCGTGGGCACGGATGGTCTTCACGGGGACCCTTTCCGTTTCCTTGTGATTCATTTCGCCTTTGCGCCGTTAGCCGCTCGGGGGCCAGAGGTGGTGTTTTTTGTTGTGTGTGTGTGTGTGTCGTCCCTTGGACAGTACCTGGACCTCTGTGCTGTGCGTCTGTGCACTTCATTCTCTTGGGGTGCTTTGAGGGGATATGTTGGAATTTGGCTCAAAGATGAAGGGTTTAGAATTCAGTCGGAGCAAGATCGCTGTGACCTCACAAAACACATCGTTGCCCCTGACTAAGGTGTTGCTAATGCCAATGCGAAATGTCACACAAATGTAAAGGTAACACAGTGTAAGCATGACCCTTGCTGCGACTTGTCGGTGTGCCATGGGCCATATACAGTATTTTGGAGAGCCACATATATACAACTTGCTTGACATTTGCCCTATTCCAAAATTGAAATACTACGTCTGGCTCCAGTTGAGAGTCTCAAATATAAATCACATCGTACTAGGACTGCATGAGCATCGATATTGACATTGACATTTTTAAATGCAAAGCGAGGACAAAAAGTTCAATTATAAATGTTTTTATGTCTTTTTTTTTTTGAATGATCTTGACTATCCACGTTTTCACTGCAACGGCTCAGTTTTTTCCGATTTTTTTCGATTACATACTGTGAGTAGTGCATTTGTTGAATGAGATACGCGCTGTAAATGAGCCATTTAGGGAATAAATGATCTGACCATGAAGTAATCGGGAGAAATAATATACCAGGGGCTTTTCAACAGCTGTGTTCATGCCAATTGTCCTTTTGCAGCACTTAACAAATGGACAAGTTGCCGTCACAATCTAGAACCACAATCATACTTTAAATCTAAGCTTGTACGCTGCCTAATTGCAAACCGTTATACCCTTAATCCATTGTGTGCGAAAGTGTTACTTATTGTCTTCAATTTCCAGTTATATACAATTGGGCACTTAATCAGTGGATCCATTTGTTCAGTCCGAAAATAGTTTTCCCTTATTTAGTTTTCCCAGTTTTCCCAGCTGTAATGATTTGATTGTCGAGCGGAAATGAGTCGCAAATTGCCACGCAGTCGGTGTTATTGTTCTTATATATGGCCGCTCGTTCTGGACCACAGATGTGCTCGCAGATTATTAGGTAGGACGGCCGCTAATGTACGCATTCACTGCAGCGTGAGTGCCACGGCTTCATACCACTCACCCACCTCTCCTATGAAAGCCGCGTGTGATCCTTGTATCCCAACATGCACCGGTTCCTGAACACGTCATCTGGTCCCTTCCAGAGGTATCATAGACTTTCTCCCTAGAACGGACACAACCGATGACGTGACGAACGCCAAGACGGCGCTGTACGGTCTGTCTCGGTGACCTCCTTCTGGCTTTGGTTGGAATGATGGATTGTGAGAGTCCCTGGGACTTTTCAAGGTCGTACATCAGCGCGTCACTAAAACATTGTATACACCGATAATGTAAAGGTGTTGGATCTGCTCTGCCCCCGCGCACCCCATCAAATCAACCATAGGCCCATCCAGACGAGTGTTGTGTCGCATCCCGACTCGCCTTTTTTTTCTTTTTCAGGTGGCACGGCGCACTCCGCCTATAGGTGGGCCTTCTTGAGACACAGCCTATTAATAAATGCATACAGTAGTTACCCCTACATGATTCCCGAGATAAAGTGTGTCTAATCATTTTTTCGCATTATGCTAATACCAGGCAGCACATTATGGGAGAATGATAAAATTCCTGGTAAGCCTTGCTAATCCGCCCTAGTGCTAAAATAATGATTGCTTTTTGTCTGCTGTTGAGACTGCCATGTGGGTCATGTGGCACCTCTCTCTCTCTCTCTCTCTCTCTCTCTCTCTCTCTGTCTATGTCCCCCCCCTCCCTTTCTCTCTATGCATCTTGGGACGCGGGGCCTATTTGCCATTGTAAGTGAGCCCTGGGCATTTATATTAACCGACAGCATACGGACAGATGTGAAAGGGTCTCTCACAGACGCATCCCATCAGCCCCCTCTCCCCCTTGCGCCCGGCCACGCAGTTGTTGGTAACTTTGGCCGGCGCGAACTGCAGCGGCATGAAAAAAAAAAAGGAGCACGAGCGGCGCACGCGGGCGAACGGATCGCACACTTCTCGTGCGTTTTTCTTTTGCAGGCAGACGGCGTACAGCGGCAAGTAATGACACTTGACTGGGACCCAGGGGCATGTGTCCTGCTGAACCCACAATCACCGCCGCCACCGCCGCCGCGGCTGTTGTTTTGTTTGCGCCATTATGTTACTCGAAGGAGCACTGCCGATTCGCCGCTCGCGTGTTACGAGGGGCTAAAGGAAAGTAACATTCATTTGCAGAATGGGGGTACTTCGGTGCCTTCCGGGTGCGAAAACAATGCAGGGTGAGGACACGGCCGCTCCCGCAGATTTAAAAGCGGCTGAATTACGCCTCACCGAGCCCGGAGAACCTCTCCGGCTCGCTTTGTTTCCGAGGCTACAGTGTGAGGGAGCAGACTCGCAGAATACAAAGCACAAAATCTCTGCGTGTCGCTTTTGCCACAGTTGCTTAGATGGATCACGGCTATCGGACCAAGCTCGACATTTCCTTAAGTGCAGAAGAAGAGGGCTTAGAAAGCATGGTAGCCTGACCCAGCCAGATGCGCTCCCGCCTTTAATGTGCAGAGATGGGAGCGTGAATAAGCCGGCGACAGTTCCTCTGATAACATACGGTAACATTTCCAAACAGGATTATGCGACCACATGGCGGTGGGAGAAGAAGGAAAAAAAAAAACGCTCCGCAGGAAGACGCCGAATTTCTGCTCTGCAAAAGGAGAATATCGTTTTTAATGTAAATAGGCTAAGCACAGCTGTTTCAAGAGAAAGGAGGGGTGGGGGGTAGAATCGTGATGTGAATTGGCCCCTGTATACAAAGCGGTTACGATCTGTACGTGGGCAGTAAACACATTCTGACTCGTCATTGCACTCTCCCTTCATGAACTCGGCTCGCTTTATGCATTCCCTGCTCCAACTAAATGCATAATTAAAAATGAGCATCTTTCTGCTTTTCTAACACCCCCCCCCCCACCACCACCAACAAGCAGGAGGAGGGAGCGTGCACTGTGTGTGTGTGTGTGTGTGCGTGTGCGAACCACTGCAGCCTTGTGCCGTAGCACGTGCACGGACGGATGTGTGTTGCTTTGATAAACATGAGGCCGCACGCTATCGATTGCTCTTTACCCTGATTTGATGTGCGTGTGTGTGATGGCGGAGTCGCGTGGAGCGGCGCGGGAGCCGCGCCATAGGCTCACACCGCAGACATCAGCGGGAATGGAGGCCCCCGCGGAGAAACAGGAAGGAATAAGGAAATCGAGGACACTTGCCAACTGGGAAGGCTAAGAGGGCAGACTGCTTGACGGGGGGGGGGGAGGATGGGGCTGGTGGTTTGAGCAGCGCGGGCTACAGCGGTGGTAGAAAGGAAATCCTTTGATGCAGCAGCATGCATTAAATATTTGTCCAATCCTTCCGACTAAATTCGGAGCCTCGAGAGCCGGCAGATTTCAACATATCGGATCAGACGCCTGGGCCTTTCCAGTACATTTCTGAGCGGTGACTAAGTGGAAAGGGGGAAACGGCAGAGCCATCATTTCAGGAAGTAAAGAAGGAAGTGCAGCGCAGCCTCGGCTGCTGGGCCCCTGCCATCCATCAGCTCCCTGCCAGCTCCTGGGTTGGCATGCCCCAGGCGCCACAGGTAGATATGTGTGTGTCAGTTGGAGGATGGGGGGGGGGGGGGGAATGGGTTGGGGGGATTTTGGGGGGGGGGGGGGGGGGGGAATAGGTTAGGGAGAATTATGCTTGAAATTTGGAACCGCAGTCTCTCAGTAATGTGTAACTAGGTGTCCAAATGTTGGCCGGCTGGCTCTCTCTCTCTCTCTCTCTCTCTCTCGTGATTGGTCGAGTATTTAGGGCGCGTGTGTTCGGCACACCGACGCAAAGCGGAAAAAACCCAAAAGCCATAACACGGACCTTTTGGCAGTAGGCTTTGCTTTGCCCCGACCGAAGTTTGCTCTGCTCATAATCAAAGTTGCTCCGGCAGGATCTCTCAGAGGGCCGTGCAGATGGGGACGCAGAGTGCCATTTGACTGAGGAGCTAAATTAGAGGTTTCAGTGGCCCCGAAAATCCAGGCATTCGCTTAACTGTCCCATGTGAGCGAAAGCCTGAGCCCGGCTAGGCCTTAATTATCCCTGATGTGCTCACGGTGGTACACTTAAAACCTGATTGCCGAAAAAATGTATGTGCAATTTCTTTTATCTCTCCTGCACTTTGGCCTAAAAGACTGAAGATTCTTCCACGGATTAAATGAAAACTATTTTTTTTTTCGGTGTATAGCAGAAAAAAACACATCCAGTCGATCCTCACGTTTCTCCACGTTCAATCAGTTAAATCGCCTTTATTTTAATTGGAATTTGTTTCTCACTTTACTTTAACCCTACAGTGAATACTTCAAATTGCTCCCAAAAATTTTAATTGGTTGTGACTTCCAACGAGGAGTGTTCAACCCAGGAGGAGCGCTTTGTTTCCTACATTCTTTAATAGATAGATAGATAGATACTTTATTAATCCCCGTGCGGAAACTATGGTGTTGTAGCACCCTGGTAAAAAAAAATTATTACAAATACAAAAGACACGTAGTTTACAACAACAGCAACAACAACAACAACAAAAGCAACAACAACACAACAACAACAAAGTAGTGCAGACAACAACAGAAGAGTGCAGAATATTAACATTAAATAAAAGAGAGATAAATAACGAATTAACCAAGGTTTTGGCCCAATAGAAGGCACGTTGTAAGGCAGAGACATTCAAATACAAACTAAATGTAACGTAGCAGGAGGCAAGGTCAACAAGCCAAACTGAGTCTTTTGCACGGAGAACTAACATTAGAAATATAGGCTGTCGAGCTCAAAAAAAGAAGAAAAAGAGGTGAAGTGGCGGAGGCGGAATACACAGGGGAGGTAGGCACAAATGAACACGGATGAAACAGTCAATCCAACCAGAAGAACTCGAGACAAGGACGGATAGTAAGGCTGGGTGAGAACGTCGAACGGAAACGACAAACAGTGGAATCAAATAGTTCAAAGGCAAAAAAAAAAAAAATACACAAATGCCAAAGTGCAGAGAGATGCAGAAGAAAACGTTCAAAAAAGCGTTACAGTATGTGGAGAAATACCACATGAATATTCATATATGTACAATGTACAGAGACAGTGTTCAATATACACTAACACGCTTATTAAGAAATGAATGAGCTTATTATTATGAGTATTATTATCAAGGCCCCTCAGAGTTGAATGAACTCTTACCACAGAGCGGCGTCGACAAATGCCCAACGTCAATGCGGAGCATTCGCTTGGAGTTATTTCGGTTTCACCTGCGCTGCTGCCGTCCTTGTCAGTGCCAGCCTTGTTGGACACATAGATATATAGTGGCAGCGCGTGTGCGACTGTGCACGCGTGAATGCCGGGGGAGGGCAGGGTGGGGGGGGGGGTTGCGTTTGTGTGTGAGCGTGAGCTAAGGTGCAGCGCCCCCGTCCGCCGTGGTTATTTATCGATGGTCGGGGGGGGACCCGTGGTGTTTCGGTTCCTGACGGTAGATTTGAGCTCAGTTGACACTTTATCTTTCGACGTTATTTCTCTGTGATTCAATGGCGACACGAGCGGCGGATGCGAGGAGACACCTATCCCTCCACCTTGGCCGCTCAGCCTCTGTGGGCAGATACTCCCCGAGAACGAAATCACAGACCGAACGGCGGGCAAGGGCAAAAAAAAAAATAATAATAATAATAATTAAGAAAAACTATTTCTGTCACTCCATTGTTCTCTCCGTCGCCTTCAGTGTGCCTGTCTGTCTGTCTGTGTCTCTCTCCTCCTCTATCATCATCTAATAACTCTAAAATCAAATTTCATTACGCTCCACTTTGCCGGTCATTTGGTACCTTCAGGACGCCCCCCCCCCCCCCGACGGCTAAAGGAGAAAAGGCCTAATGACCCATGATGTATTAATTGAATCATTCCTCGGTGGCCAAATCATTCTGACAATGTGACCACTAAATTCCGTAATTGCTCAGAATGGCATCCTTAATTCTTCGGAGTGTGGCTGGTACTTTGGGGTGGTTGGGTGAGCACGCAGGGTGCCGAGTTACGCTGATTTCCCTTTCGTCTTCTTCTTCCTCCTTTTTTGGACTGTTGGTTTTAGAGAGAGAGAGAGAGAGCGAGAGAGAGAAGCATTGTACTCTATGTATGTGATTAACATTTGTGTCAACGTATACTGAACGTTCAGTCATAGTATAACAGAGTATTGTATGTAAACGTTATAATACACACCATTGTAAATGACAGGCTCCAGCGAAATATAGCTTATATTCTAAATATATGAGTGTGTGTGCGCGTGGGGGAGTTGGGGGGGAGGTGTGCGTGCGCCTGCGTGCATGTGACATGATATACAAGCGGCCCAGCCAGTATAATATTTAAAGTCTCTTAAAACTTTGTTTCATAGCTTTTCCATGTAAAGTTTATGACGATGACTCAATAGGAAACAAGGACAGTTAAAGCATTGTAAAAAAAAAAAAACATTTGTTGGTGAAGTTGGTTGTAGTCACACAGTGCAGCGGTGAGGTAGAGGTGGTGGACCCCGCGTCAGTCAGCGGTGCCGGTGTGGGCAGCGGTGAAGCAAACGCGAGAGGACAATGAGGGACTGCTTGTCAGACCGGTATGAAGTTAACGTCCATGGACCGCGTGGGTGTAACGGCTCTGCGGATTCCCTCGGATTTGTTTGGCAGTGGCCTCGGAGCAAAATCAAACCGGTGACAGTGTTTGCCTTTAATGAATCACGCCGAGGCCTCCCAGCTCTCCAGCTTACGGGTAAAGGAAAACAAAAGAAAAAAAAAAGTCTAATTATCGTTCAGATCGTTAAAACAATATCCTTCTTAACAAGCAAGGTGGCTTCTGTGTCCTTTTGTTTGAGTGGGCTTGCTCACCGAGGAGAAATGATGATCCGCGTTTTGTTCTTCTGTCGCGGACGAGTGATTTTACTGAATTGATCTGATTGTCAACATTAAAATAGTCTGATTTGCTGTTTGGCAACAGAATTAAAAAACAAAAGACAAAAAAATAACAAAAAACAATCAGATAAAATCCCGCCTACCCATCCTTTTTCTAGTTAAATAACTTAAATCTTACTTTTTTGTTATTTTCCCACGTTATGCGGTTTTATGATTACATTGGAAATATCTTGACATCGTCCCCAGGGGTAAACCTAGTGGCAATTCACGCTTCCCTCCGATAGGCCCATTTGGTATAGATTGGGGTTGTATATGGACTCCCGCTGGACATGTATCATAACCCATTGTCAGACTTGTTTATGACCCTTTGCTGTTACTTACCGGGTGCACTTCACATTTTATGATGGTTTTAAAAGCTCCGAATCTGGCAGACTTTATGTTTGTTTACATTCCGAGTGGGGGGGGGGGGGGGGAGGAAAAAAAAGGGAAGAGAAAAAAAAAAAGTTTCGAGGCCACAGTATCAGTTGTGTCGGAAATGTGCACTGGGGGCATGTTGGGAGCCGGCCAGCGAGCTGTCTGTCTTTTGTGGGCTACAAAAGGGGCTGTGGGCCATAAATGGCAGAAGTGAATGATGTATTCACCCCACACACAAATCATCCCCGTGCTTCGGGGCTAAAATGCAAACAAGTATGATTCCGTATTCAAGCCACCGGATGCAAACGACAAGCTGCGAGAGAAGGACAAAGATAGGCCACTCGGAACGCATTTGCCCCAATGCAGCTCGAGCCCCCCGACAACAAACCTGGAATAAATCCCGTCAAAGACACTCCGAGAGCAAATCTCTGCCGAGGCTGCGCGACTCATTTTAATTGGTTGCTGAACAGGAGAAAAGGTTTGGGAAAACGTTGACCGTTCAACTCAGGCCCCAGCATGAGGGGTGGCGCGGCCCAAGTGCATACGTTTCACGTCTCGCGTCGAAAACATAAAAAATCACATCGTCAAAGTGGAATCCAAAAAATATCTACCTCCCGGGCAGTTATTCATGAAATACTGCATTTCATAAAAGTGGCTCACCTCTAGACAACGGATTCCAATGGGTACAATCAGACCACACGTATGAATGAACTCGGCTCAACTACCCTCACAATCCATCTGCCGGTCTTGTGCTCAAACGAAGGCAACTGGACACGTGTGAGTTTCTGGCCTCACTCCAGTTCTATCACCTGTGTGAGTAATAAACATGTCACGCAACCCTGACCCTGGGGGAACCCAATACCCCACGAGCCGGTCAGAGGGTCAGGGACTCCGGACGTTTGACGAAAAAAAAAAAAAACGGCCGAGGCGAGCCCCCCTCCCCCCCTCCCAGAGGGGTGGTTCAGAGGGGGCTCTATGACGACGCGGAAGAGCCAGGCGGGCTTGGGTGGGACTCGTGGCCGAGGTGCGCGCGGCTGTGGCGCCGTGAACGAGGTCCGCGTGGAGCCACACGTGAGGGTCGCTCATGCCTATCGATCCGAGGAACACTCAACGCGGAGGTGCAGCAGAGCCTATAAAACCGCATTGATTTTAGCCCTCCATATTTATTTGTTTGAGTGCTCGTGTCGTTCAGTCCATAACATGCTCTGGATTAGAAATGAATTACAACCTAATTGCCTGCGTTATTCTATCCCAGCCAATAATGAGTGAATAGGCAATGTTTTCATAATACGAGAGGTGAGGTAAGATGAGATAATCGCTGCTACACGTAACGCAATCCCTCTCTTTGGTCACTTATGGTCTGATTTAACTCGTGCTGCCGCTCATTAGGGTTTTTTTTTTTTTTTTCCTTCTTTCTTTTTCTCTGGCTCTATTTACTTTTCAACAAGGTTTGATGGCACTTCGTAATGGAACACGCCACCCACCCTGACAATTAATGGCCGGGGATGCGATTGGGTGGGAACCAATAAAACTTTATGGACTCGTACATGTTGCCGGGGCTGGTTAGTGGCTCTTGTTTGAAACAAGGCTCCATATAGTTTAACGAGCTCATTATAACACAGACGTCGGGCATTAGCGCGCGTCATATCTCGCCCCCTCGTAGGCGCTCGGAGGTTAACCGCCGCGCGGGTCACGTTCAAGCTGAGATTTGGCTGCTTTTTTGTGGACGGAAGAGCGGAGGTGGAACGGGAAGTGATGTCTTCGCAGTGGGCGGCGGTAATAGGGGTTTGCACATGTTGTGTCCATTGTCACCTATTGGATTCCTAAACGTGCCAAAACCTCTTTGGCCTTGTGTTGGATGAGCTGGTGCTAAACTGGTGAAATCCGAAATGTGATCGGCGACTTTCGGGATTTGAACTCTCCGTGTACTCCAAATGCTCTGTTACACGGTGTGTCTTTACTATATTTACTGCGACGTGGTTCTACAAAGTGAAATGCCCTCAGCGTATGATTACAATTTGATAGTGTGCCAACGGACTTGCTTAAAAAAAAAAACCCCACACACGCACGGAAAGGGATATCGATCTCCCTCTCAGCGAGACAGCGAACGAGTCGGTCTCCCAACGTGTCTTAACTGCTGCATTGATGAACTCTGTTCAATCTCTTAACAGTGCCCCCGCTCTGTTCTCGTTCCGACCACACGGTAGGCAGTGGAGTTCATTCGGCGTGTTTCACCCGGACGCAAGAGACTGGCCGTGTAACTCGTCTCTGGACGGTGAGGCAGCAAGAATTTCACAGGATCCCTCGTGAATGAAACAAAGGCTGGTGTTTGCGGGATGTTTACAGCTTTCTCTGAGGGGGGCGCCGGAGTTTATCGCCCCAGACTTGAGATACCATACAGCTCGGGCTAAATATGGCTGTGCAAATCATCCCTGTGCATTGTGGGATGCTAGTTATTCATTCCCTCCCCCTGTGTCTGTCTCTCTTTTATTTATCCTTTCCCTTTTTTGATAATTTTATTTTATTTTTTTCGTCCTCCCCCCCACGAGCACGCGCATCCAATTTGAAACATGCAAACACCACACGCACGCACGCACCCACGCACGCACGCACGCACGCACGCACGCACGCACGCACGCACACACACACACACACACACATTCTTTCAGAAACTAGAAGATTTGGAGGTCCAACTGTACTGGAAGTCCAAAATTCTATTTCGAGCCAAAGCTGCGTGGGACTTACAGTCCCCATCTGCATGTATTTATGCATTTATTTAGACTTTAATTAGTCAACTGGAAAGCACTGCCAAACCCCTCAACCCCCCCCCCCCCCCCCAGTGCAGCACAAAACTTAAAAAAAAAAAACACTCTGCGGAAATCTCTACGGATGCTGGCATGTTGGATTGCAAAAGCTGTTGGGTGCCTGAGAGTGTTGTCCTCACACAATTTAAGAGTCAGGGTGCGATGGAATTGCAATATTCCTCCGGACCGCCCCCCCCCCCCCCCCCCCCCCCCCCCCCCCCCCCAACAACCCCAGCCGCCCCTTCCCTCCGGACCGCCCCCACCCTCCCACCCCCACCCACGCCCCCCAAACGCTATGGCTGCTTTGACGGCTCCTGCTCTTGCGAAGTGCGTCTGGTGACTTTGTGAGTCGCCGAGATTGTTTTCCCGATGACAGACAGGCAGACGCCGGCGCTAACATCACAACCCATCCCCATAAAAAAAAACAAAAAAAAAACACAGGGACTTTGATTGATGGCCCCTTTGGTTTGTGGGCTTGCTCAGATAGGCCTCCATCTGTCTCAGGATCCTTGTTGCCTGCACAGTGATCCTCAAAGGAGGGTGATACAACAATTATCATTTGTTAATGTCAGGCGGATCTTTAGTTTTTTTTTTTTTCTTCCTACCTTTGTTCCCCCGGCTTTGCAATTTCCATTGCCGTTCCAATTGTTCCTCTTTTAAGAAATCCACTTGATATATATATATTCTGTGTTATCTCTTCCTGTGATGTTGACGAAGGCACCCAGTCATTTTGTTTTTCTCCCCTCTTCATTAGCGACACTGATCCGAGGCTGTGACTCAGGGCCCCTCTTGAGCACCTTTTTTATTGTCGCACATAAATACTGCCGGCGCGCTTTGTTCACTTGTAGGGTTTGCCATCACATAGGCAGCTCCAGAGAGCCCCAACTTTACTCCCCCGAACCGGGTCCAGTCCCGGGACGGAGCTCAATGTGCCACGCCAGGTCATGCCATCAGAGAAACAGCCGCGGATCTATGGGGATTAGGTTAGGGGCTCCGCTGGCCTTTCCATCAATCATTCATAAGCAAGCAGGGAGATATTACCCCTCTCCAGTAAACGGATTTCCTCTGCATGCTAACTACGAGATGTCATTTGCTTGAAGGTCAGACTAACCACATTTTTTTTTTTTTACTTTACTCCACAACAACTTTCCATTTTGAAGAGAAATGTGCAAACCCATCTTTCCAAATGCATGGCCCGAAGTTCCCCTTTGAGACCATTTTTGCTTTTTTGTTGGTCAAATGACTGCTGTTGGCTTGAAAAAAAAATGTTTGAAACACGATTTTTTGAGAAAAATACTGTATTTTTTATTTTTCGAAAGGGAAGGTTGTTTTCTTGCCCACTGAACATCAGCTGACATGAAACGTACTCACCTGACAGCCCTTTCGACACCCCCCCCCCCGCATGTACAGACTGCACCACATTTTAGCCTCGGCACTCGGAGTGGAAAAAAACTAAAACGTCATGTTGTCTGTTGACTTACTTTAGAAAAACCAGAAAAAAAAAAAAAAACAATCCGCTCGTGTGATGCGGCACATCATATCGTTTTTTTTTCCAAAGCCAGTAAAACACCACGTTCCAATCTCGAGGAGCTCTGACGGCCGTGAATGACGCATGTGTTTACAGGCTTACGGAATAAATTCCAGCTCAAAATGGATAACAGCCACTGGACTGAGGACAGTTTCTGTGTTGCTGTGGCTGTGGGGGGTGAAGATAGAACAAATCTGTGCTGTGTGTTTTTCTTATTTGTTATTTTACCTTCCTGTGCCTGCCTGCACACACCAGTTGCTGCGGATAGTCGGCCTGCGCGGAGACGAGGGGGATCCCCAGGCTTGACTTCTGCCCTTTTTGGGCGGCTCCTCGGGGCCCGGCGTGTGGGCGGGACTGTCAAGAATCATTACGGCTCGCAGAAATCCCGGCTATAAAACTTTGATAGGGGGGTCGCCTGACATAAACCTTTCTGATCTACTACCTTCGCCGAAATGAAAAAGCGGCCTGTGTCTGTGTACATGTTTTCAAGGCGTGTGACTGACGTGTTTCGTCTTTTTTCATGTTATTCCTGTTCTATTTTTTCGAGTTTATTAACAGCCTCGAAGCTTTTTGATGCCGACCCCTGACTTGTGATGGGCAGAAATTGAGGCCCCTTTCTCTTACCCGCTCTGTGCTCCGAGCACCTGTTCCTCCACTGTTTAACTTCGGTGAGCGGGAATGATCCTCCTGCTAGAAGAACTACATTTCACGGGCTTCATTTGCTGGAATTGGGCCCCCGGGCAGGAGCACAGCCCGAAACTGTTGAAAAGACAGAGAGGTCATTTAAATCTGGCATTCGCTTCCGACCGGTGAAAAACAAATTCCACACACGCACAGGCGCGCGCGCACACACGCGTTCCTGTGTTTGTTTCCGATGCTGGACCTCCGGCCCGGTGAGACGGGGGATCGCTGTGGGGAAAATACGTGGACGTCGCATTCGGGGCTGTGGTCGGGTGATTGGCGGCCGTTGTTTTCTTTACACGGAAACCGATTAACCACTCGGACCCGGAGCCAAACAGATTTCCTCACCACTTGTGCCCGCACAATGCCGCAAGTTACGCGGTATTGATTCCAACGTGGTCGTGGCTCACTCGGCCTTACCGCACCGCCGTTCATTCGGGACATGTCGACTAATTGATTCACTTGCCTGGGTCCAGGGGCAACCGCCAGCGTCATGCGGCCCTTTGGTGAATACCTTTGTGCGCGGGAATGAAAGGCACAGGATGGCAGCAGCTGTGGGGGTCAATGTAGGGTGTAAGTGTAAGTCGTGTAAGCGTGTCATTTTGTCCGCCGTAATGTTATATTCTACTATACGGTCATTTTAAGGGGAAATACGCGGCTTACGCAAACATTGGTGTACATGTTGTACTGGTAAAATGGCAGCATCCCGCTAGTGCCCTCCTGATATGCGGCGTTTATTGATGTTGGTTAAAAAATGGGCGGGCATTCTTGGTGGAAGGCAATATAGCAAATATGCCGGTATTGTGGAAGACGCAATTTCATGGTTTCCACTTTGGCCGGGAGTGGCTGAGAGAGATAACGCCGGTATGGAATGGACTGGTCCTCTCTCAATTGTAATGAGAAAACATGAGAAGGATGTTGATGTTGTCTGCTACTCGGGCGAATGCGTGCGTCTGAGAAGGGCAGCGCGCACAGACCCCTCGGTTCTTTGGGAAATGCTGTCGGGAGTCACCCCTGGCCTCGATGATGAATCGCTCTTTTAACCGCGACCGATGGTGCCCCTTGTTCTTTCAACAATGGTCCAGTGTTGCGGCCGGACTGGAATCGTCCACCGCATAATGGCAAGTGATGTATTACATATCAGGGAGCGCTGGGGCACATGCTGTTTTCACGCATCCTCCGTGACATCTGCGCAAGGGTCAAGAACATGGGAACGCAGGCCGACGGGTAGCTGTCGGATTCGGGGGGCCTGAGACGACAGATTGCGGTCGACCCAGTGAGCCAGTCATTCCCTCTTTGAGACACACTGAATGGATGCATTCACTCTCACTGGCCCAAACTGTCTCTGCTTTTGTTCTCCAGGCAGCCATGATATATACACATACGGGAACAGTGTGTGTGTGTGTGTGTGTGTGTGTGTGTGTGTGTGTGTGTGTGTGTGTACAGTTGGGCTCAAATCGGTGCCTCTTACAGAATGAATCACTAACTTTCTCTTCATGTCTTCATGTATTGAGCAGTTCTGGGTGTGACGGTAAAAACTTGATATCAACCCTTTGCACTTCTCCACAACACCACCGATATAGTCCATCATTCATTTGTTTTTGGTTTTTTTTCGAAACGGCCAGTGTTTACACGGCAGCTAAATAAATGTTACTATTGTAATCATAATTTGTGACATTGATTTCATTGCATAAAATGCTGCCTTAGTGAATGATAAACCGTTTAAGTGACCTAGTACTGAATGATACTGAACCATTCATAAAATGGACTTACTGTCAAACCACTCTTTTATTAGTATAAAGTTTGACTCCTAAATTGATTCGATGTTCATAAATCATCCTCATTTTCGAGTATCAGGGCACTGTGCCTCCGTCTCACATCCCAGATCAGAATAAAATGATTTTCCACAGCCCCAGAGTGGCTTGGAATGAAACGGCAAATATGAGCTGGTGTACCGCACCCGGGCCAGGGCCACGAGGCGCCGGCCCTTTATCCAGTCTTTCCCATCTTTTCTCCCAGACCTACATTTTTTTCATTACTGCAACCCCGGACAGGATATTAGTCTTCCTCAAGGGGCCGGGCAGCGGACTGTTAGTCACGGGGCTGAAGTGTTGGCTATAAGGAGATGATGTGGAGCAAAAGCACCGCAGCTCAGGGTTGGGTTTACATGAGGTACGGTTAGCTGTAGTCTGATGTGCGGGCTGATGAGGCTCAGCCTGTGCCCTCATTGTCGGAGGATTTCAACAAATCAAAAGAAAGAACCAATTGTACGTCATTTTAATGGACATAACCAACGTACCCGAATGACGTGAGGTCAAATTGATGTCGGGAACAATAAATAATACGTTAATAATACGCAAATTTGTCCAAAAAAACAATCCCTGATAATTCCGTTTTCCTGGGAGGGATCGTGGTTTTTCCAGTTTCACCTGGTTGCTAAAAAGTCCCTTTAAATTACAGAGGGTCGATGCTTTGCGCCATTGCCGATCAAATTGCATGAAACGAAAGCTTATCCGGCTTCGCCGTTGCAACCAGATGTTCCCCTGAGTGTTCCGTGGTGGGGGCGAGAGAGATTAGACAGCATGGCTTTGCTAAGTTAGGGACACCGCGCTTTGTTCGCGGCGTTGTTGAGAAACAAGGATGTCGCCATCTGGGCCGTCTTTGCAGATTTAGGTAGCACCGGGGACTTAGCTGCATTATGCAGCCTAATAGCTAACAGTAAACAAGCGGAGTGAGCGAGCGAGTGATCCGCATTTCGCGTCCGTGGGCCAGGCGATAAATCTGTCAGGCGGTATGGGCAACGACAGGGGCGTTTCAGGGTAATGGCCATTTGCACTGCAACTTGTTGTTGGACACGCTGTGACTAAAATGGCTTTGCGGTCATAAAATGTGTATCGCTCCTTTTCCTGACACTGTTTTATTCGTCTCTTAGACATGATATATATCCCCATCGCGTGTGGTTTCCTACTGGAGAACAAAAAACACACACTCGTGTATGGTTTTGTCCCATATCCGCCTGCATTTGGGATTTAGTCGGCACTTGCTAGGTGGGCGGGGCGCAACCAAAAGCAGCCGGGATGACCTAAATCAGACAGAGGTGATAACTCAGGAGATTACCCAGGGATAAAGAACCTCAGTGGCCTCTCAAACAACAATGACTGGACAGCATATCCACTCTCACCCCCCCCCCCTGCCGAGACCCTTACGGCTCTTAGAGACCACAACGCGTGTGTTCACCCCAGAGCAGATTTGGTCACGTGGATTTCTTTTGTCATGGACAACAAAGAGCACCGCTGTGGCCTTATTTTTGGCTATTTCAAAAATGGTGAAGTTGGTTGTGTGTGCAGCCCAGCCTTTCCTCTTCAAGGCTTGAACGTGCTGGACGCAGAATGGGCTGCGAAACGTTTGGGTTCCCGAATCAATGCGCAGGGGAGGAGAACGTGTTGGTGTTGCGAAACATTGGTTCGGGTAAATCGCTGCTTAGAAGGGATTTATGAGTTCGAATGTATCCAAAGCACCAAAGCCCTATAAGCTGATTTGGGGACTATAAGATGATTTTTGCTGTGGTATAATTTTCACATACTGGTCATTTTTAATGCTGTCTAAAGTGTAGGGTTGTAGGATAAATTGACATAGGGGAGTCTGAAGGGCTGATTATTTAGTCGTCGTTGTTGTTTTCCACAATCATTTGGTAAATGTTTACTTGTCGTCCCACTTTGAGCCGTGTGTCGCCCGTGAGGCTTCGCATGAATTCATGATTGATTGATGAGTCTCCGGCACTGTGGGCAACAGCAAGCGCGTCTTCTCCACTCGCAGTATTTCTGCGAGGGTGGGATGTGTGGGTGCGTGGGCTCGGGAAAGGGATGGGGGCAAGAAAGGTGGCCCGCCGATGACCTCGCGCACCGCTTCATCCAACCAATTAAAACCACTCATTTAGGAGAAAGACATGTTTTTTCGAGTAGAGGCTGATTGACTATATAAATAGAAGAAGAAGAAAAAGAAGAAGAAAAAAAAAAAGCAGCAGGATTTGACCTGAGAGAGAGCAACCCAACATGTATCTTATGTTGAAAAATAAGGCCGTACACAGTGTATCTCCCTGAAAGGAAAGAAGGAACTGTGCACCCCACGGTCACCAACGTGCGACACAATCCGTACAAAAGCAACGCTGCAGTTCACTGAGACACGATGCATACCACACATATTTGATGGATGGAGGAGAGGGGATATTTGATGTGGGTCCGTGTTTGACTGTACAGTTAATTTTCGGGGAGGGGGGGGGGGGGCTGTAGTGGGCTTGGGGGTGGCCCTCGGCGATGCTTGTTCCGGGAACCATCTGGTTGTGTTGGGGTTTTGCCCATTGTTCACTCTCTGCCCTCCAAACCCTTTAACTCGCTCTCTGTCTCCGTGGTCACCATCCGTGGCACGTTACAATTGAGCATCAGTGCCGTTCACTTGCATAGCGTTGTGTCAGAAATCGACACCATGAACAAGCCTCTCTGCGCGTGCGCACCCACACACGCGTACACACCCACGCGCCATTTAAGAAGGCCGGGCCGCCGGGGCGCACCATAGGCTCGACATGTATTCTCGTCCCCTCGGTGATTGCATGGGAGAGGAGAACACGTTTGCTTGGAACGGAACATTGGTTTGGAGAAATCTCGGACGAAATGGGATTTATTTGGGGGACACTGGACACTCGTGCACGACATGTTTGATTCCAAGTGTTATTCGGTGTGGGAGTAAAGGTATATGTAGTTGAAGATTTTGAAGTGTGAACATGTTTTGAGCTCCCCATCATGAGTAGCTTAAACAAATGTATGACCTAGCCTCATGGCTTTGAGAGTCAGCTGTTGTGCATTGAATGATGCACTGTATTACAATTATTGTGTTGTTGAGTTCCCCAGCTCCCCCAGAATGTGTTGTAAATCTCGTCTGGATGACATAGATTGTGTCCTATTGCGCATTCCCAAATAACCTATCTTTCAAAGTGGATCTTTAGTTTTATGCCATTTGAGCTGAATAGCTCCATATCCAAATACTGGATTAATTTTGCCCTACCACCATCAGAAATATTCTTACTTTGATGACATTAGACTTTTACCAGTCATTTTGTAGACCTGTTTTCGTGTTGGCCTTTGCATGTGCGCGCACATATGTGCCAAATACTTATACTTTTAAACATCCTCCCATTGTCATTGTGGACCCATGGGCTTCATTAGTGCCGGCTTTAATACAACAACTCTCATTCCCACTCCCACACACTGCTCCCAAATGCTTTCAGTGGAGGAGGAAACAACACTTGCCTGAAGGATGCGTGCACGTGAAATGCGGCAGAATTATATCCACTTCTCTCAATTGACGAACTTTGAGGTATCGGCAAAATGTGATAAGGCCAGATGTTGTTGTTCTTTTTATTATTATTTATTATTAATGACCTACCTACCTTACCTATGCTTTGCCAAAAACCTCGGGACTCATGTGCTGACTGCCGGGTAAACCATTTTTACAAACTTGAGAATGAATCGGATTGAAATTGACGAATTATGTCTTTGTTATGGGCAGGCAATGCCAAGTGATCTTTGCAGCGGTGAACACCGGCGTTTGTAATTGTGTTCAGTGGACGTGAAGGGGTTGTGTATGCACCCAGGGCGCCCTGGGTCTATCCACCCCACACACCTTGCATGTATTGCGGAGAAGCCCTGAGCATCCCAAGTTGAAAAGTGTTGTAAAAAAAAAAAAAAAAAAAAAAAAATAGTCCTATACGGCGTCACATCCTTTCACCGTCTGTTTAATCAAATAGGAGCCGACGTTGGGCAGCGTTTTGGTTTCTCCTTCAGCAGAGCCACTGATGCAATGATGGCGAGGAGGGAAGATTCGCCAAAGCGGTGTCTCCTCACTGTCCTAATGAGCATCCAGATAAATAGCATAAGATTTGCAACATTTCCCTCCTACACCTGTGATGTCATGAGAGCCCTGGAATTTCAAAATACTGGATAGCGGCTGACTTGGTGGTTGCCTGGTAACGTTATGGGGGCAATTGCTGATGGATGCTGATTGGTGGACCAAAGTGGATTTTAATATAAAAAAAAGAAGATATTAATTAAGGAAAACCTTTATGTTTTTTATTATTTTTTTTATTTGAATTGTCCCGTTATAAATTGCCTATACTTCAGACTTTTTGCTGCATGTTGGAAATGATCGACAAGGGTTGGTGAATCCCGAGCGATCAGATGTTTTTTTTTTTTACCATTGGACAGGAGAGGATGAGCCTGATCCAGGATCCCGGCCCAGCAGGGCGAGTTGTGTTCAGTATTCTGCCGGCGTGTGATCCTGACCTTACTGTTGCGTGTCCTTGGTGCATGCAGAGCGCAGCAAATGCCTTTTTGGGGGATTGTATGCTCCAGCCCATTTTAATGTGCCTTTTCAGTCTCAGCGCACAGTGACTAAGCCCCACGGCGGGGGGGCGACCGTCGGAGCAACCATTTTGATTGTACGAATGATAGAATTGATGCGTCTGAAGTTGACACTTAATGGATTAAGGTCGTCCGAATTGTTAACGGCAGATCTGTTTACATCCCAAAGCCGTTTATTTGTCACACTAACCCCCGTGAAGAGGTTTTTCGAGTCCAACGTCGCTAATCTAGTCCAAAGACTAACCTATTGAAAATAAGGTTCTAAAGCAAACAAACAACTCACGTCGTAGTGGATTCATTGTTATGTACGGGGTGTCGCACAGAGGGATTACCTTCCCTGGATGGATTCCAAATAGTTAATGGCACACTGCCGTAGCGATCGTAAGCTGTCAACACCGAATCGATGTTGTTGTTTTTTTGCAGTGGTGAACTAATGTTACTCAGGTTTTACGGCGAGATATTGCGAATCAATTATTTTTGGCCGTCAAGTTGGAATGTAATTATTCTTGTATATCCAAGGAGCTCATTGAGCATGTCAGTACAGTAAAGAACGCTCACCGTAATTCAATTCCTCGCCCACCGTGACCATATCTGATCTAGCTGCCTGTTTTTAAGCAAAGATGGCGGAGACCATTTGTGGCACTCTCTTCACGACCTTTATCTTTTTTTTTTATTTTAATTTTTAAAATGATGTCGGGGACCCTCGACTTCTTAATGAGGCCACCGTCGTTTTCACCTCCTAAAATTGACTTTACTGGTGTCACTGACTCATATTACTGTAGAGAGGGATTTTTTTTTTTTTGGTTGACGCACTGTACATGTACTGTATGTGTTTGCGTGGATTTTCAGCACTTCCCTCCATCTTGCACACTCCCACTGTTCAGCTGGTCGCTCGGGCTCGAGGCCACACTCATGTCGACGCAGGAAAAAAAAAAATGAACAACAGCGAAGACGAATAAGAAATGCACATTTCTTTGCTGAATCACACACAGTTTCTTTGATGATGCAACGCAAATTATTCCCATTTGTCATTACCACACTTGCCTGTGAAACTGGAGCCAATTTGAATTTGTAATGCATTAACTAAAAGCAATATCGCTGTCACAAGACATTAGCTTCAATGATTGTAAAGGCATTTTGTTCAAAATGTTATTATGTTAATTTTCCAAAGTTATTGGATTCATTTTCCCACATAATATGCGAACCCTGCCCCTGCAACGCAGCCAAGAGGGACATCTGACAGTTCGCCATAAATTGTCTATATATTCCGCCTCGTTCGGTCATAAAAGACCATGATAAAAAAAAAAAACACAGGAAAGTGTATGTGACATGTACAAAGAGAAGAGCACTGATTTATACAGGTTTACCCCATCACCTTTTCTGTGTGTGTGTGTGTGTGTGTGTGTGTGTGCGTGCGTGCGTGCGTGTCTACACACTATGCACAGTGTGTGCACATATCCAGCCATCCTCTCCAACGCATAAATATTGTATGTGAATGGCAGCGTCTCGCACAGATGACGGTGTAGTTGTGGGGTGTCGCCGAATTTCTCATGTTTAGGAAACGCTGTAAAACTCTGCAGCCATTAGTTTGTTGTCATATGCCAATATTTGAAATTCCCCCGATACTGATGACCTCTCGTGTTATCAGACGATGCATGACAGCGCGGTTTATGCGTTCACACGCAACTGACCGACTCCGACAATATATCACGTTTTTTTTTCCCGATTTCCCACTCGCCCTTTTACACTTATTTGTTGCCTAGACTGAAATGGAATAGCCAACCATGGCCCAGGTGGCCAGAAGTTCCCCCCAAACTGGCTTAGTGAATCAACTAATTAATGTAAAACTCACTATGACAGGGAGGCAGTGCAATGCAACAAACCTGTGTCACTGTTTTGGGCCCTTGTGCTCTCACCGCAGTCAAACGGGTGCGTCTCATCTCTGAAAACATCTGTGATCTTGACCTGAGTGAACGTCTGTTTGCATTTCAGCATACGGAGTGGAAGGAAAAACCTGTTTCGAGAAAATGCCGAAATGCAAATATCATGTGCAGTATTTTAAAGTGCTTTTTTCTTTTCTGTTCCCCCCCTCTCTCTCCCTCTCTCAACCTTGGCGCATTCGTTGGACTTCTGCCCTGCACCGAAAATTACAGGTAAGTCCATATATTTTTAAATATGTATTGGGATCCTCTGGGGTGGAATGGCTCGCTTGCACAGTTACAGTGAGAAGGTCTGCCAAAATGGCATTTTAAGTCTTTTCTGCAGCAGGAATGCATTTTCGCACAATGGTTTTGGAAACAGTGGCCACATTCCCCTTTTGCTCAGCCGACACCGGGAGAAGGAGGCAATTCCATTTTATGCGGCCAATCTCATTGGCTACTGGAATGATGCCAATCTGCCCTCAGAGATAGGGAAGAAGAAGGCCTAGGATAGCATTTAGTCATCCTGACACTGATCAGATATATGGGAAATGATTAATGTTGTCCATTTTTTGTGTTAAGTTTTATTCCGAAGGAAGCTCCCGCCGGATTGTTGAGACATTCCTCTGAAATGCCTTCAGTGGGCGGATGGTTGTTTGGGATTCAGGTGTATTGGAGACGGTCTCGCCATGAATAGTGAGATGTGGAGGCGGGTCCATGAGCATGCACGGTAAATACGTTGAAAAAGGCTTTGTTTTGAAATCGGTTCCCAGCGTTGTTGTATTTTTATTGGTTTCCTTTGTTTTTGGAAGTTTGAGTTCATTCACAAGCTGCTGGTGCCACTGTGACACTGTGTGCATCTATATTGTTATTCAGCCAGGCTTTAGGCGTAGTTGTGAGGAGGCCCTCTGAGTAACAATTTGGCTTATCGCCGAGTTTGGAGTGTGTGTGACCTCTTAATATCGTTGCAGCCTTCGAATTCATACGTCTTCGCAGCCACCCGGAGAAAAAGGGACAAACAACAGGGGCTGTTTGTCCCGCCGGAAATGCAGATCCACGGCATGTTGCTCTTTATTAGAACAGCCCAGAGCAAAAAATGGGCCTGGACTCCATCATTTCATTGACTATTGGTGGAAGTACAAGGGGACCCAAATTCCCCTCACATCCTTGACCTCCATTGCCTTCCCCACCATTTCCGCAGCGGGCTGGTTTATGCCGCTCGCCCCTGCCGCTGTGATGTTTTGTTCTTCCGCAGATCGAGTCGGCCCTCGCGTGCAGTCTATACAGAGAGCAATTTATTTATTTGGAGGATTTTCTATATTATTTCCCAACACACTTACTCCGCAAAGTAAGTCGGGAGAGAGCTCCGTCACGCGGTTGATCGGCTGCTATCTGTGGCGCGGGTGGTGTAGCGATGTGTGCTGAACACACGTCTCCAGGCACTCCTATTCAAAGTGACCATTTGTGGGACCGGTGGTGCGCGGAGAACGGGGACAAAAAAATAATAATAATCAACATGCGTCTGCCATGCAGCGATTAGGTTTAAAAATGTCCACATCCACTTCTATTATATCTGCAGCGGGGCGTCTCTGTATGAGGTATGAACAAAAACCCTGCTTCCAGGCCAGAGCTGAGCTTTGCTGCTCCGCCACCACTAATACGTTTAATATAAGGTGCTGACCCACATCCGCTCTTGCGCAGGTTACGTGGAGCCCCAGATGTGGGCCCAGCTGTTGCCGTGCATTATCTCACCGACTGACCCTGATGTTTTTTTTCTGTTTAATGCCAAAGACAAAGCCTTTGCAATCCATCCCATCCATAGTTACTCACAAAACGCTCTGAGGACAGATATTGTCATTATTATCTTGATTTTTTGATTTTTTATTTTTTCACCCAGACTTCTTTTTATGGCCACCACTCCCCCGTTGCGCTGCCTCTCACTGGCTCAGTGGGATGAATATTCAGTCGCCGACCTTGCCCTCGCTCTCTCCGTTTTCACCTTACCCAGCAGCCACCGCTGCACCTACCTGCAGCGCGGCGTGTAGGAAAGAATAATGACTCCTCGGTGATTATTATTAATCCAGTGTGGCTTGAGTGCACATGTAAAAGAAGCTGTGGCGAGGGGTTTGGAAGCAAACTCGGGTATTTTGGAGTCGCTTCGGGAATCTCCCGTTTTAAAGGAGGTGGCGTGCGAAGGTCTTTTTTTCGCACAGCGATGGGTTTGCACATTAGCGCCGGGATTGTGTTGTGTGTGGCGCGTGGCGCTTGAAGCGGTTATTCACGAGGAGAGGGGACTTCAGGACAAGGGGGGGGGACCTGCGTTTGTCGAGAGGTTTTGGAGTCCAGCGGAATGTTGATGATTATTAGAATATTGATCATGATGAGCCACCTGTCAGTGGAAGGCCGCCCACACATCGCCATGAGTCATCGACAGCTCCCCGCTGCCTGCTGCAGTGCACGCTGCCACCCATGATATAGCTCTCCATCCAGTTATGAGGGGGTGTTCAGCGTGAATTATGCAGCACAGTCCCAGTTCCAATGAGAAGGCAGAATGTTGCCCGATCGATGCCCCATCATTCATTTATTTCTGTTTTTAGGATGTCTATGCATCTCTAAGCCCCCCCCCCCACACACACACACACACACACACACACCCCACCTCCGCCTCCCTCCCTCACTGCAGGTTGTGAAGGTTGTGATGCAAGCTATTTCCCAAAGATCTGCAGAGTTATGTTTTGTCACTGACGGCAATGGCCCTGCAGTACACTCTGGGACACCCTGGGCATAGGCAAACATACACGCTTTTTTTTGCGTTGCACTGTTGCTTTTATATTACAGAAAAAAAAGGCTTTTCTGCTGTTTTCTTTATCAAGTCGATGGTTGAACGGGAGTCACGCCTCTGACTCCGGGCAGGCCGTGGGTGATGATCGATGGCGAGTCCGAATTGTGTTGTTGCGGGGAATCGCAGCCGTCAACAATCTGCTCAGTCTTGAGTCTGTGTGGCTTCTCTATTGTTAGTGTTTGACCTTAAGCCCAGACCCACTTCCCCTGTTGTACACATACACAGTGGCCCGCTGCACCTTTGCATTTTCCCGTTCTGTCGGCGCGACCTTTTACTTTTCGTGTCAGTTACTCCACCTTCGTGTCCGCCTTCCCTCGGTGACTTGTAGCACTCACAACAACGCGGCCCTCGACATCGCACGATGCCTTTGTCTGTCGGGCTTATTTCTAACAAGGACAGGCGAGCACCAACGGAGCGTGTGCACGTGGAACACACGCATGACTTTCGCGGATTTGTACATATGCCACAAGACAATAGGTCGAGACAATTAGTACGTGCATACGTGCAACTCCTGTGCTCTTTATCCCCTGGCTGTCGAAACAGCTGCTGCTCTAAATTACAGAACAAATGTCACCCTCCTCCTGCCCAATTACTCATTCCGTACTGATCAGTCATCTGATTTGTTTTTCGAGGCCGCCTCTAAATCACCTTCCCAGCCACTCGCCATTTTCCAAATAATCACGGATTTCCATGAAACGCGTCGTCCTCTGCCATTTGCCGGGTTTAAAGCATTCCTGAAAAAAAAGTGTAAGGGAGTGCTGAAAACATTTGTTGTTGCCATGAGGATTTTGGGCTACCACTCATCTGTATTGATTTTTGGCTGAGCACCATCAATCAAGGCATTCATAATGGATGGTGTCTCCGAGCGCATACCTCCCCTCAGGGAATTATCACCCCAGGATTAGGTCAGGCAGAGATTTGATCCTTTCTCAGTTAAATGAATTGATTTTTTTTTTTTTCCTACTGTGTCTGACGGATGCAGAGAGAAGAGAAGAGTGCGAGGCACGCAGGGAGAGAAAGAGAGAGAGCGAGAGAGAAAGGTGAGGAGGGATGGAGATAGGTCTAAAGGAGTTTAACGTCAGCCCTCAGGACTCGGAGCTTTTCAAATATTCAGGGCCATCCTCCATCACCTTTTGCCCCGGTTGCTTGTTTAAGAAAAGAGTGAAATGAAATCGATAGTGCCGGTAGTGCCCTCCTTGCCAGACATCATCCAATATTTATACAAATGAAGCTTCACAACCTCAAATTTGCCCTGCAGCTGCGTGTTTATCGGCCGGTCGGAAGTGAGGATGAGGAGACTAGAATAAATCTCGGCGCCCGTCGCGACGCCCGGCCCATACGTCGTGCTCTCATTTGCACTCGCGTGATATGGCGCGGTTATGATTAACTGCTGTGGCGGGTCCTAAAGTGGGACGCCCTTGGTCGCATGAATGAGAAATGGATCGCAGATCCCAACAAACAAACACACCACAGAATTAGAGCTGCTCCGGCTCCGGCGCTGCATGCAGTGTGTACAGACGGCTCATTTTGCCACCAGGGCTTTGTGTTTGACAAAACGTAGCTCCAGAAAAAATTGCTCTCATTGCTCCTTTATTTTCATCTACCACACATGGGCTACTTCCTCAGGCCCTGGTCTGGGGTTAATGATTGATACTGGAGTCCAGATGGCTAAAGTCATAATTAGGCATTTCAGATGGACTATGTGTGAAGACGACCGGGCAACACAGCTGTGAGCGGAAACACACGGACAAATGTACAGGCGCCTTTCTGCGAAGATGCTCAGTCTTCCATGTCGCGTGACGTTTTAAGAGCTATATGAAGGCCACTGTGGGCCGGCGTCGGGCTCACATGAAATAACATTAATTTTTTGGTAGAATTCTGATGGTCGTCTTCCCATAGCTTACAAGGGAGTTGTAAATCCTAATTATTGTATCTCTGAGAGTAATCCAATAAGCAGCGGGAGGAAAAGAGAATCATTTAATATGCATGTCCAGCAGCCCTCTTTGTCACTCCCTCCATGATTTGGCCGTATAAGATTGAACTCAAATTGAATCACTTGTCCTCAAGAGCTTGCAATTTTGTACTGCTTTAACAGTCCTGCAGGAATACTTTGGTGCAAAAACAGTGGTTTCCTGTTTTACTCATGACTATGTTAGTCCAGTTCAAATGAACATACTTCGCTTTAGTACTTATAATGACCATTTTGAAGATAGCTGTTTTGATTTGATTGGGACTGTGTAATAATTGTCAGGGAGTTCGTTTTGGGTTTTTTTTTTATTCCTGCTGAGTGAAAAGTGGTGAACATTATTTTAATTTATAGCAAAATAACAGAAGAACAAGGCCAACTGAATTATTTCAGAAAACCGGCCATAAAATTCACTGTACCGATGTCGCCCCTGCTGCCAGATAGTGGTGCAGAATGAGTAAAATGCAGCCACAGTATAATAATATGCACACTAGGGAGCAGTCTGTTCCCTCTCTCTGCAGTTGTAGTGATCCTCCATCTCCGTCACCCCACAAACTCACCTAGACACACACACACACGCAAGCACACGCAAGCACACACGCACGCGACGCGATGTTCAACCCATTAACCACAGCACGGCACGGTGCACTAATGAACACTAGAAGCAAAAGAATATATACGTGTGTGTATATATATACATATACAGTATATGTACACACCTTTAGAATGACCTTGTATTCAACAAACATAGTACATCACATGAGAACACAGTGAAGAGCATTGTATTGTATTGTACGCAATTTTTCCTTGAAGCTGGTGGATCATGTCTTTGATGGTTCTGACAGTATTTTGAGTATAGTGTCTGGATTTTGACTAAGCGCGATTTCAGTGTGTTGAAATTGTCTTCCGGTTGTCTTCAGTGAGCTTGGCGGAGTAAAAAAAAAAGAAAAAGAAAAAGGGGTAAAAAAGGAGGCATCGCTCCTCTGTGGAAGCCAAACGAGGGAGAAACAATGAGAGACATCGCTTTAGATCTTTGACACTCTGCTTTCTTTACTTGGATGGTACACAAATAGTGATATAATCATATGAAAATATGCTCACGGATTAGGATGAAATAGATCATTTGAATGTATTCACACACAGGCAATGGGAAGGGGGAAAGAAACTACACTGATAGCGAGCCAACACAGTGAATGATAAAACAACAAATATGAGAGTTTAAACAGAGAAGAGAGCTAAAATTCAGACCATGAATTTTACATTGGAGATGAGATGCAGATATCCCTCTGGCCCCTTCAAGTGTTTTTTTTTTTATCTTGTATTTCATCTTACTTTATATTTTTCTTTTGGTTCGATACACTGCAGAGCCATGGCTCCACAGTCTGCATCTGTCGTCATTCACCCTCCCTGACAGGCTCCTCACATACAAATGTTTTTTTTTTTTTTTACTGTGAATAGCAATTCATTTATTTAAACATGTTCTTGTAGTTTACAAAAGGAAATAGATTATCTGGTGTCATTTGTTGTCCACACTTGCACTTCTTTTAACATATTTTACACAGACTTTTATTTTACACTTTTTAATCCAACTTAAACATGTTTTTAATACTTTAGATGCTCGTCAAATATTCCATTTACCATAATACAACTGGTGTTTTTCTTATTTTTTCTTCTTTTATGTATCCCCAGTTTATTTTGAAACGATAATTAAATGTCCTGAAATAGAAAGACACATTAAAGCTCAATTATCCATCCATGAGAGAGAGAACAAAAAAAAAAAGGAAAAAAAAAAAGCCTCATTGCCCACGAAGTACTCCTCTCCCTTCGCTAGAACACCAACAGGTCCGAGAGTCAGGTGGCCGTTATGGCCCGAGGCCTCAAATCAGCAGAGGATAGCAGTCGCAGTAAATCCACCTTGAAATAGTCTGCTGCATAAAGCGCGCTCCGTCTACATCACAGTGAGATGCTGTGTAAAAAGTGTCCAAAAGATCCCTTTAATCCTTCTGTCCCACAATGTACCAGTGTATCCGAAAAAAAAAAAGGAATGGACTGTATATCCAGACAATTACAGGTAAAGCAGGGTCACACCTCGCATTCCCGTGAAGGTTGCTGTTGGCAAGTGCAAGATCCATATTCATTGATGATGACCAGAGCTCCCTCAATGTGGTTAGGCTTGTAGTCAACATAGTACTCCGGGGTAGAAATGGCAGCCATCTGCTGCATGCTCTGCTTCTGCTTCTGCTTGCGACGCTGGCTGCTGAAGCACTGCCTCAGTTGCCTTATTCCGGCCGGAAAGCATTTCCATGCTACATACAGCATGAGCACGATGATGAGAAAGGAAAAGATGAGTGCCATGGTGCCCGTCACCACCTTGTGAATCTGCATGGTGCTCTCCAGGTCGTCGTGGCCCACCGTGACGGTGAAGGAGCTCGTGACCACTTCGCTTCCCTCGCCGTCGTAAGGGTTGGGAGTGAACGGGCCCAACAGCAC
Source organism: Colistium nudipinnis (assembly GCA_016785305.1). Classification (NCBI taxonomy): domain Eukaryota; kingdom Metazoa; phylum Chordata; class Actinopteri; order Pleuronectiformes; family Rhombosoleidae; genus Colistium; species Colistium nudipinnis. The sequence goes on from JAFBJU010001375.1 coordinate 578,600, forward strand.
CGAACCGCCCTTGGCCAGCTCCTTCGTGGACGTGTACAGTCCCGCTGTATTTGCCTCCATCGGGGCGTCTTCGCATAGCTGAAAAGCGTAGACGGCGTCCAACACGTCCTCCCCCTGAGCGGTGTCGGGGCTGGAACACAGCAGGGAGTTGTCCCGCTGGCCTCGGAAGGCACTCAGCCAGGAGGCCAAGGCACACACGTTGCGACTGCACTCCCATTCGTTCCCGGCCAGGGTGACGCTGTCCAGAGAGGACCAGGAGTCCAGGATGCGCTGGTCCACGAAGGTCAAACGATTGGAGTCCAGCATGAGCACCTTGAGGTTGGGTGCGCTCTCAAACACGTGCGGCTCGACGTACTCGATTTCATTTGCGGACAGGTCGATTTTCTCCAAAAAATGCCATGTCCAGTCCAGGGTGTTGACAACAATGGTGGCCCGGTTGTTGTGCATGTACAGGGTACGTAAAGAGATGAGTCGAGGGAAGTGGGCCAGGTTGACTTTGACCAGCTCATTGTGCTCCAGATGCAACTCGGTCAACTTGAAGAGGCCGGCGAAGGAGTTTCGAGCCAGGCTCTGCAGCTGGTTGTATCCCAGGTCCAGGAACTGCATGCTCCGGCAGTCTTGGAAAATCCGCACTGGCACAAACTTGAGAGCATTGTAGCGTAAATGCAAATTGGTGAGCTTCCTAAGGCCGTGGAACAGGTCGGGCTCGAGCGCCTGCAGCCTGTTGTACGACAGGTCCAGGATGCGCAGGTTCGGCAGGGGCCTAAAGGTGCCGTTTGGCAAGCTCTCCACCCGGTTGCTGCTCAGGTCCAGCTCCTTCAGCCGCCTCAGCCGGTCGAAGGCGGTCTCATCCACAACGTCAATGTTGTTGTGGTCTAAGTAGAGCCAGGTGAGCTGCGACAAACTGGCCAGCTGGCCGTCACGCAGCTCCGTCAAGTTGTTCTCCCTCATGGACAGGCCCATGGCACTGCTCAGGTTGCGGGGGATGTCTGTGAGGTTGAGCCCCTCGCAGTACAGCAGCTTGCTGTCGCAGCGGCACAGCCGCGGACAGACCCCCTCCACGAAGGGGATCATCCGTAGAAAAATGCCCAGCGAACACAGTATCAACCCAGGGGGCTTCTTCAGCGGCCACTTCAAGTACAGCCCAATTAGGAGGAAATCCATTAGCATAAATATCCAGGGATGTCAGGAAGAAAATGTCCATTGAACCACTCTGGATATTGTTTTGGCACCTTCACACCATATTTATCACATCTTATTTAAATGATTTAATAAGCTGTGTTAATAATAAAAAAAAAAAATAAAAAAAAAAAAGTGGGATCTTGTATCTCCTCTCCCCTGAGGCGGTGATATTCGTTTTTTTTTTTGTTTTTTTTGTATATTTAATCAAACGAGGCAGTCCTTGTCGGAAAAAAAAAAGGATACAGAGCGCAAGTCTTATGTCAGATATCGAGTGGTCGTCGGAGGGGCAGACGGATGGAGGGAAAAAAAAAAAAAAAAAGAAGGAAAAAAAAGCAAAAAAAAAAAAAAAAAACTGTCCCTCGCTGACAGATCTTATTTGCAAAGATTCCTACTCACCCCTGTCCAAGAGCTGACAATCTCCATTCAGCCCCTCGCTTTGTGCCCCGGCACTAATTATGTGCGAATCTAAAAAAGACCCCACTGTGGTACAAATTCTCCCCCCGCCCTCCCTCCTCTCTTTTCAGCGGACACCAGAGCCTTGGCAGCCTTACAATGTCTTAGTTCTCCTCAAGTGAAAGAGCCCGAAAAGAGAAGGAATTCGAGTAGCTTTCAGCGCGACGGTAGGAAGTGCGAGTTCCCCCCTGTCTGTGTGCACGAGCTCTGTCTCCGCGGCTCCTCCGCAGTCCTCTGCTGCAATGATCAGAGAGGGGAGAAGAGACGAGCGGAGAAAGCCAACAAAAAAAGAAAAAGGGGGGAGACCAAAGGAGGGAAAAAATCCTTTTTTCACACATCTATCTTGCCTCCTTTTTTCCCCTCTCTCTCTCTCTCTCTCTCTCTCTCTCTCTCTGTCCCCCTCTCCTCCTCTTCCCCCTTGCTTAACTTTCGGGCAGATCTGTCAACGTATCATTGTCCATCTCTGGAAGCCGCCGCGGCTGACTTTGTAAGGTTTAAATCCATCCGAGCGGGTAATCATGCTGTCAGTGACGGATGCGGTGGGGAGGGGGTGGGGGGGGGGGGAGGGGGGGAGGGAGAGAAGGGAGAGAAGGAAAAAAAAAAAAAGCAAGGAAGAAAAGAAGGGATTTAGAGAGATTGAAACCCCCTGTTCACTTGTGTGACAGTATTCCCGGTCCTCTCGGTGTGGCCGGCTCTCGGTGAGGAAGCTGGGCTCGCGTTTTCCCGCCTGTAGCCCGGCCGGTCCTGCTCTCTGTTCGCTGGCTCTCCGGGTGTGTTTTCCTCCCAGGATGCTGAGGGAGCGCCGGTGGATGGTGGGGAGAGAAGGAGCGCGGCGGCACACCAGCGCACTGACGGCGCCTGCAGAAGCACCTTCTGTTCACTGAGTGTCGTAAGCCACTCACAATTCAGAGCTCTCCCCTCTCTCTCCCTCGCTCTCTTCCCCTTGATCGCTCACTCACTTGTTCATGCTGCTCCACCTCCCCTATCTCTCCCTCTCTCTCTCTCCTCATTTTTCTCTTGCTGTGTTTTTCTCTGTGCCAGAGACATTTACATATTCAGAATGGGCTGGGCTAAAACCGGGGAGCTTTAATGAAACCCCCCCCCATCCCTCCCTCCCTCCCTCCCTAACCCTCTCTCCATCTCTCCCTCTCTTTCCTTCAAAGACTGTAATAATTTGGGCGATATTATTTCTGCCTCCTTTGACGTGGCTGTGAGAAAGCAGTTTTTCTGCAAAATAACTGTCCACTGAACCAAAAGGGGGTTTTGCTGTAACAGTTCCACCCCTGAAGCACAGTTCCCTCTCCGTGCATATTAATAATCAAGAGAGGCAACTTATAGAAGAGCCAAAAAAAAAACGGGAATTAAAAAAAATATATATGTTATTTGCTATTCTAGTCAGAACAAACCTGAAAGTTAATTCCGGTGATGACAATTTTAAACATACTCATCATGGATGTAGTACGATTTCAATTACATTTTTTTTTATAGATATCCTGTTTACACGTTACAATGTCTTGTGTAATGAGTCAATCAGAGACAATTAATATTCATGGCCCAGCCTTTCTGGCCATAAAGGATGGAGTATAATGAGTCAAGACTGGAGTATGACATTCCTTATTTAATCAAACTGTCCTGTAGCCAGGCAATCTATGCCATTGTCAATTATGGCTAGGCGATCAATTCGGAATGTGTAATTCCTTGCCACATAATATCAGCACAAATACTCTCTCTGAAGGTCTCGCCTTGTTTTGCACTGGAATTGGTCCGAGCCTTGTCATTGGCGTCCCTTCGATTTTTTTTTAGACATCGAGCTTTCACTCGTGATAGACGGTCTTCTTACCATCTGGTCGCCAGTCTTCTGAGTTCCTTGTTGTTCCGTTCAGCGACCCCGGTCACTTTATTTTCTTTGAAATAACACCTACGCCACCGAAACTATTCTTCCCGCGTAATCTTAATATGTAGGCTTCTTAAAAAAAAAAAAGACAATGCACCGTCACACCTAAAAGGCCGAAATGACCCGGATACGGGTTTTGTTCTGTTATGCTGTTACTGTTAAAAAACATAAAATATTTTCCATACGCTTCATTTTGGCCCTTGTCCCATCTGCCTGGGACAACATGGAAGAGGTGGGGACTTGGATGATGTGTACTGCAGTTTGCCACCAGGGGACTATCAAGATGCTTTGACTTCACTCTGACTTTTGGGAGCTGTCATGTGGATCGTCTTTATGTGCAGTCTATGTCCAGGTGCTATAATTGTCATTTTATAATTGCCAATCGTCATTCTGGACGATTGGTCCCTGTTAAACTTCAAGGTGGTGGTTTGTGCTGTGTTTTCACAGATGTTTCCTCAAGCCCTGTATCAGTTTCTATGGCCTACTTTGGTTATCAACGACTGTACTGTTGTTTGTCCCAGAGCTGGTTTTATGGGATGATCATTCGCTGCTATAATAACTGGTTAATGGAGAGAGGGGGTTTTCTACTTAATTTGGTGGTACTTCACTAAATTTGATCTCCCGGGAGCATGCGATTCAGAATTTGTAGGTACAATCTAGTCGTGTCAAAGTATTTTGCAGAAAAGAAAGAAAGTTGGGCTAGGTTGGAAAAAAGGAAAGTCAAACCTCACACAGTTAGCCAATATGTGTACTGTGGCTTTATTCTCCTTTTTTTTTCTCTCTCTCTCTCAATTTCTATGAAGTTTAAGTTTGACGGCGACAGAGATAAATTGAGCAGCAAAAGAAAAGGAAGAAAAATGGTCCTTCACATGATTTGGTCATTTTGAAGTTGAAATCATCTCAGCTTCGCCTTTGCGATATTCCCTTTTTGCCGTAATGGATGACCACGCCATCAGCTAATGACTCGGTGCACTATAATGACTTGACACAGCGATCGGGAGATGAGAGTATCCAGACCATCATTTTAAAACTTTTAAGAGCTTTGGCTCTTTACTCTGGAGTTAAACTCAGCGCAAGCGTGAGTACAAGTGTTTGACCGTGTGTGTGTGTCTGTGAGCAATAAACACATGCGCCTAGTGAAGCGGTCACGTCAACACAGTCAGAGAAACCAATGGGAGTGTATGCATCGTTTCAGGGGGTTTAATGTGTACATTTGACTGGTCAGTCTGCATCAAAAAACGGAATAAATGTGTCATGAAATTAGATATCTTCTCTTACCGAAATGCAATTTCCCGCTTTTATTATTGTTTCATATTTAGTTTGTATTGATTGCTGTACGGTGAGGGATTAGTATTTGGTACGATTGTTGAAAGCCTGGTTGATGCTTTTTTCTCTGTGCCTTGAGAAGTGTATTTTTTTTCGAGTACGAGTACGTGACTCAATAGGCTTTCAATTAATTTGTGGATATTATCATATTTTGTTTTTTTCTTAGACAATCACTATTGTTGTTTGTTATCACTTAGGGAGGTGCTTCTGAGTTGTGTTGCTCAGGAAAATGTTTTTTTTTTCTAGTCAGCCAGTGCTTTTTTGCCCATAGCGGGTAATCAATCTGAAACAGGTGCAATATAAATAAGTAAGGTTCTATGTGTGAAGAAAAAAAATATATATATTTCCCCGAAGGATGTGCAATGACATGACTCATCACTGGCATCCAATCTGACCTCTGCCTCACCCCTCTGCCTGTCTCACATCTTACTGACCCATGACCGTCAGTCACTGGTCATGGGTCAGTAAGATATGTCACATGTTTGAGTTTTGACTATATAATAGCGTGGATGCTGGCGTGTATCCTTTACATATTGGATTGAGGGCTCAAACGAGACCCCGCATTATGAGCCTGTACGATTACAGGCCCATTTATTTAAATCATTTATCGAATCCTAGCACGTCTGACGGCGTGAGCCCAACAAAACCCAGCAGATGATAACTAATTGGCCTGCTGCAGAGATAATGTTGATGGGCAGCTGGGAAGGGACGGTGGTGGGGGTCAGCGGAGGCACTTGCACCATGGAGCGGTTGTCAATGGTGCGGCTAGGAAATGGCTCGAGATATTTTTCATTCGGCAAAACCCCCAGCGGGCGGAAGGGGTTCTCTCGGTTTCAAAGGGTCACAAGTGGGCAGACAGATAACATTGTAGGATTATTCATTTCGGCTTTGTGTTTCATACGACCGGGTCCCACTTTCCAATCTGCGACGGCGGTTAAGCTGAGAATGGGAATACATTTTCCCAAGAATGAATTGGGACGGCCGTGGGCATTTCAAATTATTACCATCGCAGACTTCGCTCAGATGTGCATCTTCAGAATCTGAAGTGTGCGACTATGCCTTCCCGGGTTCCGACAGGATACCCCCATCCCCTCGCCCCCTCCCGAAACTGAAAAAAAACAAAAAAAAACGTCTTCACTCGTGCTAAAATCCGCTGGCTTAAACAAAACAGGAAAAAACGATATCATCATGATGTTCATTGGAGCATGTGACTGGAGGGTGTGGGGCTTTCCCAATGGGCTACAACTCCGGAAAGCATGTTTTCGTGTGATGTGAAGTTTGCTTCAGTAAACTGAAAAGAAATCAATATCATGTCGCCCGCATGATTTGGCCACGTTTGAGGCGAGTTGAGCAAAAAGTTGCGGTTGACTTTTTAGCGAATGTATGAAGACGGAAAGTAAGCCTCGGAGCACTCTGCCTTTTTTTTTTTTTGCCTCCAGTGATTTCAACACGCTGATTTCAATATGCCATTGTGTATACTTCAAGAAGCGAATAAATACGAAAAGCCGAGACGGGTAAAGAAAATGCGTATCGTCGATGGAGTAGGATAAGCACAGTGTGTGCCAATAGATCTGGGGGTGGCTTTTGAAAGCAACATGACATTAAATCTTTAAATGTTATGTTTCTTTCCCCAAACAAGATTATCCTCTTTTTTTTTTTTTTTTCTAAATGGAACAGCCATGGGAAACCCTTTGATCAACACTAGTAGGCACGAGGATGACACTACGCGCTTAAAAACTAAATGTTTTATATTTTTTATTTTTTGCTCTATTTATTTCATGCCATTATTTACTGTTGCGACTCTCTGGCCCCTTTCATCTTAGATTGTATATCGTTAGTTTTAGGTTCTTGAACAGTGTTTTTATTAGATAACTTAGATCATCCTTCTCAATTCCATAACATTCAAATGAAGGGACGGTGACTGGCTTTGGCGGGAGATCCAATGATAGCGTTGCCTTTGTTGCTGCCGCACATGGTTGAGTGTTTATTTTCTGCATCTTCAGTCTCTGAATCATCCCGATCCACGCGGACATTTTGGCTTTTGCTCGGCCGTTAGTGTGCCCGTGATATTTTCTTTTACAGAACGAAGGGTGAACGGAAAAACCGAGGCACTGGAAGAAGCGATGGTGTGTTGTGGTCTTTGGTTTGCTTTGAAGCCGCGGACAAGTTGATGCCAATCTTTCAAATCCCACGCTATTTTGCGCCAACCCGGATCCTGTCGAGGGTTAGTCACCTTTTAAATCGTCCGGTGGTCTCGCGTCCGCCAAAGCCTTTTTGTTCTTGTTCGTTGCAGCTTAGTTCAAGGTTGAATTGCTAATTCAAATTGAATTGCTCGAATGCTCCCCCTCCGATCCGGCCGCGCTGAGCTGCCGCGTGTGCTGGCGGTTCTCCCTGTTGCCTTGAACATGACGTCCTTCCATTTCGCCCACTTGGTGCTCTGCCAGTAGAACTGTCATTGTTTTGGTGCACTTTTTTTTCCCAAAACTCATCCCAAGGGTCAAAGATTGCAGGTGGGCGGCTGCAGCCGACATACAGAGGGCTCCGCCATAAAGTCCTTTTTTATATTACGTAGAAGCGCAATGAGAATCTGCACCCCCCCACCCCCCTCCTCCCCCCTTTTCTTCTGAGCTACACCTGATTTGCCCGACCTGGTCAGTTGCGTAAACCAGCGTTGGCTCATGTTCTATGTGGATTAAATATAAAGCCAGTTTAAACGATGCACATCCCTGTTTATCACAGAAGAGGCGGAAGAACTAAGAAGCAAAACGTCGATGCGAGGAAGAGGTGAAGGAGAAAAGGGCAGAGAGAGGAAATATGTGGTTATTATCCACAAACGAGGATTGGAGACGGCACAAAAAGATTATAGACAAACGAGATCAATAGATATTAACTGTATACAGACACATGAGTTGGATAATTCAAATACTGCAGCGAGGAATAAGGTTAACGGTACACAAAGATAGGAAAAAGTCAAAGAAGACCCACAATCTATATGTGTTAAACACAATGGAAATCATGCATCACTTCCTGCAGCACGGTTATTTAGACTGAGTTAGCGCACGTGTTTTTCCATCACTGATGACAGGGATTTTGCGGCGTCACAACACAAATCAGTCACGCGCCTAGTGCTGGACATGCATTTGTGTAAAAAAAGGAAAAAAAATAAAAAAATAAAACGCATCAGAGAACTTCAGCTGGCACCACGGCTGCTAGAAATCTGGAGAATCCCGGCTACGGCCGGTTCTTCACCCACATTTGTTAGGTTGTTGTGTTATGCGTGGGTTGGGTTTTTCCCGTATTAAGTATTTAATTCAATTGCATGTTTCAACTCGTTACTTAGCATGATCTGATTGCCTTTTCTTTTCTTTTTTTTTTTGGCTCTGGAGACATGAAACGGCGCCTGCGACTGCCAAAGGAACTTTGTTCCGCTGTCAGATGATGCAGAAATGCCACCGAGAGCCACCGAGCCCATTTTCAAACCCCGGCTCTCCGGAGCAGCATGCCCTCACGTTTGATAGCCCCGACCGCTCTCGCCTGTTGCCTCATTTCGGAGCCAAACAAGCCCCTGCATCACTTCATGTGTCCGCTAACCTCTCTCATGTCGGGGATGAAGCGGAGCCGAGCGCAATGAGCAGACGGGCCTCTGATGCAAAGGGCTGAAACGCGTGCAAATTGAGGTTTCGCCGAAAATTACTGCCGCCTTCATCGCCAGTGTCTTAACTGCAAGGTGAGGTAAGCCTGGCGAAAAAATCCAAACAGATTCCAGCCACTGCGGTAGTGCGAGTAACAGTAACATAAGACAAGGAAAGCTCTTGTGTTTCAACATCCTGAGCCTCCAATTATAATCACAGACCATCTGTAAATCTGCACACGCGCAAAAGACCAGGTCCAAAAAAAACACAGGAATCCGTAACAGGAGGGATTTGGGGGGTTGGACTCGTGTCTCGCGATCTAAATGTGCCCCATTTGTCTCCTGCACGGAAAGTGCGCACAGTGTTTATGAATCAGGTCCTCGTGCAACTATTGCGAGACGCTGCCAAATAACTCCCCCTTTCTTTCCTCGCACTCAGACGCATTTCATAAGCATTCTCAGGCAGGCACAATTTCTTCCAAAGCCTGAGGTGTGGGGTGTTATTCCTCGCGGCTCATCAAAGGAGCAAAAGAGGGTAAACACTCTCTGCAGAAAGAGAAAAATACAGTCTCGAGGTGTTGGGGAATGAAATGTAATTGATGTAAACGGCTCCTACGCGTCTATGTAATGGATTTTGGAAGCAGTGGTGTACGGTGGCGCGGAGACCTACGCGATATCAGGCGATACTTTGTCAAATCAAGTCACTGCTGGTTTTAGTCCCTGTAGGGAAATTGTTCAGTCTAATGTAAAAAAAAATTAATAAAAAAGGCTTCATATTTTGCAGCGCTTTGCTTTGTCGTGGCATCATAGCAAACAATGGGGGTCACACTGGGAGAAGTCGTTGAGTTAACGACTTTAGCTCTTAGTTAAATTCCGTTGACTTTGCGTTAGCGCTGAAATACTGTAATCCCTCATGTGCAGTGTGCCCGTGTGGGAATGGGGACAAGTGTGTGTGTGTGTGTGTGTGTGTGTGTGTGTGTGTGTGTGTGTGTGTGTTGCATGTACTCCCGTGTGACTGTGTGGTTTTTATTACCGAGATAGTCATGCTCGTTCCTACTCACCAGAAACCTAGGGCACAGTAGTCGAGTTTGAGTTTTTGTGCAATGGCTACCTCTAAAGTGCGAAATAGATTTTTCGGGTCTATAAGTGCAATTTTTCTCCATGGGATGGGTCCAAAAAAATTCTTCTTCTTCTTCTTCTTCTGCTGCTGCTCTTGTTTATTGGCGGTTTGATTTGATGTACTGTAGATGGTATACAGGACCTCATTCAACCTCAATTATGGAGCCTTCATATAAATGTGGCTTCATTCAAGTCTTTGACAGCAAGAAAAAAAAGATGGGATTATATTGCGCTCTTGGTAACTCTAGCCTGTGGGCTGCATTCACTCATTCTGGGATGTATTTAATGTTATTGTATCACGGATCTGCCATCAGTTCAACCGTGGCTCGTTTACAAGCGGGGATGTTTTCTATTTGGAGTGTGCACCTTTGTTCCACTTTTCTCATCATCTCTCTCACATGGAAAATACGTGCGTAGTCGTTAGCGAATATCAGGCTCACCTTGAAATCAGCACAAAAAGAGGGAATCCCCACAATGCCGTTTGATCGGGGGGGGTTGGTGAAGTTTTACTCTTCATTATATGGCCATAGAGTTTTTAGTTCTTTGGGCCATCCTCGATACAGCGTGCCCTTCAGCCGGTGTGAGAGGATACAGGAAGTGCATGTTTATGCAGGCACAGATACAGACAGACACATACATGCGGTACATACGTAGAGAACGAGCCGTGGACGACGGGCGCAGCTGATGCTCTGTTGACACACAGGACAACAGGCACGAGTGCTGTTTTAGTAAACATCACTGTTGATTTATGGCTGCAAATGTGCCGTGACATGAGAGTGGCCACAGCTCAGTGTGAGCCATCACATTATCATGCAACAGATGGATGATGAGAAGCATCTTAAGGCAGACTTCTCAAAAGTGGAGGAGCGCGTGTGTTCCTCAAAATGCAAAATTCCCATTTTTTCCCATTTTCGAGGTAGCTTTTCATGCCAATGCAGGGTCCATCACGGTTGGCGCCTTTTGCGTGAATCAAATTGAATCTATTAGCACGACATAGGGTGAGGTTAGGAGCTAAACTGTAAACTAAACCTGCCACAGTTTATGGAACATGTCACCCCGGGTGGTTCGCCGGCACGTGGGTGGGTTTTGATGTTCACTTCAGTGAAGGGGTACAGAGAGATAGAAGCTTTTCACTCCCAGTTGGTTTCTGTTGACAAACTTTACTGTTGGTGGTAAAGTTATAGAAGGTCAGGGGAGGAGAGGGTAGATAACTGGGCAGCAGATTGCCGACATCAGACTTAGATTAACACACAAACAGCCGGAGCACATGAATTAGAGTCTGCTCTGTCTGGGCTGAAACCACTTATTAACGAGGATGTTGTCGTTTCAGTGGCCCGGAGCTGTATGGGATGGCCTTTATCCTTTCGATATGCATAATAATAGTCTACCCGTAATGTTTTTTTTTTTGTTTGTTAGTTTTTTTTGCATTCAGGTCAACTAGCGCGCATGCAGTCATTAAAAAAAAACAAAAAAAAACGGGACGTTTCACTCAATCCAAGGCGACGTTCATTTTTATTTTTTTTTTACTCTTCCCCCACGCCATAATTGGGTATCCAGTCCAAACATAAGCCTCTCTTAACACATTTTCGTAAATCCTAAATTAAATGAGCGGCTTTTAATTGCAGGCAAAGAAAATGCACACACCTACACAAATACAAAAAAAGGAATTATTCAATCGATTCACTGGGAATTTACATCCGGGAGTTTGCAACAGCGCAGTGCAAACAATGCGGATGTGAAAAAGTTGAGTGTGTCGCTCACGTGAAAGTGACCACCCTCTTAAGGTGTTGAGTTTTTTGTATACGTTTGGCATTATCTGCGCTCCTACTACTACTACGTCTACTCTTAACTGATCGTAAGCACAATGTACGCGTAGACAGTGTGTGGCTGTGTCAGATTTTGCTTATGTGCCATGACATGATGACACATCCCCAACTCCTACTTAGAGGGGGGGAGAGAAAAAAGAAAATTCATCACTAGGCAACCGGACTCAAAACTGCGCCCTTTATTAAAATGCAGAGTGCCGTCCCTGGGAGCAGACAATGGTAACTAAATCCTCTGACATGAAGAAAAAAAGAAAAAAAAAAACCCAGACTCTCATCATCTATGCCGGCATTGTGTTTGTGTGTGTACTGAGCTCAGTGTCTGTCTGCTCCAAAATGTTGTACATTTTTTTGCATGATTTTTTCTCCTCACCCTAGTGGTTTCCGACTTGAATATCTGGGGTCCAATCAGCATCGGCCTTTGTTGACAAAGCCAGGGACAATTTGGCAAATGGCTTAACTCTTTCACTCCTATGGGGAGGGTGTGCTATCTGAAATGAGATGAAGCGTAGTCATAATTTAATTCGGGGGGGGCGGGGGTTATTTGACTCTATAGCTTGGAGACGCCGGGCCGTACATTCAGCACGAGCACGGCTGAACACCGCCGCGTCTCTATTATGTCTGTGTTATTTGGACAAACTTAGCCAGCAGTTTCCCATCGTGTCGTTATTTCCTCTTACGCGGTGCGAGACGGACTGCGTTCTCAATGTGTCCCACCCAAGTGATGAAGCACTCACTGCTTTCACTTCGGGGCGTCGTCGCCCTGTTGTTTTGGTGTCGCTCAGAGCACGTATAGACATCACTCATTCCAATTCTTTTATGGGCTATTGTCCGCCACAGCTGCCTACCTGGCAGAGACTTGTCTACCGAATGGACCATGCATAATTAAGATGGTAACCCACTTCAATGTCCTTGTGATGCACACCGAGTTCCTGTCCCACCGCTCCATGACTGCTGTTGCCAGGCACAGCACGCCGTATATTGATATGTCCCCCCCCCCCCCCGAGTAACTTTTGCAGACATTGCCATTCCCACATGCAGCCCCTCCGGAGACGTTTGGCAAAATGCGCGGACTGCACTGCTTGTCCGAGAGCAACTGTATAGTGTTTATTTACTTACTGTCCCCCCCCCCCCCCATTGTGAATGCATCGCACATATTTACATGCATAGTACATTTAAGTTATTATATTATTAATATTTCGAGTTATTTTCAGCAAATAGATTCTACATGCAAAACATTCCAAGATTCATTCTCGCTCTACGGAAGCACTTAAAGAGTCTTAATGGCGCAGAAATGATGATTGTTCGACGTGGGCATCACAGAGGCCATTTTTCCACGATCGATCGCAGCAGCCGTGTGAGCGCTCTGTTCTCTTTTTCACGGCGCGTACGGCCACGCTGGCGCGCCAGGCGTTCCGGCTTTAACAGGCCAAGAGTCGCCGAAACACACATACATTTGGATCTGTCGTATGTTAATTCGACTGTGGTGCGGCATGTCCTTGTTTCCACAGCTGAATCAATTTATCAGTCCGCGATCAAATCGGTGCGGATTTAAGGTGTGGCGCGAGGGAGTTTAATAAATCAGATGTCAGGGAGGTTCCTATGTCTCTCCCGGGGTGTTTAAATCTGTGCCGTTTCCACGACGGTTTGATAAACGACCGCCGATATTTCCGAGGGTGATGTCACCTTGGTTTTCGGCGCAGGAAATGAGGGACTGTGACCACTGTAGGCCGGGGTACATTGCGTAAATCAGCTTAAAGAAGGGAATCTATGTCCCCAGAAAAGACATCACCCCACCCCGAAACGCCCACCGCGACACCACGTCCCCTGCCCCCCCCCCGTCCGTCTCCACGCGGTGCACTTACATTATGTCCAGATATTCTGTGGCTTTATGCTTCCCGGCTATCGACGGGAGCGGCTCCGTTGGCGGCCTGCGCCGTTGCATGGCTGGACTGACAAAAGCTCACATGAAAGGAACCGGGGGGGGGGTAATCATTTTAGCAGTACAGCCAGCTCCAGCAGTCTTTGAAGTTGTCGCGCTGTTGATCATTACGGCGAGGGAAACACGCTGTTGTCTTGCTTTGAGTTGTGTACCGGTGTGGTTTTGTGTCGCCCATCTCCACGGTGGGCTCGGCCGCAATAGGCGGGAGGTAGAAAGACATCACCCCACCCCGAAACGCCCACCGAGACACCACGTCCCCTGCCCCCCCCCCGTCCGTCTCCACGCGGTGCACTTACATTATGTCCAGATATTCTGTGGCTTTATGCTTCCCGGCTATCGACGGGAGCGGCTCCGTTGGCGGCCTGCGCCGTTGCATGGCTGGACTGACAAAAGCTCACATGAAAGGAACCGGGGGGGGGGTAATCATTTTAGCAGTACAGCCAGCTCCAGCAGTCTTTGAAGTTGTCGCGCTGTTGATCATTACGGCGAGGGAAACACGCTGTTGTCTTGCTTTGAGTTGTGTACCGGTGTGGTTTTGTGTCGCCCATCTCCACGGTGGGCTCGGCCGCAATAGGCGGGAGGTAGGCTCGCGCTATATTATCATTTGCGGGTTTTTCTTTTTGATTCCGCTCGTGGCTCTGTTTTGCTGTGAGACTTTTTTTTTTTTTTTTCCTTTTCCCAAACCCACCCTAATCCCTGATTAGCACCACCTACGCACAGCAACCCACCCGCAAGAGCAGCTTGAGTTGTCATTATCCTGGTTTACCGAACATAAACATAAACCAAGGTGTGCATATCATTCGCCGCATCCCTCCCTGTCCCTGGCAACCACCGCCTTCCCACTGACGGCACACGGCAGGGAGCGGTGGGGAAGGTTTCTATGCCGCTCACATGTTTTGTATCACTCTCGGTTTCCTTGGCTACTGACTCATACAACCGTTATCCACATATTAGTCGCTGTTGAGAGTTGCGAGGTCAGGGGCTGCCGGTGATGTGGAGTCGGAGGCCAGTGTGGAGGGGGAGGACCAAATCGCAAAAACACATCTTTCCGCGCCTGACTGTTTTCTAAACCTTGCAACAACAAAAAAAACTTGCGGCGAGGGAGACGAGCATCGGACCAGAGGGTCGCCGGTTCGAGGCCCAGTCGAGGTCGGTCTGACCCCTGGATGGAGGGACGAACCCCCGCCACGAACTCCGCTGCTCTGTGGCCTTGCCTGCGCCACAGATGGGTCAAATGCAGAAGACACATTTCCCCCCACTTGTGTGTTTGCCTGTGCATGTTTGTGTGGGACGATGCGCAATTCCAATTCTAATATATATATTGCGATGTTGTCCGCGAAGATTGCGTTTCCGCGTCTGCGCCCAACTGCGCGTCGCCCTCAGGGATAGGAAAGTCAGAAACCTACCCCAAGTGATCTACGATTAGCTTCACACGTGATTGTTCCGTTACTGCGGTGGCACTCGGGCAGACGCTGCCCACATCTGTATCGACGTGGCGCTCGACATCGCCCGTGATCAATATGGTCGCCGCCGGTGAGACGTTGCCGCTGAGGGATGCCGACTTCATTTTGAAAAGTACTTGAGAATTCGACCCTCAGAGTCAACCTCGACATGTCTGCCCAGAGATCCTTTAACTCATGCGACATGTGAGTCTTTGAACTGATCAAATCATCCAGCCGGTGTGTGTGTGTGTGTGTGTGTGTGTAGGGGTGTTGATGCAATGCAGAAAGAAGAGAAAGCGATGATGAAATGGGATTACGTCCGCCGCTCTTGAACCCTGAAGTCCCCGTTACAGGTGCTCTAGCTCTATCTGCCGCGTGTGCGTAGCGGAGCTTCGGTCTTTTCCGAAATACATCACGTGTTTTGTGTGCGTGTGTGAGTCTGTGTGTGTGTGTGTGTGCGTGGTTGTGACAAATTGAGTTTGTTTGTGTCCCGTCCCCGGTCCTGTGGTGAAAACAAACGCACATCAATGACACTCAAACCATCTCCTCACACCATTGACTCTGGTTTCTTCCCTCACCGATATCGCACCGCTCTCCTATTTTTCTCACCCTCTCTAACCTATTCTCCCTCCCTCCCTCGCTTCTCATCTCTCCTGCTGCCCTTGCTTTAGTCCCTCCCTCGCAAACTACTTGCTATTCAGTTCAGGGAGACTGCAGGCAGCATTGCTCCGCCGCGTGCTGCTGCTGCTGCAGGGCTAGACTTTTTTTTTTTTTCATCCCCTGCTCCCTCTGTCTCTCTCTCTCTCTCTCTCTCTCTCTCTCTCTCTCTCTCTCTCTCTCTCTCTCTCTCTCTCTCTCTCTCTCTCTCTCTCTCTCTCGGTCTGTCTGATAACCAGACATTTCCCCCCTCACTCTCCTGAAACTACGCACCCTAAAACACCGCCTTTTTACGCCCCGAACGCACCCCATGTTTAACCTCTCCCCGTTTCTCCTGGCGCTGCCATTCTTAAACCCCTTAGGGGGCCGCATGACGCCGCATTTCCTGCGACTACGTGTCCGTCGTATTTAACCCAAACACGTAACCAGTCGAAATAGCCGGACTTCAATCAGACCGTGATTACCAAACGCACCTTTGAGTCATGTCACAGTGGGTGTTCGGATCAATGCTTTTTTCACCCTTCATTTAAAAGTTGGACCTTTGTTCCCAAATGTGTCTCAGAAAAGTGTTTTTCTTTTTTTTTTTTCAAGCAAGCCACATTTTTTGGGGGGTTATGAGTCACCGTATTGTTAGTTTCGGGATACCTCTTCATTAAAGAAACGGGAAGGTGGCGGTGAAAAAGCTCCCAGCCACCGGACGCCGCGGCCCCTGCTTCGGACTGAGCAGATGGACGATAAAGTCCTCAGGATTTTTTTGAGCGAAGGGGTCGTAACACTGTGGAGCTGGCATCTGAGGGGTTGGAAAACGGCACGGGTCAGGTCATGACAGGTTAATACATGATAAACCTTTATTCATGGTTTCTTCCCCTGTACCACAGTAAAACAGTTTTACTTGATGCCGAGACAACTAAATAGCCACATGAATTCCGATTTAAAGATATCAATTCCTTCTCCCCACTCGGCTACTGACCTGTGCCCCTCCCCCTACTGAGGACATATTGTATTCTGGACATTTTTTATTTATTTTTTGATGCCTTTGCCTCAGTTGTACAGCGTTGTTCTTGGCCTGCCATTTTTGATCGTAATTTGTATCATTCCAGTTTGTTTTTTTTTTACATCCGCCGGGAGGGAGGGGGGGGGGGGGGGGGGGGGGGGGGGGGGGGGGGGGGGGTTGGTCAGTGCAGCCCTTTCTACTTTGTTTGTCTGCTTGGGGTTTTTGGTATATCTTTGCTTTTATTTCTCGGAGAAGTCCCTACCTGCCTCTACCTCCTGAGTCATGCTCTCGGTCTATTGTCAAGGACCTGTGACATACGCTCTTATTATGTCTGGCTATCAAAGGGCACAGAGGGAGGAAGGGGAGGCATGCGAGCGGACGTCCTGTGCTTCACATCTGCCCCCGTGTCGGTCTATTTTTTTATCTTTGGTCAGTTTCTGCCATTGCCTCCAGCTCTGCTGCGCTTTTCAGCCGCGGTGCTTCCTCTCTCGACCTTGACTATTTCACATTTGTTTGCGGGGAAATAATCGCCGTTATTGAGGAGGTTCTCTGCTACGGCAGTTTGTATGAAACCATCATTAATTATCTTTCCAAAAAAAAAAAAAAAAAAAAAGGGAGCCTGGGCTGCGTGTTACAGGTAGGGAAAACCGCTTGGTCCAAGCTGTGAACATAATGTCAACAAAAGCACAATGTACACCATTTATATACCGCTGGTTCAATACCGGTTCTGGACAGCGTCAACCTAAAAAGGCGAGTAAATCCACTATTATCCGATTATAATGGACTTTTATAGCATTAACCCAAGTGGTATTCCCCAACAAGTGGTACAAAGTGGTACTTCCTCTGTCTTATTTCATCTTTTTTTATGATTCAATGCTTTATTCCTGTGTTGCATTAATCTACTAATTAACCTTGCATCCATGCACACGGGGTGTTAATCTTTTACTCGGTGTCTGGCCCGTCCTAAACAAACTGCTCATTTCATACTTACGATGTGCTTGATGATAAGCCAGATGCTTCCTCTCATCCGCAGCCTGCTTGACCACAGATGTTAATAGCCGCTGACAGGCCCACAGTCTAAACATGAGCCAGTGTAATGAGAGCAGTAAGCAAACGGCATCAGCCATTAAACATAAGAGAGCCTGTGCCAGAAGGCACTCCGGCTCCTCCTCAGGCGGTGCTGTTCTCGGGCTGCATTAACTCTTACTGACAGGAGACCGCCACGCTCAAATAGCACTGTTATAGATACCATGAGCAACCATGTGAAAGGAGACGAGACACGAAGCACTCGGGGAGTTGGGAGTGTACTGGTTTTCCCCGGGCACCACACGGGAGCTCTGGATACTCCCTGGTATATCCACGGTTTCGCTGAAATGGCTTCAAGAAGTATGAATAATATGGCTGTGTGTGCGTGTGTGTGTGTGTGTGCGTTTCTACCAATCAGTGAGTCAACACTTTGCAGTAGCATTCCCATTAAATATAGAATCATTGCAATAATAACTATTATTAACAATAGGCAGTATTTGCGATAACACATTGTTCGCCCATTATCACAGCGATGGAATACAATTATTTCCATGTCATATCAATAATGAAAGACCTATTTAATTGCTCTATTTTGTGATGACACTGAGAAACCAAGTAAAAATGTGTTTATTTTATTGTCTGTTTTTTTTTGGGGGGGGGGGGTGTTTGTAATTCAAGAACCTAGACAGGCGTTCTGCGGAACCTCCGGAAAACTGGAACGGTTGTGCGCAGCTTTGTGAAGCTGAGACTGATGAGTTATATGTACTGCACTCAACCGTCCCAAGGACAAGTTCTGAGAGCCAGTGCCTAAGGTCAGGATCACGCTCATTTACAACACGTTACATTGAAGGAAAGGCTGTTGTTCGGTACTTAGTGAATGCCTATCTTTGAAGAGGTAACATGCCAAGAGTTTGCAAGTCATTAAGCAACCAGTGCCTACAGCAAGATGGATTCCACTAAACAGAGAGAAAATCATTGTGTCTTCAATCTTACTGTAAGCAGCAACGGAATTTTCGGAGACGGTCACAAAAATAGCCAAAGCACATAAAACCCCAGGAGGCAAGGTGTCAAAAAGATAAGAATAATAAAAAATGCGTCCAGTCAGTGTCATCGGAAATGTTGTGTTCGGTGCCATGTTGCTCACTGATCTGCAGATAGCTCCGGTGTAACACAAAAAAAGGGTCAAGCTTCTCTTTTTTTCAATTTAACCAACACTGACCTGCTAACAAGGATGGAATTATTTTAGATTTCGTCCCATTTATACAAACCTGGGATTAATTGGGGCCTAAAGGATGCGAGGCATACCTCATTTGTCAGTGAGAATGTGTGATATACAGCGATATAAAACATAGCATTATTATGGCTACTTTGCACCTTTGACCTCTCCAAACAATTTTCCGATAACCGACAGATTTCACTGTGTGCGCACGTGCGCGCGCGCGCGCGCATGTGTGTGACTGTGTGGACATAACAACACGTGCCCACACACGGTACGGTGAATTATGTTTCTGTGATTGTTAGCTCCAGAATTGCCATTGATTAGAATTCATGAGATAACGACGAAAAAAGGAAAGGTTTATTTATTTGTCTGCTGTTGTGTGTAACCCTTTTTTTTTTTTGGTTTATAGCCACTGGCATTGGAGCGCGCGCGCGTGTGTGTTTTTGTTTTTTTTTCTTTTTTTCTTTTCTTTCCCCAGTATCCTGTAATCAAACTTGCTGATAGCCACCGCTGCACCTCTTTAAGTTCCACTTAATGAGAACAAGTCAAATTGGCCCATCTATGGCACTACAGCGGAGGGAGCACAAGTTATCTTAATGAGGATCCGGCTACCCATTATCTGCTGGTAACCCCACCAACATCGCGCCGCCATTATCGGCCCCCGGCTCGCACATTCACAAACACTTTCTCAGCCTCTCGTTATCAGCCCGCCTTCCCCTTTAAGCCGGCTGCAGACAGTGTAACCACATTGGACAGTAATTGTGCCTCTCGCTCTGGCCTAATTGAATTGACAAGGAGCCGGAATTGATATCATTTAACTCATTGATCTTGGGAGACAATGAGACGGAATACCTTATACCCCCATAACCCACGCCATCGCAACCCCCCTCCCCCTCCCCCTACGCCCTCTCTCTCTCTCTCTTTTTCCTATCCTCACCTGTCTGCTCTTTTTTTCTTCCCTCTGATTCATCTGCTCATTCCTTTGATTTGCTGTGTTATTGCCTATGAATGACCAGATTCGTCCCGCGCCTCTCTCTCGCCACCCCCTCGCTTTCAGAATGTTTGTTTTGTGGGGTTTTTTTTGTTTTTTTTGTCCTCGCCGTTTTTTTCTCTCTCGATTTTATTGCATTCGTTTCGAGGCACGTGCGGAGACAGGATACTTCTGAACGCGTCCGAAAATATTGATCGTCTGCATTTTCATTAAGTCTGTTCAGTCGGTCGTTGCCAGAAAAGAAAGGGTTGGACATCTATTCACATAACGCTCACAAATACCATCAATAAATAGGAAAAAGTGTCAGTGTTAACACATCAAAGAACCAGAATACAAAATGCTTCCCGGCACCACCGAATCCTTGAGCTGAATACATTATACCCGTAATAAACCGCTGTATCTGATGTCATTGAAACAATACTTACATTTGGGTTTGCATTTCAATCTAAGTGGAGAAAGTATAAATTGACGTAGGCGAAAGAAAAAGTCACATTTCAGGAATGCAATGAAGCAGTTTGTTCTGCGGAGAATTGCGCAACTTTCTCTACCAGGGGTCGGAGAGAGCGAACGCGCTCAGCTTCTCCAGCACCGTGCACCGGTAGCAGCCCATCTCCTGAGTGGGCAAGAATAACTCCGCTGCTACCGCCGCTTCCATTACCACACGCGCTAGATGCTCATTTTTCGAGCACCCTGCTCCATCTTCCTCTCCCCTGCTGGGAATGAATGAGTGCACACAGGGGGTGGAACATAATGGATGGGGACAGTTGGGAACATTGTCTGCAAAACACCACGGGGACTTGTGTTTACTCGGAAAAGAGAAAGAGCGAACATGCACATTCCATTATGGCACTGTCAAAAAAAAAAAAAGAAAGAAAAAGAAGCAATCAAGGCTGCTGTCTGGGAGTGTGTTGAATTAACATTTAATGGGTGCGATTCGGAGAGGACAATGGCGCGCGCGCACACACGCACACCGGCACGGGGCACACCTGGAAACGCGAATGGAGGGATGTCAAATGATTTCCCCGATTAACTCCGTGGGCACATAGAGAAAAAAGGCCGGTACTCGGTTTGTTTGTTTTACTTTGTTTCACGCACGCACGCACATATGAAAGACAGTTTTGACGGAGCGGGAATGATTGTAAGTGTGACGCACTAACTGACCTATGATTCATTATTTGTGGACGGCCTCGCGTGTGGAGTTTGCGCGGGGGGGATTCAAGCGTGGCGTTTTTAATTGGGCCGTGTCGTGTCTTGCAGAGAAAAAAAAAGAAGCAAACGTGAGCCACACGTTTCAATTTTTCCGTCGAAGGAGTCGTGAGGTGGAGCAATCGCACCATGAGCGCAGCGCGTGTTCCGTGATGGCCGTCTACTCGGGCTCAGTGTAATAGTCGTGTCGAAAGCTCGCCGCAGCGATCTCAAAGATACGGGATTAAACAAAGAGCCGAGTTGGCAGTTGTTGGGAAATCTACCAACCGGTAGCCACCGCTGTCAATCACAGCTGAAGAAATAAAATAGGGTCTGGGTTTTGTCCCCGCAGACTGACATCGCGGTGCCCTTTTAATCTCCTTAACGCCGATGAAAGACTTTAGATGTTTGGTGAAATAAAACTGCGGGGATTACTGATTCCAGAAAGTGGAGGAAATGAAGGGAAAAGGGCGCTGTTTGTGTCATCCGGAGAACCGAGCATTTTGCCCGTCTCTCGGTTCAATTAAGGCTGTCGGTGGATAAAATGGCGTGAATACTTTGGAAGTGTCCTCGGAAAGGTCGTATCTCCGCTAAGCCTCCTTTTCATTTTCGGCGGCGGGCATCTTTAATCCCTAACGGTGGCCTAATGAAACACTGGAGCTCTTTAGGCAGCACAATGACTAATGTTGTCATGTGTTCCGCCCTGGCCAGTGGAAGGGCTCTCCTGTGCATGCACGTCCGTCTTTTGGATTTTTTTTTCTCGCGTGGCACATAATGGAGCACAGCCGGACTCTACCTTGAGTCCGTCCCCTTCCCTCCGTGTCACTCCACGCAACTGCCTGGAGTTGATTGTGGGTAGATTTCACCCGCCCGCGCGCCGCACGCCTGAACAGTTTGTTTTCCTTCAGGACCTCGGGTCGTATTTTCAACACATATTGTTGGTGTGACTACACTCGTTTTCTCCCCATCCATCTCGTGCAAAAATAAAAACAAGAGTGGATCGTGTGACGACGGCTATTAGAAGGGGGGGGGGGGGGGGGGGGGCGGCAGAGTGGAGTGGAAGGGGGGGGGAGGGGGGAGGGGTCGACTAAGTGTTGTGTGAGCCAGGAGACAAGTGACTCATTCCGAATGTTTAACATCCATATGAAAGAAAAGTCATGCTATGTGAGCCTTGGCCAAGGGCGAGCCGGCAATACATTAGACAGAAAAAAGGGGAATTATCTGTTTTTCATGGCCACAGGCTTTTCATTGAGCGGCACTTTCACATCAATGACCTTGCTCGCATGCGATATCCCCCCCCCCCCCCCCCCGGGGTGGGTTTAACATCCATATGAAAGAAAAGTCATGCTATGTGAGCCTTGGCCAAGGGCGAGCCGGCAATACATTAGACAAAAAAAAGGGGAATTATCTGTTTTTCATGGCCACAGGCTTTTCATTGAGCGGCACTTTCACATCAATGACCTTGCTCGCATGCGATATCCCCCCCCCCCCCCCCCCCCCCGTGCCCACATTGAAACTCATGTAAGAGTTGGAGTGTGACAATTGAAAAAAAAAATATATATATATATATATATATATAAAATAATGATATAGGAAGAAAAGAAAGAAAGAAAAGGCTGAAAGATTGTGCCTGTTTGTCATCAAGCCGCCTTCTTCCCTGAATGTCAAGTCGTTTTTTTTTTCTTTTCTTTTCTTTTCTTTTCGCTTTCAACACAGGAGAGGAGAAAAGGAGTGGAGACAAGTTGCATTTAACTTTAACCGAAGCAAAAATAACCTTTAGGAAAGCGCCGAAGGAGCCGCCGAGCAACGGGCGCCGGGTGGAAGGGGCGCTTCCTCCCTCTCTGCCTGAGAGCAGGCATGCTCAGTGCTAATGTGAGGAATCAGTAATTTTACAGGCCGATAGCGCGGGCCTGGAAAGTGACAGTGAACGTTAACCTTGGGCTGGGATCACTCCGCGGTGGGTGGTTGATGGGGTCTCGTTTATTTCTCCTGTGACACCAATATGCAATGTGTTCGGTTCCACGCTATTCCCAAAAGGGCAGAACAATAGTGCAGTGGCGCAGGAGCGCGGGGCCGCGCTTTGTGTCTCATTAAACAGGGTGAAGACCAAATCACCCCCTTCGCTTTGTGTCATTCTGGTATTTTGTTGGGACACGTGGTCAGTTTTGTCTCTGATAAAAAGAAAAAAAAAACGGTTCAAAAGAGGCACGGGCCATTGGGAATCTCTGCGATTGTGTCTTTCTGCAGTGGGCTGATGATCCGTTTGGTTGTTTGGGGTCATACTCTGCCAGGCGGTTGCCAGGCAACAGCGCCACTAATTCTGTATGCTGGTGTTGCTTTGACAGAAGATCACTGTGTCTTACAATCTGTCGATCGTCCCGCTGTCCACTTTTCAACCCACCGCGCAGCAGCCTGAACGTATTCGTCCAGCAGAGTGTGAGAGTGCGTGTACTTTTTCGACACCGCAAAGTGCGCGTTGACCAAAATAAACCCGCTCGATAGCGCGTGCGGCTATATTTAGCGCGAGGTCCCAAACGGGGGGACGAGTTTCAATTTTTCGCTCGTCAGCTGCCGAAATAAAAGGACAAAGCAATTAACGTGAATGATTATTTGTAGACCTTTAGTTTGAGATCTGCTGGCATTTGACTTCGCGCAGTGGCTGATTGAGAGGACCTGAGGGACGGCAGGCAGCACAGCGGTAAATGTAAAACATTCTCCACGGGAGCATACCGTTTCGCAGTGTCCCACTGTCTACGCTTGTTGTTACGGCTGTCTTTTCAGTTTTTAATTTGCTTGAAAAAAAACAAACAAAAAAAGAAAAAGCTCGTCAACCAATTCATCATAAACAGCAACAAACGCTATATCGCAATGCTAATATCAGTTTAACCAAGGAATAACAATTATTTATTATTCCCCGAGTAAAAAAATAAATAAAAAAAAAAAAAAAAAAAAAAAAAAGTATCATTATCCGGTTCTTTCAGAGCTACCCCGCCGAGACGCACGCGTGTCTGGCTTTTTGGAGAGATCCCAGAGTGCAGGGGTGTGATTATTCGCTTCAATGTAGCAAAGATGTTGCTACATTGTCATGAAGTAGGCCCCTGAATAAACTATTCCGTCCTATTTCTGTCCGCGGCCGTGAGTCTGCAAAGCATGCCCCGTGTTGCAGAGCAAGAGGCGCGATGCGCAGCGGCGGCGGCACCCAGCCGTTGAATTCGGCCTCTTTGACCACCTGTGCGGTCTGCATAAAGGCAGAGCAACAATGCATCGACATTTTGTGTCTGTACTTTCTTTGTACGAGGGGGACGTGGCGAAGGTCCCTGTCCTGAGCAGGGCTCTGTGAAAAAAGGAACCTGCTGACAGGATCGTAATAACCTTCGAGCCAAGCCGCCGTTCCGCGTTAGATAACAATACAAAAGCACCATGCACCAGGTTTCGCCCCCACACACTTGTGCAAAAAAAAAAAAAGCAGAGCTCGTAATTGGTAAAGGCGCCCGCGCGCGCACACACACACACACACACTGGCATCTGCCTTAGCAACTCCCGCCGTTTGGTTTGGATGCTGGAGAAAAGTGAGGAGAAGGGGAATCTGTGATAACGAGAGTCACGTCACCGTTGTCCCGGTGAAATTCCCCATTGTCAGGTGAGAGGGAGCAGCTGGTGAGCCTGTGTGTGCGTTTGCGTGTGTGTGTGTGTATCCGGTGGAGCGCACGGTCGTGGTGCTCACGTGTGTGGTGGAGCCACCAGGAGGAGCTGGCAGTGACAGGAATTGCGGCAGACAGGGGAATTGGCGAAAACTAAATTGATAGATGCCAGAAAAAGGCTTGTTGCTAGGTAACATGTGAAACGGTTTGAGCCCTGTTTTTTTTTTTTCCCCCCACCGGCTCTGGTTTAATCACGGAACACACGGCGACGTCAACCGATGCTTCCCAGCAATCTAAATAAAACGCGATTTCAAATGTATGATGTGAAATATCCTGTATGGTGGCATGTTTTTGAAGTTAAACAGTGAGATCGCGTGTGTATGTTTTGGCATGTCATGTAACCGCATTTGTTGTTTCTCCCTTTTGTTCCGCAGACTGGCAGGAAAGAGAAAGGTGACATGTTGAACTCGGCCATCGATAAAATGACCAAAAAGACCCGGGACCTGCGCAGACAGGTGAGTTCTCCCTTGTCTCTCTTGCTTCCCTTTGTGTGACAAAAACGGCCCTTTATCCCATCTCGCGGGGAAGTACATTTGGAAAGCCGGCCACAAATCTATACAATCCCTTTCTTTAGAATAAGGCTTACGGTCTCGAGTAGCTCAGATTCCCATTAATTTCTGATGCCTTTCTGAGACGGGAGAGAATAGTGTATTTGTCGGGGGACCGTACAGATGGAGCATGGGTGGATATGGATGGGATACAAACGATGGTGTCCGTGTTTGTCTCGTTTGGAGAAACATGTCACACGTGGCCACATTGCAGTTGTTTTTTTGTTTTTTTTTAAATATAGATTTATGGCTCAGCGAATGAGCCGCGCTAGGTCAAATGCAGGACTTGGTATTTGAAGGGGAAGCACCTTTGTTGTTTTTGCTTACGTAATTGAACGTTCCGTGTTAAAAAAAAAAATCCTACTCATGCTTGAATGGCTGAACAACCGGAGTTGGGGAGAGTTGGTTTTCCTCACAGTGTAGAAGCAAACCTCAGTTCAGGTGTCACAAAGAAAGACATTTTCCCTGAGAAACATAACCAAAAAAAAAACAAAAAAACAACAACAAACAACAAATAAATCACAGCGTGTTTGACTGAACCTCTCTTTACCCAAAGACTTATTTTCCATACTCGCCCATATCAAGGATCACAGGGGGTCTGTGGCACTGCCTGAACAACTATGTTTTTTTTTTTCTTTCTCCCCAACAGCCTTTCAAGATAACAATTCATTTTTATGAAGCTAGACATGGTGACGCGTCAAACTGATCCCCGCTCTCCTTCTGATTGGACAGGAAGCCGCGTGAAAATGACCTTCCCAATTTCCAAAAGCTTCCCACCCATAGCGAAGTAGAAGAAGGCCATTCATTCTGGAATACACGGTGTCAGAACTCCGAGGCAATTTTTCATCTTCAGCCGAAGAGGAGATTTATCCGACTCGGGATCTTGGAGTATGGCATAAATCTTGACACCATACTTAGGGCCCTTAATGAGCACACACGAGTGTCTGCTGATGCAATGCGATCCTTCAAGCACGCTTCGGAGGTGCTCCGGCACCGACTTCAAGTCAGTACTTGCATCACGCGTGTTTATCGCAAGGCATCTCGCCCCGGTAAAAAACAAAAACAAAACCCCATTTATAAACCCTCGGGGCATGGCTTGTGTCCCCGAACGACCCTCTGCCGCCATGCGGCGTGGAAAGAGGGGGCCGCACAGGAGATGGGACGCTCTTGCCAAAATTGACAACGGCCACGGCGGGGGGTAGTCGTACCCGCGTCCTCCGCGACCTCTGAGAACGAGCGGGGGGGATCGTACGGGGGGTGGGAGGGCCGTAACTCTCCCTCCCGCAGGGGGGCGTTGGGTGGCCGCGTCTGACAGGCTGTCGGGCGGCTCTCACTCTGACAGGATGTTCTATTGACTCAGGCTTTGGCTTGACAGGATGGGGCGGTCTGTTTGAGCTCCGCGTTTACATGGGAGGGCACACACGCAGGCACTACACGGGGCTGTGATACAGCAATTACGCGAGCGTGTTTTTTTTTTTTGTTGTTTTTTTTTGTCGAGCCCCGAGAAACCTTGCTGCGGGGAGGAGAACACGGTGGTGTGTTTCAGTGCTTCCGTCTCTCTACCCCATTGAGAGTGGGGGATCAAATATTAGAGCAGATGAGCACAAATGACAGACAGCTTTTGGGAAACGGGAGCAGGCGAGACCCGAACAAGCCCTCCGACAACACAGCCAGGGACGCGCGGCATTGTTTTAGTCTTTCAAGCTGTTGTGTGTACACGCACAGGGGGGGGGGGGGGGAAAAAAGCCCAACGCTAAGCTGTCTGTCAGGGCAAACAGTGTGGTTGTCAAGCATGTCATTCCCACGCCCCCATTTGGTTTTTCGTTGGGGAGAAAGAATAACTCAGTCTGATGGGAGGCGGCGTCAGCGTAATGTGGCTTCGGAGGACGCTTGATTATCATGGCGACGTTATATTTTGAAGTCCGAACAAGATCTCTCCATCGGTGGCACTCGAATGTCTATCCAACCTGAATGGCTGTAAAATCACGGCCTGGTAAGGTGTCAATATTCCAGCCTTCATCCACGGTGATTACAAGCTTGCTCTTTATTTACAATGCGGTAATCATTCTCTCCATCCACTGAGAATAGCAATTTAATCACCCATCAAGTGCACAGTCAAAACCATGCCCCTTCAGGCATGACTCTTTTTTTTTTTTTTATTCCTTGCTGACCAGAGAGGCGATTCCCTGGCAATAAAGGGAAATCGCACGATATAAATTTTAATAGCTATATAATACAGTATATTTTCTATTTAATCAGGAACAAAAAAAAGAAGAAGAAGAAGAAGAAATAAATACATATGTGAATGAACCCGCATGCCCTACTCCTATTCCTGAAATCAAACCGCACTGGGCTTATTTACTTGACAAAGTCGGTTGAATTTGGCATCCCCGTTTCAGGCTGGTCATCAAGCAGCGCATTAGTCAGGTGAAGTAATGCATCTGAATTACGGCCCGCTCGCTCTCTGCATAAGTAGACGGGACCTTATTTCACTTGAGTGAAACTGCCTCTCGTGTATAGTTCAAAGCCCCTGGGGCCGTGTAAGTCTTTTCAAAGTCGGAAATTGGCACAGTTGCATTATATCTTTTGCAAAACGCCATCAGTCACATACCCTTTCACATGAATCTTAGTATTTGCTGAATTTTCAAATAGCGTGTGTTGCCGGAGGACCTCAGGAGGACCCCTACTTTTTGTACCAGTAAAGTACTGTTCAAAACACCTAGTGGTTACCCCCTGAAGTAATAAACGTCGTAAACAAAAGTATGGATTCCATGGTCCAAATTGTTGCAAATTTGCACATTTAAGAGAACATGTAGAAAATTGCGAAAGCACTCTGCTTTAGGTCCTTGCCCTCGTTGGAAAAAGAGGCTGGCCGAAGAGCCAATATTACAACCATTTTATTCGTCACTGTTACCTGGTGTGCATACATATGTTGCCAATATATATATATATTTTTTTTTTGCTTGACTTGTAATTGGATTTTAAAGAGCGATGAGCACGTGGGATAGGTAGACTTGGGTTTTTAAGAAATTGGAACACATAGTTAGAGAAAGGCGAGCATCCAGAGTGAGCAGGGTTAAACCTGAAATTGTCACGTCTCTCCTCCCTTTTTCAATTAGTATTCACTTCGTCACCAAGCCGACAAAGACGCTGGAAATGAGCCATGTGTTTATTTTTTTTGTCATCCCGTCTACAATGAACGCATCTGTCAACCTATCTCTCTGGGCCGTGTTTTGACTGATGGCTGATTCCAGGAGTCCCCGTCGCACACCGCGCCGGCTTCGCGCGCTCCCTCCGTCTCTCTCCGCTTTGGGATGTTGGGATGATTTCCACCGCTGCTGCCATCGGCGCGTTGATTAGCGCAGCTGCTTTTAATTGTTGAGGGGTTATCGTTTTTAAGGAGGAACAGCTGCCACAAATCTTGTCGGGCGGCGGCTCCGTTGTTTAGACTAACCATTTTGCGACTAGCTGTGAATACTTTCCATCTTCACGTGTTCAGAGGCTATTCATTAAAATATCATTAGCTTAATTGTTTTTCTATCCCCCTGTTATCTCAGACAGAGGGAGATGAACGGGCATTCGCCGAGGCGCTGATGGCCCCCGATATGACAGACTTGGGTAAACTTAAATGATAGGTAGATTCGGTTTTGAGCGCAACGGGGAAATAAAGTGCCGGACGAGAATCCGTAAACACGACACACGCACCTTAAAGCAGGGGTTTCCATCCAAACATTTCGATCTGGTGTGATTCCGGTGATTAACTGAGTGTCAATTCCCCTCGGCTCAAAAAAAAAGAAGGGGGAAAAAAAAAAAAGCCTCTGTTTGGAATTCATATCAATTCTATTTATCTACCTAGGTTTAAAGTGTATTTCTACAACTGCAATGGGCACGTCCGGAAATACGTGCCGTCAACAAATATCAATTCAAATGCCGCCGCGCGCACATGCAGTATGCATGTAGAATTAACATGATCACCCGATCCGAGCGGCATTCCCACGGATTAAACCTGTTTGTGCACACTCACCGAAAGCCAGAATGTTAATGTGGGAACTTTTCTGCACTTGCACTCCCTCCTCGCCGATGTGTACTTAGACACAATCAAGCTGGTGATTACTGCATTGCGATGAATTGGTTGTTAATGGCTGACGGGGAGGGGGGTCCCTGTGTGTGCGTGCGTGCGTGTGTGTTTGTGCGCGTCCGTGCGCCGTGGCCGTGAAAAAAGTTGCGATACACTTTTCTGTGGTCAGCCAATGAGAGAGAAGGGGCCCTGAAGCATGAGAGCAGTGTCAGCTTGTCTCCCCCATATATCGCCGCACGGTGTATGCTCTGCTACCTGTTAAGTTAAAGCGTCTGATAATCCCTGGCTTTTTCGGCCTGAAGTGGGTGTGACTGCCTGGGCTCTGCTGACACGCACGCACGCACGCACGCCATAGGTGTATAGTGGGAATATGGGCTGCAGAGATACATTTAGATGTAATGCCCAAAGTGCACGCTGCATTGAAAAATGAAAGTTACCTCACTGGTGTCTCATTGTTCTCAAAGAAATGTAAATAAAAAAAAAAGTGGGCAGTCGATGCAGACGCTCAGCGGTCGGGGTGTGATGTGATGCATGTGCCATCTGCCGGTTCCGGTGCTCCTTCTGAAAAAACCTTTATGCACCGTTTTTCTTGTTAAATTGTTTTGTCGAAATTATTATTGTGCCGGACACGGGGAATTAAGGTCCCAGAATGAAGTGTCTTAAGTGTTTGTCCTCAAACGGCTGCTGATCGCTCGCACCCGCTTCCCCCGCCCCCTTTTATCTCTCCTCTCACTCCCCTCACCAATCCTCCTCCTCCCGTGCTCCCCGTTAGATATCACATGTGAGGGCTGTTACTTAATTTTAGATTTGCTCAGGCTGTTTCCCCTCGGCTGTAACTCCAGCCATTTCTGCTGTGATTGCTCTTGACATTTTAATAAGAAACTTTGCCGCGCCGACCCAAAGGTACCGGGCCGCGATGTGTTCGGAATCCCAAAGCAAAGTGAGACCCAAGCCTCGGCGCGTCTGTAAACATTCAGCGTTCTACCGCGGCGTTTTGCTTTTAAATTCAGATTCATGTTCTTCCAACCCCCTTCGCATGTGTCGAGACTGAAAATGTAAACCAAGTCGAGTGGGCAGACTTGGATTCGGATTCTATCCATATTTTTCTCCAGTCCTTTTGAACATGCCTTTATTTCTTTTGTTTGGAGCCGCACCCTGACGTTTGCGAGATACTTTTCCCTTTTGGGATTTTTCGTGTGACACAAGAGGTGCGCATCCTGACAACGCGTAAAGGCGTCCCGCGGTGGAAAAAAGAAAAGCGCAAAATCATTTTGAATCTCATCTCTCCAGATCACACAGTCCTCCCACTTTATATCAGTTAAAAACGCGGCTCTTCATCTGTCATGTTTTCTCTAAGCCTATGCATCATCTTGCTTGTTTCAGAGAGTTCCTTGTTAGCCACTTCAGCGCCGGGCAGGATTTGCGTTTTGCTTTTTTTTTTTTTTTTTGCTCTTTCTCGTTAGAAGGTGAGAGACGAGAGATGCGCAGTACGAGTGGCATGATGGATGGAAGAGGAGGAGGTGTAATTACATAATGTGTCCTGTCATCAAAATTTCAGAGAAGCCAATGATTGCATCCGCAGTTCTTTCTTAACCTAAAAAGATTTTATCGCGACTCTTAATTGTGGACGTATCCCTGGTCTCTTTAGAGAGGTAACGATTTACAATTTTAAACAGAAAATGGCAGAATGACTGAAAACATTTTTTACTCAAAGGTGAGGATTTTTCCCGCAATGTCTCATCTGTCACGGTTGTGTGTGGAGATTTAAATCAAAGTGCTTAGCGTTACCAAGGGCATCAAGGCATCTCATGGGTGGGTCTGTGGCTTTTTATATTCAATAGAAATAACCTGGGTGCATAATAATAATAATAATAATAATAATAATAATAATAATAATAATAATAATAATAATAATAATGGTAAT
>JAFBJU010001375.1:609763-637429 GCA_016785305.1 Colistium nudipinnis
AATAATAATAATAATAATAATAATAATAATAATAATAATAATAATAATAATAGTAATGGTAATGGTAATGGTAATAGTAATAATAATAATAATAATAATAATAATGTTCTTAATACAGTCTACATTCAACTGGTTGCTAAGTGTCAACGGGGACGTTTAGGGAGAAGCCGCATGTGACCAACGTTATTCAAATGACCACGATTATATACATAATAGAAGGCAAAAGCACTTCTCTGTCGACATGCATAACACTTCCGAACTTAAAAGAAATCAAATAATCTTGACTCCAGAACATCCAGTCCAATCTGGTGCATTGAGGCTTTATCGTGTTGAAATCAGAACAGTCTTTTCGCAAACCCGCGGCACTAAGCTGTGAGCTTACTGGTGTAACTTTCACTGACTCTCATATCCACTATAGGAGCCGTTCGGCTTATTTGAAGTGGGGTTGTATGATCTGCAGCGGGTACTAAGCCGACCGCGGTTAAGGATCTACAACCGCACTTAAAATCCCACCTCAAATCATCTCATCAAATATCCCTCTAAAAATCCCTATTATAAGAATGAAATGGCTGATCAAATATGTGTTAACATACTCCTTGGCATATAGAGCTTTTTTTTCTTTTTTTTTTTCTATGTTACTCTAATATTGTATGCCTGTCTTTGTGTGTCATTGCAGAAGTCATGGCTGACTCTTGTGTCTGCGGGTACCCTTGAGGCATATCTATGTGAATATATAGATGCCTCAAGGGTACAAACAGTACCAACACCCCTCTCCAGAAGTCTCACATTTTAATATGTTAAACAGGAGCCCACTGCATTCAGAGCTCGCACCACGGTGGCACGGCACGGCCGAGGAGACAAATAGCCGCTCTCCCAACTTATAATGAGCCCGGCTTTTTGCTATCTACTGGAATTCCAGGTCTAATTTCCTTTAAGTGTTAGTGAAACACAGAGGGAGTGTTAGCGGAGACGGAGCGAGCGAGGGAGGGAGGGAGGGAGGGAGGGACGTGAGATGTGAGAGATTGAAGATGGATTTCTGTGGGAGTGGTGTGTGTGGGCATTAGAATGCTGATGGTGCAGGAGAGACTGCGACTGGGGAAATCACTCGTCTGTATCATTTCTCCTCTCCAACCCAGCGTTCGGATTATTCTCTCTGGCGGGCGTTCACGAGTATCGGGAGACCTGGACCTCTTACACCTACCCTATCCATACGTGTCTGTATGTAAAATCAACTAGTGATTATTCCTCAACCACAACAATAACCGTGGGAGTCCTTTTTTTTTTTTCTTTGTAGATGAATTCGTTTTTAACGACTGCCACCTTAAAATCAGCCCTGTCGGCTCATTTTTCGAACTTGGCAGCCAAACCAAATGGATTCCCATGCACTGCAGGCTTATTTAAACATAAATAAATAAATTGTCAAACAAATCCATGTTTGACAAGAAAATAACAAGTCAAGGCAAGTTCGTGTAAAAAATGCTATGAACAATAGTGCTCAATGGAAGCTATCCTTGCAGAAAGCGGAATATATTAAATGTCTGTTTCCTTTAATGCAAGAGTGGACATGGAATGATGGACAGTGCAGGAGAGATTGAAAACAAATATTACTCTATGTCTTGACAGTGAGATCAGTCATTTGATTCTGTCCTTACGATTTCGACGTAGGTTAACACACTGTCACTGTGTTTACATCAGAAAGACACTTGCTACTTCCCTCATCTTGATGTGGTGAAAAACATGCGACCCTATGCATCTGTACCACACTGTGTGTATTCTGTGCAGCACAGTATTAATGCTATTTATAGTCGGAGAGTCATCGCATGCTGTTCCTGTACAATACGCGCAATGTTCTGTGGAAGACGATCCGAGCTGTGATGGACATTGGCGTCGCTGCATTATTTATTATTTCTCCCGTGCGCGGTCCGAAAAATTGGACTTGAATCATTTATTGCCGCGAGAGCTCCTTACATCTCCTCGGTCTTAATCCCGGTGAAGTGTGCATGTATGACACAGTGGATAGATTGTGAATAATGCAGATAATATGCAGTTTCCCCCGCCTCCCCACCATTGTACTCCGTACAGGGATGTTTCAAGACAGGCAAAAAAAAACTAAAAAAAAAACGAAGTACCATGGGGCCCCCTATAAGGGGATTCCTGAACGTGTCTGGCAGTGCCCCCTCATGGCAAGCTGGCACGGCATTGAAGGGGCTCACGGGGCTGCTGTGGACCGATGTAAACAGCCGTCTTTGGGGGCCCCCTTCTAGCTCGGGGCCCCAGGCAATTGCCTAGTTTGCCTGCCCCGTGGTGACGCCTCTGACTCCGTACGCTTGGTTTACCGTTCTGGCAGCATCGGTGAGCTGTTCCCAGTTGAGGCCAAATCACATTCTTCGCAATTTTTCCCACAACCTGGCCCGGCACACCGGTGGGTCCCTCCCCACACCTATCTCCTCTGCTGTAACAGCAATAACATAGTGTGAAGATCGTTCTGGCGCTGCGAGATTTTTGTTTTTATCCGCCCCGATTCCCCCAACCATGCCACCAGGTGACGGATGAGCAAGGGGTACACAGATGAAACCAAAAAAAGTGCAATATTCATCCCTTCAAATCAGCGATCCGGGATTTAAAAGTTTGTTTTCGAATAAAACAAGTGTGTTCACGGAGTGCGGGCTTCAGGTTGCCTGCAGCATTTGCGGACCGTGTCATGCACCCCCCCCCCCCCCCCCCACGCTGGCTAAAAAGGTGATGAATGACCCGTCCCGAGGAGGCCATAATTCATCCATTGTTCTCCTTCACTCTGCGCACTGGCAATTAAGCTTGTAATTGCTGCAGGTTATTTAAGTGTGACTGACACACTTGCGTGTGATTATTTATTTATTTTCGTAGTTGCTGTAATATTTTTTTTTCCTTGTCAGTCAAAGGGATTAGTCTTCTCTGTGTGTGTGTGTGTGTGTGGGTGTGTGGGTGGGCGGGGGGTGTGTGTGTGTGGGTGTGCGTGCGCGTGCGCGCGCACGCTCTCCGCAGCATCAATATTTGAAATTCAGGAATAGGATCGCAGTGTTTGCTTTGCGCATAAATAGAAAACTGGGTTTTGGAAAAGACAAACAAATCTGAGTCTCACCCATTTTGCGAATTAAACACGTTTCACTTTAATGCCAATATTTGTGCGAGAGGTGAATAGACCAGACGGAAGAGGTTTCCTCTGTTATTGTAACCACTGGGAGGTGTGCATACGATGTGCGCCGTATCGGATCGCATTGACGCCGCATTGCTGGTGGTATCGAATTGTTGAAGACTTTTTAATGAAGTGGAAGGAATTCAGAGCGTCGACTGGTATCGCCGCCTTTTCGGCAATTATCTTACAACACTGCAGCAATACTGTGTTAAATAATGTGTTGAAACACTTTATTGAAATGCAATTTCTACGATACAAAGGTCGAGTGCGTAGGCTTCTTTGTTGGGCGGAGGAATCACAGCAGATGATTAGGGAGGGTTTCGAGATTGAATGCTACCTCTTAAACTCTCGAGGGTGATGCCACTTCTTTTTTTTTTTTTTTTTTTTTTTTTTTTTTTTTTAAACCCCTATAGTTTTTTTTTTTTTTTTTTTTAAACCCCTATAGTGTCCTGTGAGCCAATCGCTCTTTGTTTAAGAGAAAGAACCTGTCAGCTGTGGTCCCTCTGGCGTCTCATCGGATATCCCATTCAATCGCGGGGGTCGGTGATTTGCTGTTTTTCAAAACAAGCAGTCCCCTGCTACTTTTGTGCAAAAAAAAAAAAAAAGAGTCCATAAACAAAGACCAAAGTCGCAAAAGTAGCCCCCTTCTCAAGAGGCCTTATGGGAAAAATGACACCTTGCAAGTCACTTCCACTCCTGCCCTGCGAGGATTCTCCTCTTTTCACGCTCTCCCTCTCGCTTTGTCACCTTCCTGTCTGTCTGTCCTCTCGCCTCCTTACGTTAGTGATATGCAATCACTGTCAAATGTGATACGGTGACGCCGACTGCAGTGAAATACATAACACGTCGCTTTCTGTTTTCCAGCTGAGGAAGGCGGTGATGGACCACATCTCCGACTCCTTCCTGGAGACCAACGTCCCTCTGCTGGTGCTCATCGAAGCGGCTAAGAGTGGAAACGAGAAGGAGGTCAAGGAGTACGCCCAGGTGTTCCGCGAACATGCCAACAAGCTGGTGGAGGTCAGTCCTGAATTATTCATTGGGGGCACCCACCCACACACACACACACACACACACACACACACACGCCCATCGTATACCTACATATTCTGCTCTTATGAATTAAAAATGTCAACCAGGACACAGAGCTATTGCTCATAATAGGCGATACCGGCCCTCCTCACTAAATATACCGACACAATACAGTTATAATATAGACTCATTGGGAATTTAATTAATTTTCAGTTAATTAAAACATTGTGCTGTATGCCCATCTTACACTACCACACAAATACACACTTTTCCCTGCCGTTCACGGCTTGTCTCCCATACGGCGGTAAAATGTGTTTAAATTATTTACTCTGTGGTATCTGAGCAGAATCAAGGTACATCTTACTGGGGCATATGCACTTCGTTTGAACTGCGTTTGCAGACATTTGCGGCTGAAATCTTTGCGCAAAGCGCAACTTCAAGCCTTTTCCATCATTGACTTTTGATTTTGATTTGGTAAATAACAGTCTTGGCATGCAGCTCGGCGTGCAAAGCCCGGCCACTGTGAGTTATGTTTCCACTTGCAGCATGAGAATGAATCCGCCCCCCCCCCCCCCCCCCCCTTCTCCTGTAATGCAGTGCGACCTTACGAAAACGCTGCACAGCCCTACACGCTGATTCAGTTGCATACATTTGTGGATGTTTGTGGTGGTGTTTTGATGCACTTTTGGGAAAATTAAAAAAACAAACATCGTAATCTACAAACACAGCTTTTAAAACAAGGGGAGACAGTTAAAATGTAGTTTTATTGCTTCTCTCCATTTTGTTCTAAAACAAACCTGAATCAATACTCTACCAATACATTTTGTCATTTGTGATGGTTTTCGTTTGCTTACGTAGGTATGTTAGTTTACGTGTATACTATTTCTATGTTTGGGTTACTGGAACAGTGAGTTTGGTATTTAGACTGAAGTAAAGACAATAGGATTAGAAACATTTGACCCTGCTAAACACAAAGTTCAGTTTTAGAGTATTAGTATTCAGTATGAATTAGACAAGTTTCTTGGAATCCTTAGGGGTGGATGAGCATTCCTGCGACACTGAAGCAGTGTTTGATCGCTGCCCATGCTGTCTAATTTCCACATTGGGTTTACTGGGGGAAAGTACCATGATCCATTATGCGCGGTCCAACTGAACAAATGATAAAGTGTACCCGAGGATAAAGAGATGCTGCATTAGGCAGATCCACTTTAAACCAATTTCTAGTGGGAAAAAGAAAACAATTTTGTTGTTTTTTTGTATTACTCCATCTCTTGTTTCCTTGGAGGTTTTGGATGTAGTTCAGTGTTTCGGTCATGCCACCCCGAAATGGAGCAAGAGCAAAAGCCTTGTCGCGAATTCCTCTTCCCTTGGGTGGGAGTTGCCTTTTGTTCTCGCGGCTCAGTCAGAGGAGCCTTTAGAAGCCTTTATGTGGGCCTCTCTTAACATAGCATCACTTAAAACCACGCTGCTGCTGCTGCTGCTGCTGCTTCTTTGACATTAGCCCAGAGAGTGAGTGATCTGTGTGCCCTTTTGGTCCGCCCCAGCTGTTTGCTGATGAGGGAGGACGTGACTGAGTGATGCCGCACTCAAAAGCTGTCCTCTGCATTAAGCAATATCGAAACTTAGTTCAGCCGAAGGACATTTTTTGCGCATTCTGTTCTTCTCGTCAAAGAAAAAAAAACCTGAGCGAGTTTTTTATTTTAATTTTTCTCTCCCTTTGCGTATTATGGTTTATGTAAAGCAAAAGTGGACGCAGCAATCTAACCAGCAATTGTTTGCATGCAAAGAAGATGGAGCGAAAGCCCTGGTTTAGGCCTAAAATACCTCATTTGCTGTGAAATGGCTTTCAAAAGGCAGTTAGAAAGGATATTTTTTTTATTGTATTACATGCTGTACTTGAAGAATGACAGCATTGTTTTGAGGAATTTGATATTTACTGCTGGGGTTGTTCTTGTGGAGGGTTTTAATGCTCCAATGCGTGTCCCATTTGTGGCCAATAATGACAACATTTAACACAAATGTTTCGCATAACAGGACGAATTGAGGGAATTTTATTTCCAAAAGGCCAAAGGTCAACCTCATCGTGACATCATAACGAACGGCAAAAAACGAAACTTTTGTGCGACTGGGGAGGGAGGTTTCTACCCCAACATCGTAATTGGTATCTTTGCATATTGACAAATCATCAGTGTCATGGAAGGCTTTGGAGTAAATGGATTTCCTAATTAGCTTTCAAATACAGCAAGCATTTCAACTCTGTCCGAGGTGAATTGGAGATGGATTGGAAAAGACAAGTTGCCGACCCTGCCCTGATGCCAGACACAGCTCTCCAGCGCTAAACGGGTTCATCATGCGGCACGTGCATATGAATGTGAGTTTCATGAGATGGTGAGGCGCTCAGTCGGTAATGTCCTATTAGAGATCCCGGCTGTGATTATGAAACTGTAGTTATAGTGTCTTTTTAGCCAATTGATGGAAAAGAGTTGTCATAGTGGTTGGACACGAGCTGATTTGGTCTATATTAAGAATTTCAAAGGAGTTGCCCGAGCCACTATTAACAGGGGGCTGGGGGTCACCTCATTGGGGTTTTATGTATTAAAGTGCTATAGCTTCACAAAGAAATGATTGAGTTTAATTTGGAATGTTAAATGCAATTTTTATTCGCCGAGATATGGCAATGCAGTGAAGAGCTGAGATTTACATAATCAGATGAGAATGTCATTAGCTAAGTGTGTGTGTGTATGCAAAATAACTTGACACATGCCCAGATTTATAATTAGAATAATAGCATCATTCATAGTTCAAATATGCATTGTTCTGGGGATTTCTTTCGAGGTATCTTCGCTTCTTATAGCAGTACAAACATCCCATAAATCTCGTATAGATTAAAACATAATATATGATCATGACATCTTTGTGAGGCCACCAAACCGCGCCACCAAGTGTAGTGATGCATTAACTTCTGCAGACACTACAATTAGGGGCGCAATCTGGGTTTTACAAGGGAAAGAAGTTAGGAGTGCCATTTTGAGGGTATCCATCGCCCCACCGAAGCTTTTCATTACCCTTTGGCCAGGGTGAGAATGTCCATTACTTGCCCTTGCTAGCCAGAGAGCTAATACAGCGAAAGGTAATCCTGCAGGCCTGTACGTGGCAATGTCAATGCTGTCGTTATCATTACTCAAGCCATCTCAGAAACAGTTATCATAAGTGCCACCATCACCACCCTCTAATATATTAGACTCATTAACATCCTGATCAATGTCACTCCAGTCATCTCCCCTGGTGTCAGCGAGGAGCTTGTCTCCAGCCATTAGCTGGGAGTTTGGACATGATCAACAGTTTCAGTGGAAGAAAAAAAAGAAACAAAAAAGAAAGAAAAGGGACCCTCCTTCATGCCTACTTTATTTCCATTTCGATCTTTGTTCCATTTGGCTCCGTGCTTTCCACCCTATCTCGTTTCTCCACAACCGCTACGCTGTGCTCACCTCGTGGAAAAGCCACGTTTTCCCCCCCGAGGGGCTCTCATCATCAAATCCGACGTAGTGCACCATACAGGAAACCAGTAATTATTAAGCTGGATAATAGTAATGGTGACGATGAAACGTAATGGCACTGTGTCGTTTAATGCGATGATCTTGCCGTGGCCTTTCAAAGTTCAATGTTCTCCATGACCCCTAAATTATAAAATTATTATTTTCCCAACTGAATAATTCCAATAGCTGCGCGTTTACCCTGTGCCGTATAAATGCCGTGTGTGTGTGTGTCACACACTCTCAGATGAGTTGTCGTCCTCTCAAACAGGAATTCATACACTTATTATAGCCATAATACCCACAGTCGTAAAAGCTTTCGCTTTCTGTCATTGTGGTATTCCGAGTGGATATCAGTCAGAAGTTGGGCAATATTTGCAAGATAATATAACACCATTGGTATTTTAAAATGAGCTAAACCGAGCGGAAGGGCGATAAACTACAGCTAGTTTTTCCTCAGGGATTGAGAAGTAAAACTGTGGGGAGGGGTCCATTTATCATTGGTCTATTAACACAGGATTGGACTAATTAATTCCCAAGACCAACCTGAAAAGTACCTAATCCTGACCAACCGAAATAATTTCGCCTCGCCATAAATGCCCCCCTTGGGTGAAAGATAATGATTTTATGTGACTTATCTCGGATGGAAATGTAATAAGTTACAAGATTACCAGCTGCAAGTGTTCAAAATCTATTATTATACTTGCTCAGTGGAATTTACGACCACATTTTATTTCAAACAGAAACAATGATATAAAACACTTAAAACACACTGAATATTCACAAGATGCAAAATATATACATTTTAGGCATCACGAGTCTAATCTTCTCCTCCAGCACAGTCGGTCTTTGCACATTCTTCCTTGTATTTGCCCCTTGAAGTTGCTCTCGTTAACTCAAACACAAGATGAATATTCACTCCTCCCGAGTTGCCATAGTTCCTTCTTTCATTGCCACTGCAGGAAAAATCTCTACTTGCCAGCGGTTCTTGGACACCTAAAGGACGTTACGCTCCAGCGCTACTCTAATGTCAGCGCGAGGTTTCCCTCTGACCTTGACTCCATGTTGGAGCCCTTCTCTTCGACCGCTTCTGGCTCTAATGAAGGACACATCTATAGAGTATCTTTTGTTACGTCTTACATTGCTTGTTCACGTTTTTTTTAATGCTGTGCGTTTCTTTTGGGTAGAAGAGAAGAATTGCCTAATAAGGATTGGTTGGCTGCTCTTGTTTTGTTTTTTTTGCGCATACTGTCTTTTAAAAAAAAAAAATCACCAAACCATAGTGATTTTCTTCGGGTATTTAGTGCACCCTACTCCGGCAATGAGCACCAATATTGTGTCCATGGTCATAGAGCCTTTTTTTCAATGCATTGGTACATTAAGTGAAGCTGTTTCGCCTTTAGCACTTCATTCTTTTCCTACTTTGGATTTACAGCAGTGACCTTTCTTTGGGCACGAGCGGAGTCAAGGAGAAAGACATACCTTTGGTGATTACGCATAATCAATACGGAGTTGAATGTAACCAATAGTGAGTTGGCCTTCAGGGCTCAGCGACATGAGACAGACTGCAGCAGTAAATATTATTCTCGGGGCCACTGCATTAAGCACTTTACCGGACAGTTAACTGGGAGGTGAATGGATCGCTGTGGGAACAGATCTATTTGGGACGACCCGAAACTTTTATGCCAAACATTAATCCTCTCTCTTCATACAAAGACATACGCCTCTGAGGAAATCTGCTCTTTGGAAGATGCTACCGCAGAAGTATCACACCCGGCCTCATCCGCCATAGGCGTTTACCTTTTGGAGTTTTTTTTTGCTTGAGCTTGTAGCCAGAAATGCCAGATAGCCTAGGTAGGTGCTCATCTGTACACCTAGCCTTCGTAAAACAGGGCGAGGGTGCAATCAACCCCTTCTATCCATTGTCCTATTTTTGTCATACTTCATATTTAACTGCTGGATCGCTATATATATATATATATATAAATAGGTGTTATTTACTAGAAATGGCTTGTACCATCCCACATTTATTTTATTATATACCAATGGCGATATATATACAGTATATAACACTTATCATTTATTGACACAAGTAATTATTTGTGTCCTTATGTATTGACTCTACCATAATAACTACGAGATCGAAAGTCAATCGATTCAAATCTAAAAGAAAAATAAATATATCTCTGTATATTAAGTATTCACTCCCACATTTCTCAGTGGTATTGTACCTTACAGAAGTATTACAGAATCAAGGATCCGATGTTGCCTGACTTTATCCGTCACCTGTAACAGTCTGTTTTAGTCCCTTGTTTTGTTCCTTGTTGCTTTTAGCAGTGTTCAGTTCATCAAAGGCAGACACAGAGGTTTTTACACAGTGCAGGGCATATCGGGGCAGAAAGTGAGGAGTCATTCCAGTCCCTTAGAATTCAGGGACACCACTGTGGAGACACATGGCTCTGAGGAATAGTTTTTTTTGTTTTTTGTATAGGTTGTAAAAAAAAATATATATATAAAAAGCACAGTTGGCTCTATTGTCCGGAAATGAAAAAAATATATAAAAAATCACATCTCAAGACCCATCGATGATTGAACCAAACTGAGCAAAAGGCTCCTTGGTCAGAGACTTAGGTCAGGATTAGAAAATGACTGCTATCCCCAGAGATCAGGTGCCAGCCATTCTGAGAAAAAAACTGAAGAGCTCTGGTTAATCCTTCTGAGAGTTCAGTTTAGTGTTTTTATTTATTGTTTTTTTTTAAGGTGAACAGCCACTTTTAATCACACTGGCTTTGTCCAAAGTTAGTTAGATTAACTGACTCAACTAATCTTCCGGTAAGCCCTGTTTTATTAGTGGCCTTTATCATAATGAAGTTTTTTTTTTTCTTAAATCATGAGGTTACAGGGATTATCCGTCACCTGTAACAGTCTGTTTTAGTCCCTTGTTTTGTTCCTTGTTGCTTTTAGCAGTGTTCAGTCCATCAAAGGCAGACACAGAGGTTTTTACACAGTGCAGGGCATATCGGGGCAGAAAGTGAGGAGTCATTCCAGTCCCTTAGAATTCAGGGACACCACTGTGGAGACACATGGCTCTGAGGAATAGTTTTTTTTGTTTTTTGTATAGGTTGTAAAAAAATATATATATAAAAAGCACAGTTGGCTCTATTGTCCGGAAATGAAAAAATATATAAAAAATCACATCTCAAGACCCATCGATGATTGAACCAAACTGAGCAAAAGGCTCCTTGGTCAG
This sequence comes from Colistium nudipinnis, assembly GCA_016785305.1. Classification (NCBI taxonomy): domain Eukaryota; kingdom Metazoa; phylum Chordata; class Actinopteri; order Pleuronectiformes; family Rhombosoleidae; genus Colistium; species Colistium nudipinnis. Next base: position 620,748 of record JAFBJU010001375.1, read on the forward strand.
AGACTTAGGTCAGGATTAGAAAATGACTGCTATCCCCAGAGATCAGGTGCCAGCCATTCTGAGAAAAAAACTGAAGAGCTCTGGTTAATCCTTCTGAGAGTTCAGTTTAGTGTTTTTATTTATTGTTTTTTTTTTAAGGTGAACAGCCACTTTTAATCACACTGGCTTTGTCCAAAGTTAGTTAGATTAACTGACTCAACTAATCTTCCGGTAAGTCCTGTTGTATTAGTGGCCTTTATCATAATGAAGTTTTTTTTTTTTCTTAAATCATGAGGTTACAGGGATGCAGATTAGTTCTGTAGTAGGGTTTCTGGGCAGAGAGAACATGATTGAATTCAAGAAAGTGAAATTAAGCAAATATAAGATGCATAAGGCATCACCGTCTGAGCCACTTGTCCTTCCGGATTGACATGCAGATGGATCAAGGTTTTTTTGTTTTGGTACTTTTGCCTTTTTGCTTCATAACACAGAAAATAACATTCAAACTGCTATTTGAAAAAAAAGAAAGCAAGACTAATCAAATGTTGATATAATATTTTGCATACACCCATGTATATACAATCTATCGAGCTAATAATGACTCTGATGGGTCAGTTTGCCCTCCTGGTTCCCCTGTGACTCAGTCCACGTGTCTCGGAGGGAATTGGTCATCAGCCCTTCTCTGAAGAATTACAGATGTGCCCTAGGATGCAATCAGCCAATCTTTTAACCATGAGCTGACATTTATATTCTTTGTGCTACATCTCCACTGTTATGGAAAGGAGGCAAGGGAGATAAACAGATGGAAATTATAGCAGCATCAAGCATGTATTCACAAACGCCCCCCTCCCCCCCAACCCTCGCCCGCAGGCTTAGGGGAGTCAACTCAAGGGTCCATTATCTCTGGCAGACCGCATGAATCGGTGGCAATGTTTGTGTGACGCAATTTATCAAACCTCGCCCATGCAAATTGCCAAGGCGATAAGCTTAGCTCCAAGACAAAAAATAAAACATCTGCGTTGCCCTGGGAAGAGCTGGGATAGCGTGTGCAAAGGTGCTACACGGCAACGAGCGGTTGCCGCAGTTTCGCAGATATGACACCCAGTGGATGACACTAGATTAAGAGTGGAAGCAAAAGATGAGCAAAAGACTTGACACGACACCATGCTTTGACTAAGTAGAATGTCACGTACCCATAAGGGCTTCGTCATATCCCTTTTCGACTTATCCGGGATATGAACAATATACAGTTCTCCAGAGTCCAGCACACTCAGGCATGTCCCATTTTGTCTGTAATGTAGTTATGCGCTCATTAATAATCCAGGACAAAAATGATGATTTTCCTAAAAATCTCCTGAGGAAATGATGGGATGATGTCCTTGAACTCAGTGTCATGTTGCGGAACCATTCATGTATGCGTGATATTAAATTTGCACCATAGTGATTGACCTCCACTTGAGATGAATCGATGATAAAAAAAAAAGCATCGCAAACCTACCAAGCGTTTGCTCTCATGAGTGAGCATGGCAAATTTGGTGTACCCTTAAAGAACAAAGCCATTTTTTTATTATATTAATGGGCATAATTATCTTTCAGCCGGTCAACAGTTGGGTACTCGGCCGTAACACTTTGATTTGCACGTGGAATAATCCAGGTAGCAGAATATCCCACGCAAAAATATCAATTTTATAATATTAACTGGGTTGTTTATATTTTAGTGAATTTGGAGATTTGTCTGTAAGGTTTCTGCATGTTTGATGTGAAGGATGTGGTGGGTTATGAGAAAGTGTACAATATGTATAATGTAAAATGTAGAATTTAGATTTAAAGGCCATAAAAGGGTGAGGGAAGTTCTATTCATTTGGAATGGACCAGCAGCTGTCCCACAATACCTTGGGCCACCTGTACCTGTACAAGTGTGAAATTTGGACAATTATGAGCAGAGCAGCTCATAAATTTCAATTTATTTTTTATTTTTTTTGCTCCTCTCTTTTTCACAGACGGACAGATCTTCGGTAGCCATCTTTTGTCTATTAATCTAAACTTTATCATCCGTGGAGCTACTGTAATAGATGGTGGGGAGAGCCGTGGCACTCTCTGGCACCTTATTTCAAAGTGAAAATTGATTCTTTGTGTCCACTAATGGATATTTTTAAAGGGATCTTAAACCCAGGGCTTAGAAGGCTCCGGCCTAAAAATAGATCAAAAGAAAGCACCCGCTGACAAAATAACACTTTTCGCAAACACGGTAAAGTAGAAATACATCTCCATTTAGCACGGCGGCTTTCGCCAAAAGACCACGACGGGTGCTTTGGGAGAGATGTCGAGTGGTTGCCTTTTTAAACTGGCTGGTTCTCCGAGCCCAAATCTATGTTATTGGTTTTATAGATCTGGCCACGAGTGTCGCAGTGATTCTCAGAATGCTTAGCTCGATTGGAGATATTGGAGATACCAGCAGCATTGCTAATCCACCCCACCAGGGGTGCCGTTTTTTTTTCCAATTCAACAACCCTTTTCATAAAAAGGGTGAATTAAACCACTTCCTGCAGCCATTTTACCTCACCGACAGCAGGTTAATGGCTCATCGAGAGTCTGCTCCGTCTCCTGAAACCGATCTCCCAACTCTCATGCCTGCTCACGCGCACCCAGCTCTATTGATGACACCGTGCTGGGAAACTGTGTGTGTGTGTGCATGCTGAGATTTCTCCTGTACTTTTGTTTTCCTTTTATTGAAAATTCAGTTTTAAAAAATCGAGTAAAATGGTGCCAGCTGGCAAGCCAACCAAAAAATGGGCTTCGGTGCACGGTTGACGTCAGAGGACGATGAGGCAAACAAAAGTTGTTGTTTTCTTGTTCGTTTTTTTTTTTTTTTTTTTTTTATCACTGAATTCCAGTGGTGGCTGGTTGGTGCAACAGTAATGAAGACTGTCTCCCAGAAGACACATACTGGCCATGGATGATAGATAGATAGGTTTGGAATTGGCCTGAGCACAGGAGGGGGCGGGGGGCACGGGAGGAAGGAGAAATTCATCCATCTGTCCTGCAAGCCACGGTGAGGAATGTTATTCCGCTTTACTGATTAACGAAGAAGCCTTGGGATGGCTATGAAATAGTAAATGACATAGTAAAAAGTTTGGGGAAAAATATTATTCAAAAATATTACTCGGTTGACTTTCAATCGCACAGCAGTTGAAATTAGAACTCAAATTCGTCCTTGCTGTGGAAACAGAAATACTGCCGATTAAACCGTTTATTTCACATTTTTTGGAATAGGTGGTAGAAGACCTCATGTTCATAATTATTGCATAACAACAATAAGAAGAAGAAATATCCGAAAAAATGCTGTAGCGTGGCGAATAATTCAGGCATATATGGTCTGTCATCGGAACATATTGTTTGTATGTACCGGTGACAGAAGCTCGATTTTCATTGGACGGCTCTTTCATAATTACCTCAGTGATGGTTGATGAAACTAGGAAAATACTCCCTCGCTCCTGTGATGTGAATGTGGAGAAATCTCCAAGGAGCCGCTCCACAGCCCCCGTCTTCTCTTCCCTGAGGTGGAAAGTCCTAGTTTGAGTGTTCACTTACATCATCAAAGGGCCCCACTGTCTCATGTAATATTAACATGTGCTAAATCAGTGGCAAACAGCAGCAGCGATGTTTACACAGCATTAGCGCAAGCTTGCAAAGCCACATAGAAAGGGAGAGAGAGGGAGAGAGGGAGGGAGGGAGGGAGGGAGGGAGGGAGGGAGAGAGAGAGAGAGAGAGGCAGAGACAGAGAGAGGGGGGGGGGCTGTCTTTGTGTTCAAAGATTAGGAAGCCCTGGCACTCATGGGATATGTCGGTTCACCAAGGTGACTATCTTCGCCACAATGCACAAATCCTCGGCAGGGGCGTTTTTTTTTCTTGTTTTTTTTTTTTTTTTCATTTTGAGCTTTTTGTGAAGTCATTATTCAATGACTTCAAGTAAGTGGGCTCATCGTGGGAAGACCATTTTTTGTGTGTGTTTTTCCCGATGATTATATTTTGACATAAGCACGATGAACTGAAAGAAATGCAGTGAAAAGTGAAACAGTGATGTCAAGCTTTTTTAGGAGGATGGGGAGGCACTGTTTGGATGTGTGATGGGGAGAGGACGCAGGGGCATTCATCTGTAATCTGTGTGACTTCTTCGACACGGGCTTAAATCTAATAATCGGAACGCTTTGGAGGTGAAGTGCGCCCGCCACCGTGCAGTCAAATCTGCTGGAAATGAAGTCCATTAATCACATTGTGCTTCATTTAGTCCTTTTTTTTTCCCCCCCTCGACATACAGCTCCCGAGTGCGTGAGGAAGTAACGGAGGATGGGCTCTTCAATTTGAAAGGGTGAGAGAAAGAAAGAAAAATGCTTGGCTGTGCAGAAGAAAAGCCATCAATTCTCATTATGGAGAATAGATCATCTCTCCTCATTAGAGCCACGACTTTTTTTTTAACCACGGCACAGATGCAGGACTAACAAACGCTAGTGATGGCAGGCGGCACCCACCGCCGATTCATTAGGTGAGTGGATAAAAAGCCATCAGGACCCCGGTGATTTCGCCCCAGATAGCTTCATACCGGCAGCGCCTCATATATTGCAGGTCACGTCCGTTGGGAAGGAAGATGGGGAGACCTATCAATATCCAGCACCTTGGTGTCGTCGCCTTAAAACAAAACTTTTATTACCTTATTACCTAATTAATAATTGTGAAAGGAAGCTGTAAAGATTTCTGACTTGACTCCGTTTACGGAAACCACGTTTCGGGAAGGGGGGAAAAGCACTCACGTCCTCGTCTTCCCCTGATCACCGTCGCAATTTGAGGATATCCAATAGCATTTGGCCTTGGTGCCGTCATTTTGCCACAATCGAGCAGATTGGGGTAGAGAGGGATTAGTCCCTCGTCAAATTTGGACTGACAGGTTTGGAGAGGAATAGCATTTTGGCACCAGCCGAAATGTGCCGCCCGAGCGAAGAGCACTATAGATAATTAGGATTCTTCCTTTTTAGATGATTAAGATGGCGTTCCTTTTTTTTTTTTTTTGGGGTGGGTGGGTGGTTCATTAAGAAAAACCTCCGTCAATTGTTTCTATTGCAATCTGCGCGCTGCACGCGCGTTGCGCGAGCACAGACGGAAACACTCGCTCTGTGACTTCCCCGCGGATTTCACGCAATCTAAAACACACGTCCTCCAGCTCCTCACATTTGTCCCAGTTTTGCACATGACAGCCTCCATGCAGTTGGTCCCGAGACACGGTACTCCTGTTGTTATTCATAAAGTGACCCGATCGAGGGACCACGCTCAGTCATTTCGCATTTTTACTCGCGAAAGTCTTGGCCTGCGCGCTGAACGCGGCCGCACTTCCTCTCCTGCCAGCCTTTTTTTTTTTTTCTTAAATAAAAAATAAATAAATACAACCGAAACGGAGATCCAGTCGAGCACCAAAAGGGCACATACCTAATTTATTTATTTTGTCCCCTTTTCTCTGACCCAATGTAATCTTATCTCTATCCTCAGCACTTTTTTTGCGCTTAGTTTATTTCCCCCTCGCCTTTCCGTTCCATATCATTTCACGACTCTAGCCAGGTACGTTGCGCTTCTGTTTTGGCAAAAAGTCACCGGTGATGAGAATATCTGGGATAGGGGCGAAAAACAGAGCGGGGCCTAAGCAGACTCTAACCGCGAGCAGATCGCTGGCCTCATACATATTCTATGCGAGGCGCACGTATTGCTCATCACACTATCTTGGCTCCAAATTCGTATGCGTGTGAGAGTATGCAAAATGCATATGTGCACACTGGAGCGCGCAAGGTATTTCCAGCCCTTCTGCTCGCTGCCCGCATCATCAGACCACACCACCCGGAGTTTAGCCACACTAGCTCGCGTCTCCTCCGGAGGCATGCAGGCGACACCGTTTACCGGCGTATCTGATTTGGCGACGTTAAAGACACGCTGTGCCTTTTTTTTTTTTTTCTTCTTCTTTTCTGCACGAGTGCTCAAATATGCATTTGTAAGAGCATATGATGCGATAAATTCCGTGCCGCGGGTGTCACGTGGGTTATTTTGGGTTCATTTAATCCATGTGCATTCATTGATCTGATTCCATGGCATGACAGAAAGTCGCACGGCGGGCTTCGCAGGAGCTAAAACACTGTTTGAGCTGGAAGTGCAACGGGACATGCGACTGCAGACATCTGGGTGTCGTGCGTCTGTTCCCTTCAGATGGGATGTCGGTGGTGGGCTGATGTGTTTCAAAAGAGCCATTCGTACATTAATCCCTGTCCACACGTACACTGCCAAACACCCCGCACAAACGCGCACGACCGACCGCATTGGTGGTGTCGTTCGCTTGGCACCCACGGACGCGAAACTGTGAGGCCTCGAGCACACACACACACAGCAGTGAATGCACGCGAAACGCTCAAGGTTTTCGCCAGTGCGTGTCCGTCCGTATGTTTCGCTGTATAAATGAAAATGAATCCAGAAGTTCAATTAGGAATTGGTTTTTTTTTCGGAAATGAGCTTTTATGGCGGGTGCCCAGTACACAGTACATCTTTTTTGAAACTGGACATGCATTTTTAAAATACACAACTGGATATGGTCACCATGACAAAGCGTAAACTTTGGGCCCTAGTTCTCTTATCTTCTTTTAATTATTCGAAAATCCAGGGAAGTGCGATAAGGTTAGAGTCAGAGATAATGTATACGTTACGTTTCTGTTATGCCAGTTATATCCCCAAAAGCTCTGTCAAAAATGGGTGACATCAGCACTTTCTAAAATGATGATAAATTGTGGAGAAATATTCTTTTTCATAATTGCTGCGCCAGCAGGAAATCTCACAGAAAGGCAGGAAGAAAAAAAGAAAAAAAACATTTTAATCCGTCCTTCCTGTTGTTCAGTTAAATTATCTTTCATTTTGCCCTTTGTTCAGTCAGTAATGAAATACTGTGTCAGCCCCTGCTTTCTCTGTCACCATGGCAACACACATCCCCCTGGGTAATAAGGCATAGGAAACGCTCAATCAAGACTGAGTCATTGAGGTGAGGACATTTTTAGCCAGACACAATGCTACAATTGGCAAAACGGTGATCCAAATGGCTGTGAAGACGGATCAGCGGGGCCGCTTGTGGAGTTAAAAACTGACAACCTTGGTTTCAAATCAAACGCCATGATTTCACGTGATCGGCACTGTGAAATGTTTACAGGGATATGAATACATTTGTTGGGACTCGGCACGAAAGACATGTGGAGACACCTAAATCGGCTTCGAAATGAACACGGAAGAAAATGTCGCTACACGTGCAGCGACACATTTATTTAAATAATATGTTAAATAGACATGAGTGCAGAAACCCAGCGGTGCTTATAACACGGCATCATCTTATTCTGTTTCCCACCTCTGATAATGTGTGATTATATTGTTCTAAGGACACTTTGCCTTTGTCTGGCGGCGTTTGAACACTGTGGTGAAATGGAATCGTCCGAACTCCCTAAGAAACTACAGGTGTTGTGACCAAAAAAAAAAAACTTGGCTCCTATGACTGCATTTGGCGTTTTTTGTTTTTTTTCCGCCCCAGCGGAAGCTCGACAGGTGTCACTTTCATACCCGTCTGTACATCTGGGCAACACAAATACAGCCGGATGGCCTTGACCTCCGGGCTGAGGGAGCCGCTTCGTGTCCTGTCCGCGATGACTTCAGCCATGGCTTTACGCGCCGATGTCTCACCCAGAGATCTGTCCGATCTGTCAACTCCCGTTGTGAGTGAGAATATTTGGCAGCGAGCTCGACTCGGGAGTGTCGCGCGTTTAGTTTAAAAAGCGCTGCCTGCTCTTGTTGTGCGGGAGGCCTATTTATCCGCGCTGACCCCGCGTCATTCCGGGCCAGCAGCTCTTCTATTTGACAGCCAACTTCTGGTCGCTAATTCCCCCCCCCCCGAGCGCCGGGGCGGACATCTCTCCGATGAGACGCCGGGGCGAGCGCACACACGGAGGCCCGTGCTCCGGCCGACATACACGAGCGCACACACCGCCGGAGCACTCTCATTCCCAGAGGTGTCCGGCGCTGCACGCTGGGTCTCGGGTTGAATTTAGAATATTTTGATTTTATTGGCAGAAGTAGTGATTATGTCCGTGTGTCCACCTTCGCTTAGTGATGCAGAGGGTTTGAAGTACAGCTGCACAGAGGTGGTTTGCATGGAAATGGGCTATAGCGTCAAGATGAGACGATGAGCTGTTGGGACTTATCAACAAGTTCATCCCAGCCAATCACAGAGCTCATATACATCTGCTAAGAAACTAAATGTAATCACTGTGTGTATTCATTGAGTCATTGATTATTGATGGGGAAAGTCTCCACGTTGTCTCCTTATTCCAAATAATCGTAGACTCATCTATAACAGGACTCGTCTGAACACTTCGACAGGTTGCCTTTTGCTTTAATAAGTCTTTATCTGTGCGCCCCCCCCCCTCCCTCTTCATTTTCTTTCTCCTCCTCCTTTGTTGTCATTGCCCCTGTTGCGTTGGGGCATAGATGGCGTGCTAAGTGAAAGGGGAGCCAACGGGGACGAGCGATGCCTGCTAAGCTGGTCTTAGTGACGGGGCATTGTCGTTAGATTAATGGAGCGGAAGGAGCCATCCGCTCCGCCTCCAGAGGGGAGCGTTACTTTTGGGGTGGGGGAGCGGAGAGACTCGGGGGGGAGGGGGGGGACTGTTCTTTGGTTTGGGCCATCGTGCGCATCTTTTATTGTCACTGAAAAAGTGAGGGGCCCCGAAAAAAAAGTAGTGTCGTGTACAAATATTTGCTTTTTCCTACAGTTTGATTCAGTTGGAGCACATTACGTTTGACAGTGCAACCCCCAAAAAGCGGTCTTAATGATCTCCACCGTACTGCAATAGGTACAAAGCTGTCATTGTACCTGTTACCTTTCAATTATTTGTTCTCGCATATTTACTTTGGAAATTGCTTTTTGGGTTGCTGTAATTAAATATTCATACAGGTATTAAATGGGGCTGCCTACGATATGTAATTGCTCTACACAGTTGTTGTTGTTTTTATTAATAATGACGTTACTTTTGTAATATTAGTACTGCTGGCTTTAAATGGCATGTAATTGTCTCTGGTACAGTCGTTAACTACTCCCTTAAGTAGTATGCTCTTTTGCAATTACTGTGTTGTCAAACCAAGTGATGGCCTAGCGCTCTCCGAGCGCGACCTCACAGATTGCCCAAAGCCTTTAAACTCGTAACAACACACTTCATTCAGTTAAGAATCCGGTTCTCGCTGCAGTGAAGCAGGCGAGAGGGGCAGCAATAAAGAGGAGACATGAGGAGGCCGAAGTTACACAACAGTGTTGGGAGCAGAGAACGCAACTGTTACCATGGCAAAGATTTTTCTCTGCCAGCCGAAGGCTTTTTTTTTTTTTTTTTGGGCAGATTTACTCCAATAAATAATTCAGCGCAAGTGACACATTTTGTTTTTTAAAAGTTAGTGCATTTCATAGGATCTCATTTTCATTGACAATAATGACTGACATTTGTATTATCAAACACACTAAAGCATGTGTCACATACCGTTCGGCGTACTTCTGAACGTTTCAGAGATGGCATTCGAAATGTTTGAAATATATCATTTGTACTGTATACCTCTTTAAATGTTTCTGCAATTTGTAGTGGGGGTAATGTGTTCAAATCAGGCATGTCGTTGTGCGATCGCCAGCACTACTGCTAGTGTGTAGAGGAGAAGATTCACCCGCAGAATGTGGACACTGTAATGAAGCATTTGCAAAACTTGGTATGGAATGGAATCACCCCCTTCCATCCTGATAAACAGCGGCGTTTTGGCTCTCCTCTGTCTGACTGACCGGGAGTGTTTCGAAAATTGAACCAAGGACATTTGGGTTTCGATCCGAGCGGCGAGAGGCGAGAGGCAAAGACGTGTTCCTCTTAGAGCCAGAAAGACCAGGTGTCGGCTCACCCGATAACAGGTGCTGAGAGAGGACGGCCGTGCCGAAGCTGCCGTTGTTACTTCCGCGTGAGTAATTGGTTAATGGCGGGTCATTTAGCCCTTTGAGATAGTTAATATGATCGGGGACCTGTACCTAATGTGCAAACCTAACCCGGGATATTCGTCTGCCAAGCCCAAAAAGGAACGAGACAGCTTTTTAGACAAAATATCCAATTACACAACGCGGCAACAACACCCCCGGGGGACGGCAGCTGTGAACATGCCCTGGCGGTGACTCCGGCAACCTGCCGTCTGTCATGGCCAGGAAATAACCTTAAACGCCACAGGCTGGACCCAAGCTGGTCACAAGGCAACACTGAGGCAAAGCGCTGGCAAAAAGCGGTTGGTGACAGCGACGTGGTTTAGCGACGGCTTTGCACGAAAGCGCGTCCTGCAGGCTGGAAAAGGGAAGCGCCGTGCATTATTTAGCAGGGGGCTTTGTGGGAATGTCCAGAGAGTCCTCCCCGGGGAGCAATAGGTGTAGCGCTACTCGCTTCCCACCGCTTAATTACACCAAATCCTAAACGAATTGGACTGACGATTCATAGTTTATCATTGCCACGTAAGAAAAGCACCCATAGCGCAGTTTGGTTCCAGGGGTCCATATTAATTGGCAACCCAGGGCAAAAGTTATGTCTGCTCCTTAATGAAGTAATTAGCCAAAGCCGCCGCAGCACGGGCTGGTGCTGATTGCAAATTTGACTTTGTCTGGTCACCGGGTCCTTTCGACTCGAGGCCATCCGCTTAGTTTTTCGGCGAGTGTCCTTTGCCAAAATGTCTGCCCGAGGCGGTTCTGTTATAATTTGATGTAAAAAAAAAAAAAAAAAAAAAAAAACGCGCCGAGGTCCTTGGGAGAGGAGTGACATCGATCAAAGGTGGATTTGCGAGGCCGCTAACAGTCCCAGCGCCGAGTAGTAGTAAATGCAGTGAAGTGGAAAACGGAATATTTGATTCTTTCTTATTCAGTTCTGATGTTGTACCGTATGACATGACGGGAGAGGAGGCGATCTAAAGACAAAAAAAGTGGCTCGAAGCCCAGGTTTTCTTAAGAATGTTTTTTTTTTTTTTGTATCACATTCCTTTTCCTCCGTGCTCTCTGGTCGTTTTATCGCCTCGCATCTTCATCACTGAATACAAAGTAAACGATATACACCGCTTCCCGCCGCGCACTGTTTGTCGCTGCAGAAGTGTGTACCTATAAAACTGTTCAAATATCAGCCCATTCTAAGCCACACGCTGCATTATACGCAGTGGGATTTTTTTGAAATATTTTTCTATCGCCCGGACACAAATAATGGTCCGAGGTGGACGAGGACTAATGGCCTCGGTGATGGAGATTTGTTGTTATCGTGGCGTTGTTGTTGTTTCATTTATTTTTAATCGCGCTGTTAATCCCACTCCCGCCAGCACCGTAATGGCCTTTCACGTCTTCACGCTCCCGTGTTTTCACCTGAGAGAAAAATCACACAAGCGTCAATTTAAAAAAAAAAAAAAAAAAAAAAAAAAAAAAAAGCACAGGAATCAATGTGACATTTCCACCAGCACATTTAGACTTCCTTAGACACAAATACACCAAAACAGGGCTGGATTAAGAAATCGGCCCGGAATTCAGCCGGGCTCTCGGAGGGATACGTATGTTGTTTTTGGGGGAACTTAGTCGCGAGGAAACCGCGTTTTTATAACGACCACAAAAGAAAAAGCGCCGATCAAATCCAACCCATTATTTTGTGTGTCGGATTGAAGCATTCACGCAGGACCTTTTCTCTCTCTCTCTCTCTCTCTCTCTCTCGTGATGTTTACATTTTTCCAGGTGTACGACACGGAGTGAGTAATTATCGATGATTACATTCATCAGTGTCACCGACTCCATTTCTCACCTTTATTTTTTTTTTATTTTGTCTTTCTTTACGCCCATCCCCCAATTGAAAGGTTGAAGCATTAAGGGCTGACAACGGCTGACCTTTCCCACCGTGTGCATCTCTTATCCGACAGAACTAATCGTGCTTTTCTTGTGCCTCGGCTAGATGTGAGAAGACAGGGGGGATGCAGTGTGGAGAAATGCCAAGTTCTCGCTGTGTTCACATTTTGCCTGAGATTTGAAATATTGAATATCACAATATTGATTCCGCCGAGAATCTTATTCCTGCAGGAGCGTGGGTTGCTCAATGGCACTGAGGAAATGTAAAAAAATACACAAACGTGTCAATAGTTAGCCCCAAAGTAATGCATGCGCAATCTTTGCTGCTGAACAAACCTCCCCTTATTATATATATATATATATATATATATTTAAAGAATAAGAGAACCTCGGACAGGCAAAAAATATCCAAATATACAGTGTTTCCCGCCGCACATATAAATAACACTAACACCTCGGGCAAAGCGGCACTTCGGATACTGCAGCTGCTGTAGCTCACACTGTGTTGCGGGGTTTAATGTCTTGAAAATGAGCCGGATTTTGGCCACTGACTGCGAGTGGAACAGAGATCGTCAATTGTTGTCCGAGTCGATGCACCTTGTCATGGTGCCACGCAGTTAATGTAAAACGATGGCAGCGTTGGGCGGGAGCTAGCGGACTCTCGAATCTTGCTCTGGTTTGCTACCTGGACGTATCGGCATGTGGCTGCCGAGCTCATCCGTTTCTTGTGCGTATGAACATGTGATATTACAAGTTGAGGCCTCGTTGAGAGAGTAATTGGTAACCAGAGATGACTAAGTAAGGAAATTAATCGAAACAATATCATTATGCTTAAGCCTGAACTAAATGTGGTATTTCCTTCCTCTTTGACCTTTTCTGATTGAGTCATGCGGATATCAAGAATTCCTTTGCAATATTTGGGCATTTTCGGACTTTCCTTAGACTTAAAAAATAGCAACGTGTCTGTTACACACCCGATGGGGATGGCAACCAACATTGTGTCACCAATAAGTACACCATTCTTTACCGTACAGGGGGTTAAACATTTCAATTCCCCCGAAGCATTTTTCCTTTTCTTTTTTTCTTTTTTTTTTTTTAAATAACGTCTGTTGCAAAGGGACCGTGGAATGTGGAGATAGATTAAAAGAAACAACCCAGAGGTCCATTTTCATAATTATGTCTTGGTGCCAAGCCGACTGCTTGGCTAGCACTCTGAGGGGGGGGGGGTTGTGGGGGAGTCCAGGAGGGAGAGCGGGGCAGGAGGCAAAGAGAAATCAATACTACAGTTGAAACAGCCCGAGCTGCATTTTTTTTTTTTTTTTTTTTTTTCTTCCTCGGGGGTGGGGTAGGAATGTAGAGAATCTGTCAGAGAAGCAGTCTGACCTCGGTGGTTACAGTGCCAGTGTGAGCAAAAAGGCAGAAGATGCAAGATGACACAAACTACAGTACAACCTACCTGGAACTGAAATTGACTGAACGGGTAGTGAATCAGCCAGTTGTTTTCCTTTTTTTTCCTTTGGAGCCCTGTCATTTACACCAACGTGAACGCGATAATCCAATGCGTATGGGCTCTTAATTTAAGCTTTGGGACACACACACAGACACACGTGGATCATTCGACCGACGGAAGTTCTGTCCAGCTAACTTTATGATTTGACTATACTGCTTTCAATTATCTCTCTGTGTCCCTTGTTGAGCTGTAACCTTTTATATTGTGGGCATTATCCTCGAGGTGCCCATCTTTACGCGCTACGGCCGTTTTCATTTGCGCGTTCAGATTGGAATGTAAATAATAACTGTTTCAAATCTATATATAGATATAGATATATATTGTGTATATACATACATACATACATACATACTGTACACACATACACACATACACACATACACACATACACACATACACACATACACACATACATATATCTATCTACATATATGGCCACTCAACACATAAACTAGTCTTTTGGCAATTAGCACCACAAAAAAGGCAAACGACCAAAGTGCAGACCGCGGCGAACTGCTTGCCGACAACTTCTTCTGTATTACATCAGGTTGTTCCGCGCTGGTGGGAATTTAAATGCACATTTGAACCGCGTTGTCATCCAGCGCCGTTGTTCTCTGATGTACAACTCCAACCTCGCGCTGCTCACAGCGCCGGCTCACCTCTCCAGCAGACTGGAGCAAATTATCATATTTATCACCAGGCCAGCCACGGCATTAGCAGTAATACGGAAAGCTCCGCTGTGGCTCCTGAGAAAGGGCCGCTGTAAATCACAGCCCGTCATCCCGTCCCATACGAGCTCAGTTATGGTTTTCGAAGAGAGCATAATATGATTGGAAAGGCTCCTCTGTAGGGTTCAAACACGACATTGATTCCAAATCACAGAGATAATAGAAATTGACGGGATCTTTCTTTATTCAGAGTAAGGTTAAAACTAACATAGTGAATCAATGTTCTTTAAGTGATAAACCCCCATACTTCAAGTTCGCGTCAGCTTCCTCTCGTAGAAGCGGGGCATATACTAATAATGAGCACATATGCTCGATAATACAAACGTTTGCAAAGAGGCTCCTGTTGGATTCAAAATGAAGACAAACACAAATAGCTAATATTTCAAGGCTGCACTATCAATAGGTAAAATAAGTTATCGCTTTGATTTTAAATGCAGATGGTCGCAAAAAAACAAAGCGGCTAAATAATATGTAAATCCACCAAGCCATACGAAACCTCAATCCCCTTGGAATGTTGGCACTTACTTGCTGCACATTTTCCCTCCCTTCAAATTGGTCAGGTTGGTTGAAAGTCACAGAAGAACCACAAACAAGGTATACAGGGTGAAGGTATTTTATGTAATAGGCCTTGTAGTTTTGTAAGTGTGGAATGTTAGTGGTAATACTGCATGTGCTTCAGAGAAGCATCTCACTCGCTTTGTGAAAACAGAAGCCTGACAGATTGCTTATTTTGTTAGATTAGAATTTCGTGGTTGGCTCTGTCTCGGTGAATTTGAGTTATATTGATCAGCAATGTTTTGGCAGTCCAGCTGTGTTCAGCGCTTTTATACTTGTGCGGTTCCTATTTCTTTATTTTTTCTGGGATTTTGAGATTTGAAACGCTCTCTTAAATGTGCTTTGTGTATATTGATTTGTTTTCTATATTTCTTTTTAAATTGAAGTAACAGTTTTGTTACCATTGTTGTAATAAATCCCCGAGGTTAGATCAAAGGGAAATTCTAAACAAAAAAACAAAAAAAAAATGTTCAAAAGTGCACGATCGCAACTCTGCTGCGGATTGCTTTGCTAATGAGGTGGAAGGACCCATTTATAAATACAAGGTCTGACTCTGTATGCACAGAGGGCACAAACAAGAGAGTGTCGAGGCTGAAGCCAGCAGCACTCCATTAAAAGTGGGGCTGTCAGAAAACGAGCTCCATCATCGGACCCACCGAGGATGAGCCTCATGCACATTATACGGTCATTATTTGGGCAGCCATTTTTCAGAGCAAGGCATAAAACTATAACCAGTGGACCACTGCCCTTGAACCCCCCCCCCCCCCCCCCCCCCCCCCAGCTGTCTTTAGTTTCCACTTTTCCGTGCCCCCCCACTGACACCATGTTCCCATAGTTAGGGTCCAGTCAAAGGCCGACGACTGCGTGAAGGATTCATTGACTTCATGGAATTGGGTCACTGAACCTCCGCGTTGTTATCGGGGAGCCTCTGTCGATGTCCCAACATCCTTCTTTTTCCCACCACGGCCACCTCAGCTGTTCAGCGGCGAAGGATACGCTAAAACTCCGGGCCATGTCACTGAAAATCAAAACCGTTTTGAAGTCGAGCCCTGTTTCAATTTCACTGAAATACAACGCTGCCTTGGCTCATCGTCTAAAACTGGATTCGCTGGGATGCGCAATAGTAAACCTGTGAATTACAACGGTTACAATTGCACTCTCTCCACGTGAAGGTGACCCGTCGCCGGTGATTAAAGCGGGAGGATTTTCCATCCGCCGTGTATCGCTTTATTCCGGCGACCCTTTGCGCACACCCACCCCGTTTATTTAATCCTCCTGATCTAACGCAGGGTTCCATCCCCGATTGTTCACGCGTGATTGAACTCTATACCCTTTCATGCTTTTATTAAGGGGATACCTTTTATAGATTTGAAAGATTGGGGCCTTGGAAATAATTGGAGAGGGTCTGTGCGCGTGGAGTTGATGAGCCAGGGTGCTCTGCACACGTCTGAGACGGTGTGTGGAGGAGGCCGGAGCGGTTTTCCCGTCAGCCACATATTAGCGGAGCTGTCACTTAGTAAACAGCAAACTAAACTTATTCCCATACTGAGTTGGGAAGTGTTGCGAGAACACCTAAGTGCATTAGAGTCACTCACAATTTGGGTCCACTCTGTGTCTCAGGCGTGGGTGGGTTGGAAAGATGGAAAAGAAAGGTAGCCGAGGGAGCAATTTAAGCCGCAATCTGCCATCAGAGTGACTCACGAGGGCATCCACTCATCTCGGGACATCAAACACCAGGAAAAGCATGCGAGTCCGTCCGTCTAATATGGGTTATTGCAATAAGCTATTTTCTTACATTTAGATACCAGCCCATCCAGAGCTGCCTTCCCCTGAACAAGACTCAACAACAGCACACGTGTGACAAAGAAGATCGTGGCGAACACGCTCGAAAACCCACAGAAAAGCCCCCCCCCCCCCCCCCCCCCCCCCCCCCCCCTCCTTTTTTTTTTTTTTTTTTTATGAAACT
>JAFBJU010001375.1:642078-655656 GCA_016785305.1 Colistium nudipinnis
CCCCCCCCCCCCCCCCCCCCCCCCGCCCCCCCCCCCCCCCCCTTAACACCTCTGCATAATGCATAATGGAGCCGAGACAAGACACGCATCTGAAAAGCAAAGACGCAGAGCAGAGAGACGTATCATTGTGCTTAAGAACAGATGCCAGCTGTCATAGTGACACGATTAAATCTGCAAGCACAAGTCGGCTGATATGATTTGCCTGCGTTTTAAAGGGCTATTTTATTTCCATTACTTGGAAACACTGTAAAGTGTTGATCCTCTTTGGGCTGAAAGCCAAATGTTACCCATTTTACACAGATTCGACTGTTGATGTCGAGATACGTTTTCTTCTGTTATATTCATTCCATATCATGCCTATGTGTGTAAAAAAGGGACGCAAATGCCCCTAAGGCCTTAAGTACGGGCTAACGGGGTAGAGGTAGATGATCAGTTCTTTTGACGGTGGGTAGTAATCAGTCTGGTGAAATGTGTGGTGTACGCAACTCTCCTGACGCGCCAGGTGATCAACGCCGCACTCACTCTGGCCGCCCGCCCCCAAAGCAAAGTAGCCCAGGACAACATGGACGTTTTCAAGGATCAGTGGGAGAAGCAGGTGCGCATCCTGACCGAGGCTGTGGATGACATCACCTCTGTGGACGACTTCCTTTCTGTGTCGGGTAGGACGCAATGCAGCATCAATTCTAAACCTGAATCTAAATCCTTTTCTTTTTTTTTTCTTTATCCACTCATAGTCAAGAATTGTATCGACCGATGGCTTTTAATTCACAAGTAAAGGATGCCTCGCTGGTGGGGTTCAGTGTGACATACAAAGTCAAGAAAGTAGTTGTAAAGTATATAAAGTTATTTTGGCGGTTTTTGCGGCCCATGTTGCTAGCTCACATAATTTATTTTTATAAATGGGTCCGATTCATTTATTTTTCCTTTGCTTAGGATTCAAAATAATAATTTTAGCTCTTAACAAGAGTTAACTAAATCTACAAGGCATATGTCCTCTAACTAATATCGCCAGAGATGTAGAGTCCATGAGAGGTGCAATTTTTGGTGCACTGGTAAGTGTGTGATTTTTATTTTTTATTTTTTTCACACGAAGGAGACGATGCCATTAACAAAATTGTTATGATGTGGAATAAGCGAGAGAAGATGAGTCATGCCGTATTCATCATCAGCACACAATATCTGGGAAATAACCGATTTTCTTTGACAAGGACATTTGCAAGGTCTCTCCAGTTCTGTTCACTGCCATTCTTTGTTTTCATTTTTTTTTTTTTTTTTTTTGCCTCTCCCCCAGAGAACCACCATTTTTTTTTTTTTTTTTTTGGCCTCTCCCCCAGAGAACCACATCCTGGAGGATGTCAACAAATGCGTAATTGCTCTGCAGGAGGGAGATGTGGACACTCTTGACCGGACTGCTGGTGCCATCCGGGGCCGGGCCGCTCGCGTGGTCCACATCATCAACGCCGAGATGGAAAACTATGAACCCGGGGTCTACACTGAGCGCGTGCTGGAGTCCATCAAGCTTCTGTCTGAGACCGGTTAGTGCGCCGTACAGAAAAGCTGGTGTGGCACGAAGAGTTTCATTTATTAACCCTGGAACAAAAATGAACGCGGTATCCTTCGTCCCTTTTGACCGTGCTCGTAACCAACATTTTGCGGCAAGCCTTTTGGCAAGTTGGGCTTCTGTCGCGATTCGTCGTCTAACACGCACACACACACACACGCGCGCACACATAAACGTGTACATTCTCAATGTCAAATGAGCTTCTCGGTCCGGTGAGTGAATTGCAGGTACGCCTTAATTACCTGCGCGCCCAGTGTCCCTCGTTTATTTTTTTTCCCCCCATCTTGACTCAAGCACAAACCCTTGGCGCCACCTGTTCACTCCTCTGCCACACTTACCTTTTCATCCATTTTTCGTCCATTCCTTTTCTCGTGCCGATGTCCGGCGGCCCTGAGTTTGTCCCCGTGGCACACCGGCTCCCAGGCATGCTTTCCTCCGGAACTGGCGGAGGAAATAGCTTCCTTGGTAAATAGGTTATAAGGGCTGAACAGGGTATAATAAGTAGTTGTAGTAGGCATTGTCCTTGTTGGTGGGATGTTAAAGTGTGGTGTCGTCGTAATATAAATGAGGTCGCGTCTCTTAATGTGTCAAAACCCTTGATAATTGAGTGTGTTTGAGTATAAAAGCACACCGAGACGATGTGCCATTTCCGATGGAGAGGAGTCAGGGTCTGTTTTACCGCGCTCCTTTTTGTCTGTCGAATCTTTTTAATGGGCTTCTACAAAAAATGACACCGAATGTTGAAATAGGCATGAGAAATGCAGCGATGAGTAAAATATTACGATTTGCATGCAAAATAAGGCATACAGCAGCTTTACGTCATAGGTGGCTGGCAAATTGAGTAGCAAACGAGTCAGTGTGGGGGTATTATGGACTGTATACTGTGTTCAGCAAATTAGCCGTGCCAGAATCAAATCAAGTCAGCCCACCTTCCCTCTTCTACTTTAGCCAGGCCTCTCATCATTCATTTTAGTTTTTTCCTCCATCCTCGCGCTTCCATCCCTCCCCCCAGCCTCTGTCTCTCTCATTACGGCCCATTTAGTGAGGCGGGATCTCTATTGTTTCGCTTGTTGCTTTCATCTGCCAGGATAATTGAGAGACACAATCAGCTCCCCTCCCTCCCTCCCTCCCTCCCTCCCCGCAAGATGATAAGTCGCAAACAGCATTAGGTGAGTCACGTGTGTTCACGCAGCCATCTGTCTCGGGCCCTGATGCTGGCACTCATCTCCGCCCTAATGGGCTACCTACAGCACGAGTTATATGGTATCTAAAGCACATTCAGTCCTATTATTGCATAATTCAGTTTCATTGATTGGGCTAATTAATTGACGAAGTACAGCGGCGAATATCTGGTGGACACTTAAGGTCAGTTTTCTACGGCCGTAACCCCGTCACACGCTGAGACTACGTAACTGTGCTGCTGTTCTATCAATCCTCCGCGGAGTGCGGAGCTCGGCCCCCTCCAGTCAGCGGAGCCCCGGAAACATAGAGTCAGCAGTACTGAGAACCATGGACGGAGAAGTGTTGGGGATGCGGCAGCGTATTGATTGCCCGCTGATTTTTTTTTCCTTGTATCGTGTATTTGTTTTCAACATAAACGGAAATGCACTTAGAGATTTAATAGGTACACTCCAAGCCTGTGAAATTGTGACCCTGATTCACGCTGGGTGTGTTCGAAGGAGGTAATTGTCGCTTATTCCCAGATTTACTCATTTGTGTTCGTCTTCTCCGGAGCGGTTCTTCGTATCAGCAGATATGCAAAGAGTCAGTGTTGGCATTGGAATCGGAAAGAGAAACAAAAATGGCAACGGAACATCGGGTTTAAATGTCTTGAGCAGATCCAAACTGCTGTCGGACTGTAGGTGGCAAAAGTGGGAATTATGCAACTATAACTTTTAGAGGTTGTTTTTATTATTATGCTACGACATTGCAGCCGACGCAGGTGGACATTTACGCAACCACCCTGACATTGGACCAAAAAACAAAAACTGTATCTAAATCCAGCATGCACATATGAATGAGTTTGTGATTTGGTTCCATCTCTGGTGGGCATTGCATCGATTAAAAAAAAAAAAAAAAAAAGAAATAAAGTAAAATAGGCTTACTCTTTAAAAGTAAACTCCCGCTGTCATTTTTGAAGTGCGACTCCACTGCGGGAAGCAGCTGCTCCATCCTGTGCCAGCGGTGAAGCCGCGTCTCCGCAGAGGGATAGCCGCAGCAGAGGCCCGCAGCCTACTTAGGCAGGAAGCCTAGCATTTAATTGACAAGAAGATGAATGCGCTCACCAGCAGCTGATCTGGAGAAGGCCGGGCATCCTGTCTTACTTAACCTTAAGCTCAGGGCTGCGGCGAGAGACTCGGTTGGCACGCAGCGAATAGGGCTGCGTGGCCTTAAGGAGAATTGTAGAATTACACTTTAATGAGCCCACATGTCCACTCAACTGTGGGCGCTGACTGAGACGTTGGGGCAGGAAAGTGGCGACTTTATCGTTCGAGCCGCATTTCATTCGCTCCATACTTCTCTCTGATGAAGAGCTGTTTTGTTTCCTGCCTCCTGTTTGCCTCTCGGTGGTAGTTGGGGGGGGCGTTTTAAAGGGCTACCATGCACATCTGATCTGGACCATAAAGCACCTATTGATCCTTGTGAACTTTTGCCACCCCCCCCCCCCCCCCCCCTTCCCATTCCTCACTAGACTTGATGTCTGTGTATTTCAACAAAGTCAAGGATCTGTAGCTGGGGGAAAGATGATTAAGTGGAGCCGAACAGAGGAAAAGGGTATTGGACCGCACACATTTTTTTTTTTTTTTGAGGGCACTGAGTCCAATTAACGAGAAAAATCAATAGGTGTCACCGAGGATTTCACTAAGCGATTTGAGCGGGGATTTTAGTGGAATTCATTGATGTGGTGCCCTTTTTTTTTTTTCCTTTTCCTCAGTATTGTTCATGTGTAAGACATTTTCTACCCCTCTCTTCTCTCTGTCTTTGTGTGTGTGTGTGTGTGTGTGTGTGTGTGTGTGTGTGTGTGTGTGTGTGTGTGTGTGTGTGTGTGTGTGTGTGTTTGAGGTGGCTGTTGTTGTGTTGTTGTTCTTTTTTTGATTGGGTCCGTTTATGCCCCGCGGCCACTCATGCCAATCGCAGCCACTCGTCTGCGTTCCTGGCAGCTGCCACATCAGCGCCGGACACTCATCACGTCCACCTGCCCTTTGACCTTGTCTCAATTTGCTCGTCCCTCTCTCTCTCTCTCTCTCTCTCTCTCTCTCTCTCTCTCTCTCTCTCTCTCTCTCTCTCTCTCTCTCTCTCTCTCTCTCTCTCGCGCGTATCGAGTGCGGTCAAATTTACGGCCAGGCCGAACACGGGCGGCCAAGGCACACAACTCGTCAGCGTAAAGCTGAGCCATAGATTCCTGACAGACAGTCTACACACGGGCCTCCGATTGAAGCATGTCCTTGAGAGGGGGAAAAAATCTCTCTCTCTCTCTCTCTCTCTCTCTCTCTCTCTCTCTCGCGTATCGAGTGCGGTCAAATTTACGGCCAGGCCGAACACGGGCGGCCAAGGCACACAACTCGTCAGCGTAAAGCTGAGCCATAGATTCCTGACAGACAGTCTACACACGGGCCTCCGATTGAAGCATGTCCTTGAGAGGGGGAAAAAAAATCAATAGCCTAATGGGAAAGTGGTTATGGCCTCTCTTTTCCCCGTCTCCCTCCCTCTCCCCCCTGGACACTTCTCTGCCAACTTACTCCCTGTGTTTAAACTAATTCACATTTTTAAAGTCGACGGTTAATGTGGTGCCCGGATAGGGTAGATTCAAAAACTGATATATGGTCTAAGTCAGTGTGCCATTTCCTAAAAAGCAGGGTGGCGTTGCTCCTTGTTATTACATTGGAACACTGTAAATGGGAATTAGCCGGAAGGGTGGGGGGGGGGGGGGTTTGCAGGAGACACATATATTTACGCTCGCCCTGAAAAAGAAAAGAAGGTCTTGGGACCAAGATAACCGTGGCAGGACCATGAATATTGAGCATTTCTTATAAAATCAGACCTCACTTGTAAATGGGGAGAATATAGAGGGCAAAAGCACTTATTGCAAACTGGGGATCTGCGTAAGTGCTCCTTCGATACACAAAATGGCATCCTGGTACATCCTGTAAATGGTGCACGGTTGCTGAGCTGGATGAGTCACTCTTGAAATGTGTACCCAATGTATGATAATGAAGAAGGGGAAAAGTGGTTTTAGTCTGGTGTTAAACAGATGGAAAAGTCATCGTCTGTGCATACGATCTTTCAGTCAGTTTGTAGATTAGCAGCGGAGTGTGACAGTGTGGCAGGCAGAAACGCTTGCACGCAAGTGTACGACAATGTTAAACAAAAGAGGCGTGAGACGTACAGTAGTCGCTAAATGCGTGGGCCTAAAACTAAATTCGGGTTACAGTGGCAACGGCAATTGGCCTAAATAAACAGGCGAAAGGTAACACAAGAAAGGGAAACAGATGGCAATAAAAATAAAAAAAAAACGGTTTTGTCCTTTTCAATGCAAATCGGCCTTAGACTATAAACGTGAATTGTGCTAAGAAATGTAAGAAATTCAGCTTCTCAAACCCCTTCAGCCATAATGCGTGTCTAATGTTGCAAAAGGGACGAGTAGAAGCAGATAAGATTCTTATACCACTGGACTAAAACGCCTATACTGCTCAGAAGGGGCAAACTAGAATTGAATATGCATACATTATTAGTGTTCATGTTGTACTTGATTACATTTTTGGTTTTACATAGTATAATAATGCAATGTTCAGGTATAGGCACATACCAAGAAGGTTGTGTTGTGTTCGCATCTCGCAGGTGCACGCCATCTCTGCCCGGGGGTTTTAAGCAGTCATTGTACTTGCATAACTTCTCCCTTAAACTATGCTTAAGCCGAGGGGGGGAGGGGAGGGGAGGGGCCGTGAAAAAAATCCATTCCTACACGGTCACATTTAATTCCCTTCATCATTTTTCAACTAGAATGAGTGAAATTGCCCCTTACCATCAGCAACTTTGCTCATTAAGAGCTCGGAGAACATTTAAATATTTCTATTTTAAAACGCCTTCCCAGCAATTCCCAAAAGCCTATTTTACGCTTCTCCAGTAAGTGGATTAAACTGAATAAAAAATGGGAGAGACTATTTTGTGGTGCCTTTTGTGTTTGGTGAAATATAGCTTATGTTTTGTATCAAACAAATAAGTATTCGGCAGATACACCTTTACTGCAAGCTGGCTAATTGATTTAGTTCATACCGCATGGAAGAGGGGAGGAAAGTGCGGAGAATAGTCATAAAATCACACAGTTGGAGGCTCACCAGCCTGGCTGCCACATTTATTTGTTTTCTTTTTTCTTTTTTTTTTGTGTCTCCATTAGACCCGTCTTTCCCTCTGTGAGGCGTTGTCTTGAGCCGGCCCAAGTATCTACTCTCAAATAATCCATGCTTTTGCCGCTTATTTCCAAAGCTTTTAATACACCCCTGCTTTTCAAAGCGAGGATTTGAAAGAATAAAAATGATCATTGTATATAATTGTTATTGTAATAATGGGGTTATAGGCATGTCTGCTGTGGAAAAAAAAAAAAAAGAAAAACCCACAACACAATAGATGAAAATGGCCTATTCTAGCTCGTGACTGCCCATGTACTGTCCCTGCTTTTGTTATGATAATGTGTTGCAGCACAACGTTCGTATGAAAAGAAAAAAAAACCCCAAAACGCGCATTATTATACCCTGCATTCATTTATTGTGACTCGGCGGGAGATTGCATAGAAAGGTAGCTTGCTAAATATTCAAACATTCGGCCCGTACGCTTGAATATTGAATAATGTCTTTTCACATTCGCCACAATTCATTTAAACACGCACACTAAGTCCGGCCAATTGATACCGACAACAAAACCCACCCTTTTTGTGGTCAATGGGGGCCTTTTCCTTTGTTCCTTTTGTTTGGCTCCAAAGACTTTGATGAATTTGTTTCCTGTCCCAGGCATTGTGAGTTGGCAGGCTGAGCTTGCAAGTTAGCGTCCTTGTACTGTACCGCGGAGGCGCACACAGACATCTTATCAAACTTGCGCGCCCGCCCGCACACACCCGCTTCGGAAACACGCCAGCACAGGCGCAGAAAAAAGACGTGCCGCTCCACCTGTCTGGTAAGCCAAGGTGACATATTTAATCGCCCTATAATGTGCGAGCTGTGTATTGTCAGCTACACAGAGGTTTAGGGGTCACATAAATTGTACAATTCAGGGGGCATTGACATTTTGGATGACGAGATTGTGACCACGTCCTCCACGAGAGATGCAACGCGTCAGTAATTGTGCTTCCACCGTGCAACTGTCTCACCTCGTTGTCAAGCTGCCATTCGTTCTGACTCTGCCGCCTCTCTATCCCTCTCACCCATTTCTCCCCTGCAGTCATGCCCCGTTTCGCCGAGCAAGTGGAGGTAGCCATCGAGGCACTGAGCACGAACCCCCCGCAGGCCTTCGAGGAGAACGAGTTCATCGACGCGTCCCGACTGGTGTACGACGGCGTCCGCGACATCCGGAAAGCCGTCCTCATGATAAGGGTACGTCCTCGAGATGAGCAAAAGGAAGAATCACACGGGAAATGCGGTCGGACATTTTAAATGTCCAGCAAATAGATGGGCAGAAAGGAGCGCGTTTGGATGTGCTGACCCGAGTGCAGTGATGCATTACTGGCCCACTATAAAATATCTTCCCTCACTTCATGGTGTTGCTAAATAATCAGCAAGTGTGTAATAGACTTCGCTCTGCACATATGTATCGTCGGTGGTCTGTGTTGCTGGATAATAGTCGATGTTCTAAAAACTAAAATGAATCCGGCCTAAGGATGACGAAATACCCTAACTGAAATATCAAATTCAAAAGAGTTCCCCGTACAGATTTCATAACCTTGACACGATCTGCTTTATAAAGCGTCACCCTATGTCATGACAATAAGAAAAGAAATGCCGCACAACAACAAGACACTGGCAACGCGACGGCCGAGCACACCTCCTGTGATGCGGCAGCGTCTGCATTTTTCACCCGAACTGGCCCCCCTCGCTCTTCACCGCGCAGTTCATTTATTCAACTTTATGCAGGCTGGAAGGTTTCCCAGTGAAGCTCTGGAAATAATCTAATTATGGGAATAATTTGATGTTGGTAAATAATGTAAAACAGGCAGCTTTGAACTGCCCGGGACCAGCTGGCCTCATAAGCCCGTCCAAGTTCAATTACTTTGCGAGGAAACAACTTAGAAAGAACGTTGCTTTCTCTGCTGTCGGACTCCATACACCATATAAATAGCAAACGTCGGTGCCACGTGTAATAGTTTGTTTGCGCCCACATTTTATGTGCCTGTGTTGTATGTTTTTTTTGTTTTTTTTTTTCTCGCACCGCGGATGAGTAATGGCTCCTTTAGATTTTTTTACAACACAGAGCAGTGGGTGGATTAAGGAACCAATTCTCCGCAGTATTCTAAAATTGAGGCGGGTCCTGAATAGAGTGTAAAGTTATATTGAAAGATTTCGAAAAAACATACTCACCGCCCCCTTTAACCTTCACACACACACACAGACGCACACACGCACACTTGCTTGCACAAAGCAGCATTGTGTGACGGAGTAGCAACCGTTAAGAAGGAACATGTATGGTATTGTACAGTGGCATGCAGCTGTAATACATGTATAACCGATGTTTACACCCTCCCGTTACATTTCCGCTTTCTGCTAGAATAACCCCGGGTTTTTGGAATCCTGTTATAAATGCTTTTTAGATTAATAGAGAAGAGATTTTCACACGCAGATAAACATATACATAATGCAGAGCGGATATGCATTTCCTGTAAGAAGAATTGGGTCAGAACAGAGGCGAATATACACAGAGTTATGGGGGCAAAATAGGAATTTGTTTGTATTTTTTTTATTATTATTTGAAAGATAGTGAAATGCACTGCAAACATATACCAAAAAAAAAACTACCAAAAAATATAGAATAAACAGATTCCTATTTTTATAGAACTATTCTTACGTAAGTATTTCGAGCTAATCCGTGCAAAAATAGCGTCACCCCCTGCTACTGTGGATAAAAGAATGCCTAATATGGCTCTTTTAGTAGCTAATATTAAGTGTGTGGCTGGTATTTCTTTTTGTCCTCCATAGCACTGCTCCCCATAAAAGCACAATGGGCATCTGTTTTATTCCTGTGTATACAATCCTTGTCTCGTTGAGTCCATTAGAAGATTTTATCTTTACCAGTCACAGAATATCAGAGTTCAATGGGCCATACTGGATCAATCACTGTAGGGAATATTAAGAGGGACATTCAGCACAATTACTGGCCTGTGTTCCAGGAAATTTATTTCGTTATTGCCGTAGGCCATGGTCTACGAGCAACCTGTTGTTTGCCAGAAGTCCTTCTTTACGGTCAACGGGCCAGCTGGTTTGGTGTAAAACCTTTACGATATAATCAAACATGATGGCGAGGTAGTCTATGGGTGGAGTAACTCACAGTGGTCTTTACAAGTATGACCATAAACTGGGATTTTTATTTTTTATTTTTTTTAATTGGCAGCTTCATATAGAAATGGTGACTTTATACATGTACATGTTTTAAGCTGACCTTGAATTCTGCAGCATGGTACCGTGGTGATAGCGCGTGAGTTCAAATTGAAATGTAAATTTTTTTTTATGGTCAAACAGAGACGATTTGTTGCTATTTATGTCAACGATGAGTTGATTTTAGGGGGTAATGACTTGTTTTTCATTTCTGCCCTGACTTTTTTTTATTTCCATCAAAGGTAGTCCATTAAAGCTGTTAATTTCAGAAATACCTGTAATCGCTTATTTCCATGCATCACCCTAAGTGTCATTTCATTTTTTTTTCAACAGAAAACTTTAAATGAGGGGGAAAAAAAATGCAGGAAATTCTACCTGATCAATTGAACTCATTCTTTCCATTCCCTTCCCTGCACTTTCCTTCGCGCGTTCTATCTAGTGGTGAGGGAGCTCATTTAAACTGTCTTTTTAGCGACTAAATGCGTCTGACATTTTACTTTTTTTAATTGTGTGACATCTCCGTCAGAGTTTGAACTAAAGCTTCCAATGAGGTACTGTGCAGTGGGAATGAAAACGAAGGGGAGCGCACGATGGGGCATCAAGTCAAAGAAAATTGCCCCTTTTCAGTTGTCAGCTCCTCTTTGATTCTCTGACATAACTTTGTCTTTGTGTTTTTTCACAGACACCAGAGGAGCTGGAGGATGACTCTGACTTTGAACAGGAGGACTATGATACCCGCAGCAGGACAAGTGTCCAGACTGAGGATGACCAGCTTATCGCGGGACAAAGTGCTCGGGTGAGTTGACTTTCACCCCCCCCCCCGCTGTGCTGCAACTTTGCCAAAGGTTACTGAGTTGTGAAAGGCGACGTAAAAAAAAAAAAACATTCCGAAAATTGAAGAACAACAGCTCGGTACGATAAGTTGGAGGTTGATCTGCATCCCGCCCACTGGGGGCCAACGATCCGACTCGTTTCACTTACATAGTGTGAAAGTCCATTTAAACAGCGGTGGGATTATTTGAAATAAACACTGTTTGGGGATGGCAGGTGTAACATTGCAATCACCAACTGAGAATGAAGTAATTACCAAATTCCACTCAGATGCCAGACGAAACAAAACAACCCCAAAATGCAGTCTAGAAGCGTGCCGGGGCTTCAGCTGCACATCGCCGGGGTCTGGCCTTCGTTGCACAAGCAAGAGCCAGGGCCCAGCTTTAACAAAAAAACATTAAGTGGGTATCGGTGCTCGCTCCCCTCCAGCAACACACAGGCTCTGGCGGTGTGTTACACGTTGAATGGATTGTGGATGGCAGGAGCGCGAGTTGGCTCGGTGCCTCTCCCTGTGGCACAAGCCTGTATTTATACCGCCTGGGTCTCTACACAGACCCTGCACACGGGGGTAATGCACAAAAGAAGGAAGAAATAAATTACAGCGGCTTATTGTGACTAAACGTATGTGCTCGAAATCAATAGGCTCCGTTGATGTTAGTTGAGAACAAAAGGCAAGAAGAAGAAAAAATAAAACACTCTCAGACCTCGGGGTGCTGTACAATAGAGGCGACCCTTCCTCCCTGAGAAAGAAATGGCGTGGTTTCACTTCTGCTCTCTCCTCCTACTAACAGAAAAACAACGACACGAAAAGAAATCGTGTCGCTCCAGACGAATGGATAGACCTCTGCCATGTGTGACAAAGCATTTCTTTTAAAAAGGAAATATAACGCAAAGTCTATTTTGTGTATCATTTTTTACCTTACTACTTAAAAGGCAAAAAAAAAAACCCACAAGCGTTCGTGAAATTGGAGCCCTGCGATCGGACCGGCAACCGGGCCGAGGTGTGCCCTCGGGGGATAAGCGGAATAAATAATGGATGGGGGGCGGGGGGAAAAAAAAACTCCCTGAAAGTTAAACATTGTCAAACTCCGAAATACAAAAAGAAAAATGTTCTGCTCCGGGATGACGGCGGGGGGTCCCTGGTGTGAACTGCCTCGAGGTGGTTGTATGTATACTCCCACCAAGGCCCCTGCCGAGCAAAATTGAAGGGGCCATCTGAGCACAGACGCAACCGCACCACCGCACAAAGGAGCCTCAGAGCACCAAACTGTTAACCAGTTTGGCTGGCGCTCCCCTGCGCTCCGAGTGGGCAGCTCCTCTTTGGGAACAGTTTGTGTCCACAGCGGGTCCCCTTCGTCACAGCGTGTCATTTTAATACACCGACACGAGGTGGATCAGGGGGCGACGACGTCCCAGCGCGGCGCAGCGTTCACAAGCAATTAGCCGACGGCGTGCATGCGCGCTCGCGGCGGCGGCGAGTCAGCCGACGCGCATGTGCGTATTTGGCATGTTTGGCATCGCGATCCCGCCGCGTACATCTGGCCCACTGACAGGGCCGCTCACAAGGTTAATTGATGGTGCCTGTTTTTTTAGTTGTTTTTCGCTCCCATCCGTAGACACTGTCGTGCCCTCAGCGAGCGAGCGTTCACGCGCGCAGGAGGCAAACGCATCCATAAAAGACGCGTTTGCAGAGAGCGGCTGGTGATTTACCCCTGTGCGGTCGGCCTCGGCCTAGCGTGTCAAGATGGAGCCCGCTCTGCCTCCCCCCTCGCAGTCGCGCCGAGTGCACACTGGTGCCGCGTCGCCGTTCTGACCAGAGGCAGCGCGCTCCACTTTTGCCGCGGGAGCTGACACGAAGGCGCCGAGGTTTGCGGCCGTGATCCTTTTCCGAGGGGAGGCCCCTCCAGTGCGCGGGACGCGGGCATGATAGCGCCCTCTCACTTACCCCGGCTCACCGTCTCTCCCTCGTGCTCGGCGTGGAGAGAAATCAAATCAAGTCTGGGGCAGTCCCAGGAGCCTTTGTTCCCAGTGCTTTTGCCTCGTGTGGCGCTCCGGTTGTCACTTCTATTCTACGTGTGTGTAAAGCTAGGTTATTAGAGCAAACATGAATAATGAGAAGGCAGAAAAACACACACGGGGGAAGGAGGCCCGTACATACTGTCGCTTTCCATTAGAGCATGCAGACGCCAACTCTCCAACACACCACGGATAACGCACAAGGGGGCGGACACAAAGTAACCCCACGCACACACACACACACACACACACACCCACGTGAACACCGCCACTGCACACGCACACAGGCAAGCACACACCTAACATCTCTCAACACGGTGATTGGATAACACTGTTGATAGGTCATCCATAAAATTGAACTCCGAGTGTCTGGGCAGTTTATTTCAAATGAAACAAATTAAAGTCATTTCAAGACGCCGTGCTCGGTGAAGAAACCCGGTAAGCGCGCTAATCCCCGCAGACGCCGGCGAGTCGCGGAGTGTATTGGCACGGCGCTCCCCCGGCTGGATTTTGCCTCTATGTTAAGCTCCCAGGGCCCGCTCCTTGTTGTTATCAGTAAAGTATGGGAAGGGATTTGGGGATAAGTGAATTCTA
>JAFBJU010001375.1:655706-831809 GCA_016785305.1 Colistium nudipinnis
CTCTCCCTTTTGTCACACCAGTCTTCAGAGTTAATCAGAGCACCAAACAAATCCCCCACTCTCTACCCCAAACCTCCCTCGATCCATAATTTGAGAAAAGGAATGTGAAATTCTTGAGTGTCAAGAGACTTTTTGCTCCCTTAAGCCGTTTGGGAGAAAAAGTTCATCTCGGGCTTTTCCGTGGCTCTTATGCGCAGAGGAAAAGGGGGGTGTGCATTTAGATAGCGCTAAGAAGCTAATACTAGAAACTACTCCCATTCCCAGTTTACATTCTTTATCTGACTGATTAGAGGCCGTCAGCATGGGCGCGCCTCTTTTATCGACGGTGACCCCGACGTTTTGACACTTTGTGGCGTCATTCGTGGAATAATTGAATGATTGTCACCTCCGCGGTGGCCAAGGGCACTCACCTGGGCCAATAATCAGGCAGTAATTGCGGTACAGCGTGGCCTCCGTTATATTTATGAGGCTACATTAAGGATGAGCGTGTAAATCGGCAAGAAATCAAAAGATTTCCCCAGGAAGCCACGACGTCAATATTTGGAAACACGTATAATTACTCAGAGTGAGTTGAGTAAATATGGGTGCATGTGTCCCAGTTTTTTTTTTTTTGTTTTCTTCTTCTTCTTCTTATCTGGAAGGCATTCACAGATCACAAGAACGTGTTTCATCGGGAAGTGTGACAGAACTTGTTATATAAGAAAGACTAATGACGACTTAAGTTCCAGCTCTGCTTGTCATTTGCCTTTAACCCCTTCAAAAAAGGGCTCCGTGATTGCACTGTGGCACCTTAAGTACAACGCATAAGAAAAGAGGGCGAAGGGAATGCCGTGTGAACAGACATGAACAGATTCCCCGAATCTTCTTTATTTGAGATTTTAGTTACGGTTTGGTGGTTAAAATGAATTACTGGTAATTATCCCAGCAAATAATGATTATTCTAATGTTTCCCCTCCGTCCGGTCCGTGACTGAATCTGCGGAGGGATCGATGAATTGCCGAATGTGACGTGTCAGATTGAAGAACCATAATTCATAGTGACTCATGCAAGCATTCCTGCGAAAACTAACAATTTTTGCCCCCCCCTTCCCCCCCCCCCCCCCCCCCCCCACACACACTTAAGTCACTGGTCTGTTTTACAATATTGATTTCTCATTGCTCTAAATTTGTTTTAAAATGAATGCAGGTTTTTCACCCCGCGCGAATGTTTGATGGGATTTGCTGCCGCGCTGCTGTTTGTGTGTGCCTTGGCACCGGCAGCAAAGGGGGGAATCTACACTGAGATTGAGTGGGCTAGTTTTGCTTGTTTGTCTTTGCCAGCCTCGTTTTTTTTTTTTTTTTCCTCTCTTTTTGGGCTGCACCAACCTCGGTCGGGTGCTATTAACCGTAGTGTCCATCAGGGATTGAGCGACTGATAAAGTTGATTTGTTTTGAGAAAGTTATACCATGAGCCGGCTGGTAACACGACTCCATAAAGTTGCGCTTCTGGTGGGTGGAGCCCATGTCCCGGGAGATTCTCCGTTTGGCGTCGGTCTTTCGAAAGCAATTTGGCACAGACTCTCGCTGTTATCTATTTAGTCCCGTTTGTTTTGCACGTACGGCAGATAAAGCAGAGGGCTGCCAGCACTGGCCCGGCGCGAGACGCACACGTTGCTCTGTCCCCGCTCCGCAGCTATTCTGTGGCTTTTAGCGTCGACGTTGCATTATAATGTTTCATGTAAATCGAGCTTACATCGTATCGTCAGCCATTACAGCTGCGCGGCAGGGCTTGGGAACGGCTCGAAAATAAGGCGGCTGGATAACATCCGAATGGGTATTTGGCACCGTTTCCGCTGTCTGACCAAAAGGAGCGAAATGACAATGGGTTGGAAGTGGATCCGGTGAACCGAAAAGAAACACATATGTGCAGAGCGTAGCAGAGGAGCAAATTGATAAATGGAGACGTTTTCGACTGCACCCTCACTTGACCATAGTCACACTCCAGATTTTGACCCGGCATTATTTTTCGCACCACTTTGCCGACAGTGTTGGGTAGATAAAAGATCAGGGACACGTCTGTTGGCCTCGAGGGGAAGAAGTCGCGCCTCCATGCATCTCTATCTGAAACATATACGCTACGTCTGGAATTTCGGTTTTCTATTTTTCTTCCTCGTTTCTGCCCTTTTTTTTTTTTTTTTTTTTTTTAAGAATTTCAAGAGCAAAAGTGGTATTTTTTTTTTCTTTCTTTCCAACACATGTACGAGAAGACATGACGCACTTTCTCACTTCGCTCACCCCGCATCCCCCCACACACCAGCTTTGCTGTGAGAGAGAGAGAGAGAGAGAAAACGAGGACAAGGACGATTATCTCATTAAGAGACTGGCAATTCTGGTTGGGCAGTCAATAATACATGGGTTTCAAAAAAACAATGAATGGTGACTTTCCCTTTCTTTTTTACTGTACTCATTTCTCTGCCTGTACCCCTCCAGTCAATAGAATCGACCTCATGGAAGCCAGGTTACTCTTCCTTCCATCTCACCTTCCTGACACAGTGTTAAACAAATGCATTATTCATTCCCTGGTCTAAGAAGCCGGGGTAATTATACATTTATCTCCCAAATAATACCGGGGTCCTTACTGCGTCTGTGACCTTGCCAAAAGATTTATGCCATTTTGTACCTGCCCCCAAAGGCCGCTGAGCGAGCAAATGTATTCTCATAGAAAAAAAAAATAAAAAATTGAAGGCGAAATGATTTTGCTCTTTATGGCTATGGGATGTCAAGGGGTTTGAAAAGGTTCAGTCATTAAATGTAAAGTTTAGAACTTTGTTTTGAAGCATTTCAGAAGGGCAGGGATGGTCACACTCTATACTTAATGTTCAAATTTTGTCGGACGGATTAAAGAGTAGCCTGGAAGGGGGGCTGAAAAAATTGGACAAACCGTGCTACAGCTCCCTCTTTTATGTACTCCCCTTTATACGCTTTCTCCTCAACTAATCCCTCTTCTTACTCGTCCCTCTCCTCATTTCCCTATCGTCCCGGCCTCCTCAACCTTATCTCTGTCCTTTACCTAAATTCTACTCCTCTGGCACTTCTGACAGTCTGAACCATGTCTCCAATTTATTCTGCCTGAATTCACCCCCTGAACAACTTCTTCATTCCCTTCTAATGCCCCCCCTCTATACTCTTATGTCGCCTACAGGCTATCATGGCGCAGCTTCCCCAGGAGGAGAAGGCCAAGATTGCCGAGCAAGTGGAGAGCTTCAGACAGGAGAAGTGCAAGCTGGATGCCGAAGTGGCCAAGTGGGACGACAACGGCAACGACATCATTGTGCTCGCCAAGCAGATGTGTATGATCATGATGGAGATGACCGACTTCACCAGGTAAAAGATGCGTGTGCTATAAATAAACGGTGCGGCAGCTTTCCCGAGCTGGAAACGACATCCTGAATAGCGGCTTAATTGCGCATCAAGGAGATACTGTACATAAACCCCAGAGGGGAATAGCTGGCTCTTTAGATGCTAATTGCCATTCGGTGATGTTAGATAGCACACGGTGCGTAAAAGAAAAAAACATAACCGTGCTGAAAAATGCTTTGTACAGCTGAAGGAAAATGCAGATTCGGGCGATGAATCATTGTGGGTTGATTAGTATGACTTACAAACGAGGGGTTGCAAAAAAATAGAAAAAAAAAATAGTTTCACATTTAAATTGGGCTTATTTAAATGATGCTTCTATTTCCACTCAGTCTGAATTGGATCACACTTCCCAAAGTATCGATTCATATTTTTTTTCAGTTTTGTAACAACATTGGTATAGATATAAGCATGTGGTTAACTTACCAAAGCTACAGCATCAATAGCATACGCGATAATAATTGCGGAAGTGAGCTTGTGAATGGAGCTTTGATTCATTGACTCCAGTGACTGACCTGATCCCACTGAATGGATGCTTTCCCATAATACGAACACAACATAATTATACTAGGCTAATTTGAGACAATCTCAATAATAACACGTATCTTAGCGAATAGAAATTCCTACTATAACTAAAATATAGTATAATCATCCCTTTCTCTGCTTACACATTCATATTTCCATGGTTTGTCAAAAAGATCACTACCTGTTGTTGACGAGTAGTTTTTCAAAGCAGGAAAAAAAAAAAAAAGGGTTTCTTAAGGGCTTGTAGCCATTCCAGCGTGCAAAAGTCTTTAGACACCATTAGGGACACAACTTTCAAAGGCATGCCGTATTGGTCGCATCCTTTATCTGCACAATCTTGATCGCAATGTCTATCCCTGCTGCCTGCCTGCCAGCCACGGCCAATTAGCGGCTGTACGATTTTGTGTGACCCAGGGGTGAGCGCAGTCTTTAAGGGGAATCTCTGCACGGCCTTATGCAGCTTCACCCACGTTCACTTTTTTTTTCCCCCTCCCCCTTCTGTATCACTCCTTGAATTTTCCCAGAGGCAAAGGCCCGCTGAAGAACTCCTCCGATGTGATCAACGCGGCTAAGAAGATTGCAGAGGCCGGGTCGAGAATGGACAAATTGGCCCGCGCTGTTGCCGATCAGGTAGCGTTGAAACTCCATCGCGTGTCTTGTCGCCGTCCTTTTTTTCCGTTCTACTTTCAACTACCCTGAAAAATGCATACCTGACTGTGTCCGCCTAGCTCGCTGCGGAATAAAACTTTCCTTTTACTAAGTGGGCACGGCCAGGCCCAGCTGGAGCGGTGGGCTGAGTTGCCACGACACAGTCCCCCCCCCCCCCGGGGGTGCCGACACTGAGAAAAGCAGCCCGCGCAACCAAGTTGCGTTTCTAACATAATTAGCTCCCAACCAAGGTGTTGCATTCATTATCAGACGAGTACCTCTCTGAAACCCACTGACAGACCAGTTTCAATATCTAATCAATCAGTGCTGTGCTGAGGGAAGATGGGAGTGAACCGAAATAGGTGTGCATTCGTTTTGTGTGTCGGTGCGCGCGCGCTTTCGTTTGTGTACAGCAAATGAAGTGGGATGTATTTCAGAGCGCTAGCAGCACTCCAGGTCCTGCATCGTCTTCTTCATTTTATCTGTTGTTTATTAAGGCGGCCTGTCGTCAGTGTAATTGCATCTGCTGTTTTGCGAGCAAACCCTTGATATGATTATCGTCGCTTTCAGTATCTTACACTGGGCTTCTTTGCGCTGCAGCTAACCTGCAGGAAAGTTGAGGCTCGCATCAACATTTTCGGATGGCAAATCTTCTCTCTGAAGTCCAGCGAGCACACCGAGACGTGCGCACACGACCAACGACAAAGCTGTTGTGGTCATTTCCTTCCGGTTCTCTTTCAATCTCCGCTAACCCTCTGAGAAAAAAAAGAAAAAAGTTTGGCTGTTCGCCGCTAAAGACATCCAGTCACCGACTTTGTTAGTCTGCCTTTTAGCGCTGAAGGGTATGCAATTCGGTTTAGACTTTGGTTTATCAGAGCTATCTTTTCTTTTTTTTGCTGAAAATGGCTGCCTGCTGTATCTGGGAATGATACTGATGAGAGCAGTGAGAGAAACAGTGGGCCAGAAAACACAAACAATGACTTAAAAAGACATGGAACATGTGCGGCTTTAATTGAAGAAATTGTCCAATTTAAAATAGCATCTTTTAAAAATACACACAAGTATTCAAATACATATGCCACAACCTTTTTCATGAAATGAGGGAACATGTGGGAACATTTGGACATTTGCACAATAAGGTGGACAATTCCTCTGCCCATTTCATAAGTTTATACCATGTTTAATTTAAATGTAGCAGCATGCTGCTCCACACATCCTAGTAATTAATAAAACGACATAAATAAAAGACGGGGGGAAAAAACACAGAGATTTGTAGCATACTTAGCAATATATTACCCAGAATTAAGCTTGGGAAGAAAAAAAAAGCTTCCTGTGAAAACATGTTAAATTCGATAAAACCGGTAGGGGGGGGACTGATCTGTCTCCAGGGTATACATCCTGAATTTTGTAGCCTTATTGAGTAATGAGTACACCACATTTTTTTTTTAAATTCAAGTACACACTGAAAGATGTTGCTCGTGGTGGAATATACCAGGAAGACGAGAGTCTCCCCGCTGGCCTCCATACATTTTCGTAATCTGTTGCTCTTGTGTGACAACGTGTGAGTTCACAGTAACAAACGGGGGCAAAGCGCCGGCTGTTGGCACCGCGCAGCGCGCCCCGTCAGCCGGAGTAGGCCGAGATTTTTTTGCCACTGACCAGAAGGCTTTAGTCACTGTCGCTCGGCTCTTCCGGAGCATATTGCGCGGCGGAGCAAAGTTTCAGGCTATAGACACAACCGTTAGGCGGAAATTACCACAAACAGTGAGAGGAAAAGCAGGTGTTTAAATGAGTACGAGTTTCTAGCGTTTCGACAGTCCCGCATGTGTCCATGTGTGGGACCATTTGTCGGCGAAAGCTGCTCCCAGTCTGTCACAGTTTGTGTGTGTGAGTGTGAGTATGTGTGTGTCTGGAGGGGTATGTGCCGACAGGAAGGACGGGGTTAAGCATGAACTTGACTACGTGTGTACACTTCTGGGCCTGTGGGCTGCCATGATGATGATCAGCGTGGGACAGGGTCGTAGGTGGGAGTGAAGCTGTCTCTGAATCAACAGTGGCGGGCAATGAAGGAGCAGGTGGCTTGCCGTTTTTTTAGTTCCCACTTAAACGCTTCCTAGATCAGTGTTTACTGAATATTCACCGCCTTCTGTCACATTTCCAGAGTCTTCGGGAACTGTGTTCAGGAAATAAAGAGGGGGCTTGTGGACCCTTTCATGTCACTACGTCTATTTTATCATCAAAGTGTTGCCCTGCCAGACGTTGGGGGACATCTGCCTTTCGTGCCATGAAGGCAATGGAATGATTGAGTAAAAAAAGTTAAAGCAGCATTGCTTTGGCTTTTCAATCAAGCATCTCGATGGAGGTACACAAGAAATAACATCGCATTTGTATGTATTCGCTCTGGATTGGGAAGACAAGTATTTTGCATTCGCACATTCCGGTGCGTAAGCCCTATTAGTCAGGAGCACTGCGGGCCTGAGAGTAAGAATAATGGCTGCTTGGCTGCTTTCAGGCAGGTCCCTTAAGTAGCAAACCTTGTTGCTGTGACTGCACATCAGTCCTATTGATGAACATGTGTGAGGCAGAAGGAAACTCTGCGCGGAAGGGTGAAAGGACGGCGAGCTCTTCTCTAGTCATTTAAGCACAGCACTTGACGTAGCAAAAACCCCTCGAGGCACTTCGCCCCATTTCACTCCAGCGATGCCCTTTTTTTTCTACTCTATTTCTCCCACCGACCCTCCCCCCCCCCCCTTTTCCCTCCTCTGTTTCCCCTCCTCTGTTTCATTCTTTAAATATGCACGCGCATACACACACACACACGCACACGTGTACGCACCATATATGGCGGAAGCCAGCTGTGCAACATCAGGAGCACCTGCGCCTAATAACCCCAACATTGAAACTGGTAACTGCCAGATTGGTTTGGAGTGTAAAGGATTTCATTCTGAACCAACAGTTCCCTTATTTTAAACATATATCGCTGCCACACAACTAGTTCGTGGTTTTAATGTCGGGGCTGATGGTGTAGTGAATAGACAAACATTGATTGATTGAGTGTTATGAGCAGCACTGGCTTGGAACAGTTTCCCTTGAAACGTAAAAATTCATCAGCACTAATACAGCTGTGACATCTTTCGATTGACATCTGTGTGAGGGTGCGTTTTGTTGTATGGTGTGTCCTTTGCACGCAACATAGTATATTATTTCATTGTCTCAGACGATGTAGGCCAAGAAATCCCAAAAAATATTGACGGCCATCGTAGATATTGGCCAAGGTTCTGTGGGGTTTGGTTGCTGGATGGGGATTGGTTGACGGTAGTAAGTGTTTCGCATTTGGACATCAGCTGTCACGTAGGGTGGGTTAAAACCGTCGCGTGATGGATAAAAGCTTCTTTTAAACCTGAAGGTTCCGATGCGGACTCGGTGACTCCCAGGTTTCCCCTTTGGTTGTCACAGCGGAAACCTGTGTCGCGCTGCGTGTAGAACAAGAAGAGCAAAAGCTCCCGTGGCCTCGGCTGACAGCAGTGAAGCCAAGTGCGAATGACGTGTAATTAAAAGGCTTCGCTGTAACAACGGAAGCTACAGTTTAATGGGAGCTGACTGGAGAGGTGTCAGTAGCAACCATCCACAAAAGTGTGGTATCTGAGAAATGTCAACTTTTCAAGAAGAACGGCGGCTGTCTCCTCAATTGGACATGAGTGCATTTTTTATTTGGTTTATGTAAGTATTGAAAAGCCAATGTGACTTCACTTCCTTGCGAGTGTACGCGCTTGCATCACGCATCATGTGCTATAGATCTCTTTACCGCCTGCAATATATATTTAAAAATATTTTAAAAAGCTGAAACATTCATGGGGCAAGAAGTCCTTCAATTTTAATGAAAGCACATTTAGTTTTAGCTACTGCCTGTGTATTTCATTAGGTTTTCAATATGTCCCTGCTAATTGAGAGGGATGAGCCTTTTTGAGTTTGATGTTTTAGATTAGTCAAGTCAGTATGGCGTTCCACTGGTTCCTAACCACCCGGGTCGAATTAATCTGAGGATGCCGAAAGATTGAAGAAGAAAAAAAAAATGGAAATGTTATCTTTTCAGACTTTCTTGTATATATATATATATATATATTTTTTTTTTATCAGAAATGAGTTGGTCATTACACCTATTTTGAGTGAATGTTTCCAATTGATCAGTTCGAGGAAGACACTCCACCTTGAATCCTCACAACTGTTGAAGAGACAAAAAGCCGCTGCTTTAGGGTAGGCTGATTAACGTCCTTGTCAGTATTTGGCCCTGGCAAACATCCACATGTTTACTTAGTTATGACTGTGCCACATTTTATCCCTTCGCACCTATGCCTCAGAAATCGCTCCTAACAAGAAAAAAAAACAAAAAAAAAACACTTTGAAACATCTCTATAATTAACAGCTCGATCTTTAAATTGCAACTTGACAGGTTGTACAATCGGTTTCGATGCTGCACCAATCGCGTTGTTCTGTCACTTATCGGTGTTTCATTTATCTTCTTCCTTTGCAAAGTTTGACGTGGAAAATGCCAGATGGCGGAGTTCAACAGAAGGAAGGCGGAGAACAAGAACATTAGGTAGTCACTTCAATCTAATAAGCGGTTTCACTTTGTGCTACCACACATCAACGCCCAGTTTTCTTTTGATACGATGCCAGGGACTGGATGAGCAAATGGAAGAATTGCCAGCTTTCTTGAAGTAACTGACAGGTGACAGTTAAACCGTCAGAGACACCTGTGGTGGTCCAGTCAGCCAGAATAAATATTGTGTAACCGTGTGTAACAGGCTCTATTTGAATCTATACTTTAGCACACAGTGCTTTCCCATTACAAATAACTCTCGCCTCCCTCGTTTGTCTTTGTCCACGAGTGGATTTGGGATGAGGCAGGAACATGAATAGTACTGAAAGGCTAAAATGTTCACTTTTTAAATCCAGGAAAGATTAATTTCACGCCGCTCACGAATGCCGCGTAGGCGTCAGGTGTGGTTCCTGATCTCAGCACCAGGGTTCCCCATTGTCTTCTTGAAGTATCCACAGGGGGCATGATTCATTTACTCTGGGCCTAATCATGCAAAAAAAAAAAAAAAAGGAGTCAGAAACGGATTTTCCATCTATTTCTTTTGAATGAAATAATAAAAAAAAAAGGCCAGAGAATGTGGAGGGAAGTCATTCGGAGGAGTTCCCCAAAGCCCGAGTTTAAGCCAGGCAGTGGACCAGTTCTCTCACTGGTCAGTAATAAGTACTGTAACTCTATGATGGAGAAAAAAAAAAAGAAAGGAAAGAGAGCGTGAAAGCTTCACTGAGCCTAGGCAGAGTAATGGGCCTTTTATTTACATCAACAGTGCATGCGTGGAAGGAGTCGACTATTATTCCGCTGCACAATAGACAACGATTGTGTCATGTCTGCATCAAACCTGCCTGGGGCAGCAGTGTGTGTGTGTGTGTGTGTGTGTGCGCGCGTGTGCATGTATGCGTGTCTGCGCCAGTGTGTGCCAGCAGCGTGAAGAGCAGTTAGCTGTGATGTTAGCCAGCGCTGGTGGTGCAGGGATAAAATGTCCAGCTCCCCTCTGCCTGAGTGGCTGCTCTACGAGCATGCAGCTTTACCCACCACTTTTTGTTTTCAGTCCGACACATATTGACACGACGCCGGCACCTGCAGCGGCTCGGCCGCGATTTACTGTCGCTGTTGAAAGCCCTGCTCTGCTCGACGCTGTAACTATGAATGTAAACCGTGCCTCAAATTTCTCCATGCAGTTCGACTTGAAACAAACATGTTGCAGCCGGTAACCAAAGGGGGAGGGGGAGAGATACATGTATATCTTCCTGCTAGCCGCTCGTCACCAGCGGAGAAAACCACTAGTGGCCAATCATTATCACTATTTGTCTTGGCACAGGTGGCCTATCCGGGGTGAGAGCGAGCGGGGGAAAAGCGGATAGCCCTGCAGGGGGGTTTATTCATATCGCGTGCCTGATATCCATACTCGCCGTCCTCCTCCGCCACAGGACGAGGAAACGAGCTGCGCATTTCCCACCACGGCGCTGAGCTGAATGTCCTAGTTAGGACCGCTTAATATTGATGACCAGATGAAAAAGGTGTCGCTACGAAATGATGCGCGCAGTGTTGAGGCAGCCAGTGCGGCGTTCTTAACCTACTGGGAGCTAAGTGGGCCGCGGCCGAGCCCCTGGAAGACTTCCAGATGGAATAATGGGGGCAAATGGTGTGATAGTCGGAGACCCGGGGAGGCCGCCGGCCGTATTCCCCCGTTGGTGCACTGTATGAATGGGGGGTTCTCTACAGCTAAAGTAGCGCAAAGGCCAGCGGGGCCGAGTCTGGAGAAAACAAGGTTAAGATGAAGGCTTCCCCGTGCGAGAGTGTGCGTTTCAAAGCCCTGCGTCGATTCTTTGTTCATTGATTGGTTTTCAGCTTGTGCAGCACGCTGTGACAAACCTGCATGTGAAATTCATTGTTTTACACTCCGCTTGAAACCCCACCTGCATCGATTCACCACTTTGGGGGGCGGGGGGCAGCAGTTTGAAATTAGCGACCAAAAATACGTGAACCCTACAGTTTTAGTGCGGATTGTTGTGCCTTGTTTTTCTGCTTCAAATGGCCTCAACATCAGAGTCCATGAAAGAGCCCTATAACGATCCAATTTCGTAGAATACACACATCTCAAAAACATCCTTTCAACCCAGATTGTGATTCTGTAATGAACAGATTTCGATGTTTCCACGTTGTCCGACTGAAATAAAACCTTTTTATCCAAATTCCTTGGCTCATTGACAAAATGGGACAGTAGGAAGTGCCTTCATGATATACATTTTTTGGAGGTTTATATAGGTACACATCTGCTCCATACTGCCGATCTTGAACAGCGGCTACACCTTTTCTTTTTCTTTTTTTTACGGGTGACATTTGCATAGCAGGACAAGACCAAATTAAGCTGATTATGTTACCCATGGTTCATTTCTCTCAAGTGTCCAAATATGTTGTGCTAGTGAAGCCAGCATGCAAAATACCACGGCCCTGAAGTGGATCACCCGCATGGACATCACTGGTCGTTAGTGTTATTAATTAGACCCGTTCTTTCCCAGATGTGACACCCTGAGATTCCTGGTGCGCCAAAGAACGGGTGCACTGACCGTCATGCTGGACTAAGGGTTGAGTCTCTGCTTGAATGAAAACCTTATCACCGTGGTAGCAGCAAGTTCCCTTTACATTTAATACAGGAATCACCTGTACGCGGGGGAAAAAAAACTCATCGCGTAACGCACTAAAGGCGCAGCGGGCAAGTAAGAAGTGAGACTAAAGACAAAATCGTTTGCTTAGTGGTTGTATATCTGTGTTGGGTCTTGGGGACGCTTTTTGATACAGGGCCTGAGTTGTGTTTTGATGTGTGTGTTTCTGTTTTTTTTTGTTCCCCATTCAGTGCCCTGATTCAGCTTGCAAGCAGGACCTGCTGGCCTACCTGCAGAGAATCGCCTTGTACTGTCATCAGCTCAACATCTGCAGCAAGGTGAAGGCCGAGGTGCAGAACCTGGGCGGAGAGCTCATCGTGTCTGGGGTAAGTACACCGGAGTGTGTCCCCGGCTGCAGCGTGGGGAGCCTAGGGCCGGGCAGCAGTTATTTCTGACTAACAAGGGACCGGGCTATCGAGATAAACGTGGAGAGAGGCACACTTGCATTGTCAGTGGTCACCAGGACATAAAAAAAAACTAAGTATAGAATCACCAGTCAAATCGGGTGACTTTTCAGCTCATATAACGCATGCACGAGGTTCCATTTGACAGCCTCCTGGTTTTCTCTTTAGTTGTTAAAAAGAAAACAACAGGGTTATTGGCAGAGGGTTGGGATATACAGTAAGTTGATGGTGTGTCTCTCTCTCTCTCTCTTACGGGGTCTCTTTTTATATCCATAAGAATGGCACATAGCTCGCTTCTTTATTCGGCAGATTTTATGCAAGCACTGTGGGTGGGCTAACCTTTAAGTTCAAGGTCACAATGAGGCTTTGAAAACCAAATGAAGGGCACGCTTATTAAAGATTATGCAATTATTTCAAGCCATCGACTCATGTTGCTCGCATTCGGCATTTAACCTTTTCGTTAATGTCTCCTTTTCAATGTGCAGATAATATATGTTCACTGTTGTCGCCAAGCAACAATATCAAGTCTGGTTTTGGAGTTGCTTAGAGAGGATATATTTTCCCGTTTGTTATTCTAAGTTTGCGAGCTCGGTCGTGAAAATAATTAGTTTAATCAGTAATGTGATCACCTCTACATTTTACTTAAATGTTTAAAATGAATAAATCTGCAAAGGCAACTTTGTGACGAATTAGAGATAGATTAGTTTATTCATCCACGTGGGGAAATAGCAGGTCAACATGTTGTCGTAAAGCTGCAAAATACAGTATGCTTTAAACAAAAGGAACATGATTCAAAACATTAAGTCCAGCAAAAAGGGAATATTAATCTGTTTTAATGTAATCATGTGAGAGATTTAAATTACTTCCCTTAATTCATTTCTTCCTTTTCATTCTTTAGTATGCATGTAAAAACCATTGATTTTAATGTTTTGTATCCCATGTGTGTGTGTGCATGTGTGCGTGCGCATGTGTGTGTGTGTGTTTGTATGTTCTCATTAATGACTGTGTCGATACCGACATTTTGTAAGTGAATGGGTATCGTGTCCGGGTTAGGTTAGGGTTATAAGACAGCGCATGCTATCAAGGACAATTTGTCATATTAAATACAATTTAATAACTGTCTTTAGAAAACTGACAGCACAGTTTTCCAAAAATGCAATTGAAATGAGCATAACTTTACTCAAAAAAAAAAAACTATGAATCG
Source organism: Colistium nudipinnis (assembly GCA_016785305.1). Taxonomy (NCBI): domain Eukaryota; kingdom Metazoa; phylum Chordata; class Actinopteri; order Pleuronectiformes; family Rhombosoleidae; genus Colistium; species Colistium nudipinnis. Next base: position 669,143 of record JAFBJU010001375.1, read on the forward strand.
GCAGGTTCGTTGAATTTACATATCCGCTACTAACCCAGTGCATTCCCGCACTTTTGTCTGTGAAGAATGTGCGTCTCAGTTTGTGTCTTCGTTTGATTTTTTTTTCCTTTAATTAAAACTCGCCTTGGCTTTTATCTTTTGCTTTTATGCGTTTCCATCCGTCTTGTGTGGTCTTACTGTTCTTCATGATGTCTCACGACTCCATTATGGTCGCTCGCATGAGTTTTGCGAGGCCTGCTGAGATTTTAACCTTTTCATGGTGGCCAGCTGGAGTCTGCGCTCATTAAATCTGCACAGTTGACTCGTCTCAGCGCGGGGTAGAAGGGGGCCCACTGGCCGCCGACCCTTAAATGTCAGCCAAACAAAACAGACGGAGACAGAGGTACACCTGACCCCTGTCTCTATTAATTAAGAGCTGCTAAAATAAGATGTCATATAGCGATGGCCGTATTGTTGCCCTGCTTAATTGCCAGTTGTGGCACAGACCTCCTAGGTGGCTATGTGTAGCTAATGTGCCCTAATGTGCTTGTTGAGTGCAAGAAAAGGTCGCTCTTTTCTTCTCTTAACAAAAACATTGACTTGACCCCTAGTCTTTCTCTCTCTTTCCCCACCCCCTCCATCCGTCCTCGCCCTCCCCTTGTAGCTGGACAGCGCCACCTCCCTGATCCAAGCAGCCAAGAACCTCATGAACGCCGTGGTGCTGACCGTAAAGGCCTCTTACGTAGCCTCCACCAAGTACCAGAAGGTGTACGGAACGGCGGCGGTCAACTCGCCCGTGGTGTCCTGGCGCATGAAGGCCCCCGAGAAGAAGCCCCTGGTAAAAAGGGAGAAGCCCGAGGAGTGTCAGACGCGCGTTCGACGAGGCTCCCAGAAGAAGCACATCTCGCCCGTCCAGGCCCTCAGTGAATTCAAGGCCATGGACTCCTTCTAAATACAATTAATATTTACCCACTCCCCCATTAAAAAAAACCACAAAAAACAAACAAAAAAACAACAACAAAAAATTACGCTGACAAGCTCAAGTAAAAGTCCCTTTTTACGTTGTGTTAACCCGCCTCCGTTTGCCCTGTGTGTGCTTGGTGACATCTCAGGAGGACTACAGTACATAACTGCCACACTGCGGCTCCTTCGAAAACACTGTTGGCCTCGCGGCTCGCAGACAGCCAGCACACACCCGACACTATTTAACGGTCTTATTGTAGCTTAATATGTGAGAGCCAAAACGTGACACGAACACGGCCACTTTGGAAAGGGTGGGAGTTTCCAAAAAAAAAAAAAAAGAAAGAAAAGGAAAAAAAGAAACGTATCGCAAGAGGAAGAGTGTCATAAAAATGAAAAAAAAAAAAAGAAAAGAGAAAAAATCGTGGCCGTTGATGTTCTAGTTATATCAGTAACGTGCTACGGACTGGCTGCTTGTATACACATTTAAACTGTCTGAATGGAGACCCTGAACGGTAGAGAAGGTATTCTAAAGGGAATATATCCGCGTCGGTATGCTCCCTCTCGATATTTTCTTTCTCCCAATTGAATGTTAACCTGTAGTGTTAGAGAATAACTTATGTTTAAGATACCTGGAAGTGTCCGCATCCAAGTCGTTTCCTTGTTCATGATGACTATATTTAAATAACCCATACAGTGTTTGTTTTCTTTCCAAAGCACACTTATGGTCTATTGTATTGCCTTTACAAAATTCCTTTATTTAATTAATACGTCACTAACTATGATGACCTTGATTGGAAGTTGTGTAGCGAATAAATATGGACAGAGAGGTTGGACTAGTCGTGGTTTGCTCCGAGAATAGAAATCCCTGCATACAGTACCTTTATATTTACCCTTCTCTAATAAATCCCTCAACCTGACCCCCCTCAAAGTTGCACGCGTTTTTTCTTGCGGCCACTGTGCAGCGGTGCTCCTCTATCAATGTGCGAGCGGGTGTGACAGCTGTGATTGCTCTTATTAATCGGGATGATGTGACATAATCATTAGCGATATCCACGCGAGGCTTGCAGAAAAAAAAGATTCCAGGAGAAAAGAAAAAAAAGAAAAAAAACGCGTCAGTACTAAAAGCTAACAAGAATAGGCGTATTGATTTAGGGTCATCGGTCAAGGCCCATTACTTCTCCGTGTCCTCAGATAATTGTTCGTAGGTCAGCACAGTTAATGCTATGTCTGCGATTTTTTATTTTTTTATTTTTTTTTCCACATGCTCCTCACACTCTATCATACCTCCTAAATGTGCATGAGATGGATGCATGCATTACATTTTTATTCTTTTCAGGAATGCTAGCTGTGCGCCTCAGAAGTTGGTCCGGACGGAAATATCTCAATATCACTGATATGGATTCACAGATATTGAGGGCCCCGAAATTATTACCATTTATCATTTTACCACTGTATATCTGTCAGCTGTCGTTTTATATGTTGTACCTTCAAAATTGCGCATGGAGAATGTCATGTGCACTGCAAAAAAAAATCTCTCCATGGAGCAAACTACACATACTCAGTGTCTGTTACATACAAATCACGGTATGAAGGGCTGTCTTCAGACAGTTTCAAAGTTAACTGTTTATATCAGGTGTGTAAGCCAGCATTGACCACCAAGGTCTGTGTCAATCTCTCTTAAGCCCGCGGAGTTACTGAAGGATGGACAGGGCTGTTGTGTGTGTGTGTGTGTGTGAGGGGGGGGAGGGGGGGGGGGACGACGACACTCAACAGCGGCCTGGAAAAAGCAAGCCGCATACCCTCCACTACTCTGAGCTTGTGGATATAAACATTCAAAGTAAATCTCTCGTCAGTGTTATGTTTGTGCAGCTTTCTGCTCTCCGGGAGATCCGACTGCGACCACAACGCATTTTGTTCTCCGAAAGCAGCTCAGGCAACATCCTGCGGGCATCGCCGACACACCCCGCCATTACGACACGGAGAGACGATCGATTAATTGCTCAGCACGACCTCGATCTCTGCCGAATCAAATCAGAAGCAGCGACGGGTTTAATTGTCCCAACAGCGGCTCAGGCAACACCGGATTCGATAACTCAGCAGTTCGGTCCGAACCTATCCACGTCGTTCTGCCTCGCGGCCATTAAAACCTAACAGCCGACCCAACACGCATCAGGCGCCCATGCGTAGCCACAGTACCCTGTGTTTAGGAAACGGGGCCACAAGGGAGAGGTTGTGACACGGTCCACTTAACGGTGGGGATTAATTCCCGCCTGCGGGGCTATATAATCCCTGTGTGTATCTATTGCAGCCATCCAAATGAAACATGACATTTTGGCTGACGGCCTGATCGCCTTTAAAATAAAATAAAAATAAATAAATAAACGGAAATAATGGCGGCGGCAAAAAATGGCTGCTGCAATGTAGGAAATTAATATTTCTTGATTGGAGAAATGTCTACACGGGATGCGGTGTCTTCAAAATGGATAAATACAGAGTTATAATCGAGTTAGACCAAACCTCCCTCGGACCAACTATAAAAATAGATGGAGATGAAAATGACTTCAAGTCCCCGAGGCAGAATAGTGATGTGCTGTGTACAACCAGCTGCTGCAATATGGTTCTTGGCTTTGGGTCTTTGGTGTCAGGCGTCTTTTGACTCCGAACACACAGGAGACGGCCGTCTGCGCAGATGGACATCGGCGCTGTAAAGGGCCCTCCGTTATGGCGGCGGTTGTTTCATAACGCATCTTGAACAGTCAGTCGTGGAGCGAAGTGGTTGAATCATCATTTTTGGGACCCGATGACAGTGGTCTAAACCCCCCCCCCCCCTCTTGGCTTCAAATGCAGGCACTGCGGCGGATATTTGCGGGGATTCCTTTGCATGAGAGAAACCAAAACACGTGATCAAAAGAAAAAACCCCGAGAGTGGAGGAATATTTCTCATCTTGAACCCACTGACACATTGCTACTACAAATTCATTGCGGGCAGTTTGAGGCAGATACGAAATGAAACCTAGCCCTCTGCCTCCTTTATTTATTTATGAGCTAAAGTGTTCAGGTTCCTTTTCCCAGGAAAGGTTCCAACCCCGTTTCTAATTTGTTCGTTTTCTAGTGTAAAGCCATCGGGTTGGTGGGGAATCTTGATGACCTCCGAATGTTGGCTATTACGAAAGTACAGCTTTTAACGCATTCTGCTCATCTCGAACCCTGGCGCCGGTCAAGGAGGACACCATCCTCGGCTTGTAAACTGGATCTATGTTGGTACTTTGGAAAATACACTGAGCCACTGTCTTGCTGAGAATTCGATTGTTATAATTATGAGTTAAATGTTGGCGTGCAGGTAGGTTCTTCGCCAAATAGCTGTAGTAAGAAATGAGACTGAGCCTCCCTTTTATGCTATCTTAAAAGCCCATCCCTGATCTCCATATATGATACGAGCGCATAATCCTTGGTTGATTTCTAATTTTAAATGGTACCATGGGTGTCACGGGTGTCGGCGGGGAGATTCCTTTCGTGTTTGACCTTCTGGGGTTCGCCGGAAATTTCGATGGTGGGAGTTTGTGAGACCAGCTGAGTCGGATTGTTTTGCCCACTGCTGCCGTGAAAATGACAGTAATTATATGCTCAGTTAGAGAGTGTCGTAATTATATGGAGGAACAACGGGAGTTTTTACTAAATCTTCTGTTTATGGCTCGCGGCGTTCCCTCCCTCGGCCTCTCTCTCTCATTGACTGTCAGAGTGATTGGAGAACTGGCGAAAGTTTCATTGTTATCATTTATAATTTCGTTAACAGGCTTCGAAAGCATATGTTGTGTCTGTGTTCGTCCATTTTTGGAGACCGAGGCTCGAAGGGGTTTGAGTGCCTTCTGCGTCATTGTGATTTCTTTCGCCGGACGCAACGTAAGGCCGCGATTTCCTCAGATTAGCGCTCCGGAGCTATACGCTCAGTTAAAGGCATTTTGCTCTCGTCTGAAGGTGTCCACATATCAGCGAGGTGATGGTGAAGTGAATCAGCACTGATGTGAAAATAGTGTTATTTTAAGCCTTAGTAAAATTTGATGATATCAGTAGCTCGCAGCACATGACACAGCACAAACACACGCACGCACGCACGCACACACACACACGCACAACTGATGCAGCTCATTATTTTTAATTAGCACCACCTTGTCTCGTGTGGTGGCCCAGCTCAACAGACTCGACTGCGACGTGTCAACATTTAAAAACCGACCGCTTTCCTTTCCGCCGTCCATAAATCCAGCGTCGAGGCAGGAACACAGCCCCGTGAACCGAATAGTTGGAAATCAAGGATGGGAAGTTCAGCCGTTCAGTCCTCGCCAAATCTGTATGTTACATTTCTAGTCCTTTTTTTTAAGGGGTCTGAATGTTCCTCTGTATTTGAGATGTGATACCCTTTTTTTGACATCTATCAAAAGGTGCCTCACAGCCAGTGGGAGCGTCTGAGAAAATGTCCTTTCAAAATCTTACCTGGACATTACTAAATGCGAGAGGAACAGCCTATTGGATTATTAGGCCTCGTCGGAGGGCTTCTTTTTTTTCGCAATTCAACAGATGGTACCCCAATGAGCCGAGGCTGCCCCTGTTGAAATTGCACAGTGTTGGGGATAGGGTGGCGAGGAGTAAAACACCCTTTGCAAATTTGAACAAGGTCATAATAAAGTGGTCAGCAATTGGCTGGAGACGGGTTGATTCATGTCCGCCTCTAATTGAACGAGGGAAGCGAGAGCAATCTGTACGAAAGCCTGAGCCTCGGCCAGTCGCAAGGAAAATTCTATCACACGGGAACGATGCGGAATGGTTATTTCCTCCCATCACCGACTATTATCATCCCGGCAACTATTAACTATATTAACATTTGAGCTTTCAAAGAGAGTGGACAGGCAAAGAGCTTATCCGCTCGAGTCCATATTTACCCATCAGGGGGGATGTGCTTTCACAGGGGTTAAAGAGCGGATGAGAAGCGTTTGACGGATGAAATTGTTTACATTTCTCATTCCGGGCAGCCACTTTTTTTTTTTTTTTTAATGGGTGCTGCAAATGTATTCGTGATGTACCAAAAAACGGCTCAGATAAATCAAACTGTAATTGGTAACCACTTGCTTCAATGTTTCATCCAACAACGAGTTTCTCTACTCAGGCCCAAATTCAGATGCCGGAGCGGATGTTGGCCGGCCGACACCCAAGGTGTAGCTGTTGTTTGAGGTTCTTCACTTGTCACCATTTTCAATGGTGTTGCACGGCATTGTCAATTTAATTTTGTTTTTAATCCTCTTAATCCTCCTCTGGTGGACTGTGGATAGTGTACGTGCATGAAAAGTGCAAATTAATAATATCCCTTTTTTTTTTGTTTCTTTCCTCCAGGTATGTGGGCAGAACTTACACTGCGCCAGTCTGCAGAGGCAGGGGATAATTACAGTGACATGAGGTGGGCAACACAAGCACATTCATTAATTAAACGTCGCCATCTAACAACAAAAACAGACTGTGTTTCTCTCACGACCTCGCCAGCAGTTGGAAGAACACATGCTGCACACGCGGAATAAATGCGTCACGTGAGGAAAAGGTGCAGCCTGCCGGCGCCCTCCTCCGTCACCCCTCCTCAGCTGCCTCTCAATGCAGGCCTTTCTGAGAATATAACGTAAGAGTAAATAAGTGTGTGTCCAGCGTCTCAGAGTCAATTTTGATGAAAGTCGACGGCCGTCATCTGCGTCTTTGCGCTATAAATAATCCGACTGACGGAACCTTACGGTGCTGGGACGTCTCGGTCGTCAAACAATGCGTCTGCGAGTTAAAGTCGCTTTGGACACGCAAGGACAGAAAGAAATAAAAAATGCAACGTCACATTAAGAAAGGCTTTTTAAAGGAACATCAGCCGGCCGTGCTTCTCACGGAAAGGCTCCGGTTGCGGCGCAGATGGCCTTCCGGAGAGAGAGCGACGGCAGCCATTACCGATGCATTTGCTGAATTTGTTTTTCGATTTGACGTTGTTGTTTGTTGATCCCATTATAGATGCGAAGGAGAAGGAGAGTCAGCCCCGACAACCAAGTGTCGCACACAGGATCAGGTGAGTCGGTTTCCCGTGCGTAATTGTTGTCCAATCATGACCCAGTTCCTTTGGGCGGAGAGAGTCTATATCTGACTCCGAGTCTAGAAACATTCAGCAAGGATGGATTGTCCACGACTGCCTAAAAAGAAATTGATGATTGCCATGCCAAGAAGAAAAAACATGGAGGGCGTAGCTAGTTTAACACTTGCACACGCATGTTCGCGAGGCTTTTCGAAACACACATGCACGGTTCCTATGGGATTCTTTCTCCTGATGCTCTTTGCTTTGGCTTGCTGGTCCACTTGGCTGCCTCGGCCGGTTCTTTCTGTTGTTTCCCCCTTTGTAGACCAGCGGAGGGCTCGGATTAATGTTGTTAAGTGTCAATAACAATAAATGAAATGGCCGTCCCTAATAGAAAGTGCCTTCTCTCCAAAAGCTAAGGGGTGAGACTCCGGAGTGGGAGGCGTGGAGCCGCAGACACTGACCACCAAGGCAGAGTTAAGCTCTGTGCCGCATTCATCCGAAGGAGGTATGAGACAGGCAACACTTTGCTAGAAACGCGTTCCCTAACGCGTCATTAACCTTAAGGCAGATTTGATGCAGGTTGCATTTACATTTTTTTTTTTTTTTTTTTTCCCGAAAGAGAAATGCAGGCCTACCCTTATGCCCTGAGGCTTTATATATAGGATCACCCTCAACAACAACAAAAAAAAGACACATTGTGACTGATGCCGTGGCCCATTTAAAACGAAACCATGCCAAAGCTCCAACCTAATCCAGAGTCGTTTTTTTTTTTTCTCTTCGCAGCACGCCACTGTCATGTTAGCCAGTGCCTAATTCTGTTTAATTGAGTAATGACGACAACTCTGCGCTGTGACAATTCAACAGCAAGGTCAGTCCAAAGCATCGGCAGCTTCCCACAGAGAAACTGAGTCAAGCCCACTCGTCCCACAGAGGGCACAGCAGGAGAGCTCCCCAAATCCAATAAATCTAACCACAGGTAGCAAGCTCACACGTGTGCAGGAATGCGCGAGTGCCAACACACACACACACACACACCCACACAAACACACACACGCACAAACGCACACAAACGCACACACAGGCTCAGACTGTAGTGTGCAAGTCTGTTTATTTTGAGGCTTTACTGTAAGGAGTGTCTAAATTGTTTTTTTTTGTCTGTTTTTTGCATCAGCCGTTGTTGTTTCTTTGCAATTATTTTTCTTAGTACCCCGTGTTTATCTTGGAATTCCTGGACACCTTATAGTTCACCTCAAAGAAAAACTATACATTGTTGAGTATCTCCTATACGAGCTGGTCCTCGTATTAAACTTGGTTTAAACCTTGGATGAAAGCATCAAATATTGTCTATACTTTCGTCAATGCTTGTGGATTGTTTAGAAAAAAAAAAAAAAAATGGATTATCTGGTGCTCCCACAGTTACCCCACGAACAGATGTTGATGCGCCGTCAGATTTCCATCATAGTCATTATCTGGTAATAAAGAGCTTGATTTGTAGTGCTAATTTTGACACAGAAGCTCCTGAAAAAACGGAAATGAAGACGCAACCTTCGATTGAAGCACAATGAGGAGAAATAATGACACAACTTAATGGGTGTAAGTGTTCTGGCTTCCCTCGTGACTTAGGGACAACATTACATCCGCACATACGGACGTGATGAAGATGTTGCTCAGAGTGCGAGTTCTGTGCTGAGAGTGTAAATGAGCCGCAGCCAAAAAGAAAGAATATATATTTTTTTTGCCACCTGTTATTATCTTTTGTGCCCGAGCTGTAAACCACTGACTAGCGTTGCCGTGGTGAATCCTCTCCCCTCTCGTGGAGTGGTGTTGTTGCATCAGCGTGCAGCGGAGCATTTGTCTACGTGTCCCTGTAGTGCAGACCTCTGTAGCTCAGCAGGTGGTCCTTGGCCAGGACGCCAGGTCCCATTTGAGATGAATAGCAGCTAATGGCTCTCCCTGGGTTTGGTTTTTTGTCCACAAGGCTCCAACCATGAGCTTGAGCAGCAGCCATGGTACACAGGCTTTTGTTGAATGACATCCCCCATTTCCCTCTCCAGTCATTTCCTGCAAGCCCTCTACTGTCAACGACCCATAGAGGCAATTCATTCAATGAGTATTTTATACTGAGGCTGGTAGAATGGTCACATGTGTGATACTTGCAAAGAAAAACATATAGCGTGTTCAGGACAAGCGTCTTTCATTACATCTTATATGTGCATTTAGGAAGAATGCGTGTTGGTTTTATGTTTTTTTTTTAATGCATATTGTTAACACAAGGATAAATGCTCAGTTGCTGTGTGTTAAAGTGCACTATACGTCTCTTTTCAGTGTTCCGATTCGTCTCTGTCCTCAGCTGGGTAGGATTTCAGAATGGGAAGTGCTCACCTGTCGGCGCGTTGTCATAAAAGCAAGGGCTGCTGTGAGCTGGGAGCCCACATGCTCAAAACCCTCTACTCCAGCTCCGTCCCTTTTCCTGAGCCGGCGTAGCGTAACACCCGGCAATGACAGAGCCTGCTGTTCACGTGCGGATTGGACGCGGGGAGGAAGTGTGGACAATAGTAGAAGCTCTCCGGGCTTGTCCGCCGATGGTCCCCGTGGTCAGGATTTAGGACGCTCTCTCTCTTCAGGCCTCGTTCGCTGCCTTTTATAATTTCCGTCCCGGGTTGCGCTTAATAGCGCGACGAGGTGTTGTGAGCACTTAGACCGGGGCACCGAGGTGCTCTCGTAACCATTAAAATGTTCTGCTGGCCATTAAATACAACTGTACCTTTAGGTAAGTATCCCTATCCGTCACTATTATGACTGGTATATCCTGTCTCGCAAAAGCTGTCGACGCTCGCCACGAAGCTGACCGCAGGTATACACGTGACACCCAAGGTGGCCGTGTTTAAGAAAATAACGCCGGAGGATGGGTAACAGGAATGCATTTTCTTTTGAAATTTCTAGAGCTAGTTGTTTGAGTAAATGTGTATGTCGCACCAAGATGCTGTGTTCACGTGTGCCCTGGCGGCATCTTGGCCTTCATTTGTTGCATCACGCGTGGCTCAATGTTTCTCCTGCGCTTGATTATCGATAGCAATCTCTCGCTATTTTCCCGTTTCTGTCAATTCCTGGCAGGAGCCTGAGGGCATGCTGTCTCTTTCGATCAAGTCTATTTATGTCTACTGTCGCGTGGTATTTCATTCAATCCTCAAAGTTGTGCGACGCGCGTGCGCCATTGCAGGTGCCAAGTAATAGAATTGTTTGTTTGTTTTTAATGGGTCACATACGATTCGCTCTGCTTTGGGTGGTGGTAAATCAGCTCTTCTTTCTTCTTTTTTTTTTTTTTTTTACGAACTGTAAAGGTTGGGTGGGCATGTCTTCTCCGCTTCTACGTTGGAGATCCCCGCGTATTTTCAACCGTGTGGAATTCCTGCGTATGTTGTTTCACTCTACGTTTTTTGACCCCTGATTTTCGGTTGAACACAGTAAGTAACTTGCTGTGAAGCTGTACTCTCACTGCTACCGAGTTTTGCAAAATGCAAATGTATATTGAAATGAAAAATGAAAAAAAAAAAAAAAAAGACAGCAGCATGTTCCCCCATGAGACACGCTTTTGCCTGACGAACAATTGTATCGCATTAGAACACACCGTTGTCATCGTTGTAGGCAGAGCCCCGTAGCCTGGTGGAATATGTGGGAATATTAAGTGTTTTCACGGATTCTTGATGTAGCTTCCTAATCCTCATTTCACTTTATGGCTAAATGAAGTCGACTCTCAACATTTCGCCTAACCAAAGATGCGCTAGTATGCACATTAGGAAACCGCAGTGGGATTCGCATGGCACGCATATGTTCTAACCGCCCTTATTTTCTTATTTTACATTTCCACTGAATCTACCTACTCATTTCCAAACTATTATCTGGTCATTTTAACATAATGGCGTTTTTGTCCAATCCACTTACAGCTGATTTGTTTAGACTACACTTTTCCAATTCCATTACATCTGATCGCGGCCAATTGTGTTACAAGAGCCGGCCGCGGAGAGTGGGGTTAAATTGGGTTTGCGCGGAGAAAGCCCTCCTCATATAGCGTCTCGCTTGATGCTGTTCTTTGTCTTCCCAGAAGTGAAAGTAATAGCTCTTCATCTCAACGACAGGCGCTTTGCAGCAAATGAGGCTTTCAGGTTCGGGGATGACTTCATGGAAAGCCTGAAGACGACAAAGTAAAAAAAAAACACGGGCATCTGCTTCCTTCAAGGAGGCCGACCTCCGGTGCGTCGTGCGCGCGGAGGTGCATGCAAATGGACGTTTTCAGCTCATTCACATCGCTCGGCCGGGGGAAACGCCATTGTATCTATTTCAAACGGGATGCCTTCGCCATTCAGAGCGGCATCTGTGCGTTTTGTCCACCGTTTACTTTGAGTTCTCACCAGTTCCCCTGAGTTCAAAATGCCGCGCAACGCGTCGGACAATGGCGCGCTGGGGAAACGTCCTCTGGTGGCGGGGAGAGAGAGAGAGAGCGGCCTTTTGTCAGGGCGATAACAGACTGCCGCCCGGCAGCGGCGTTTTTCACGAGTGTCAGGCCCCAGTGTTGGAGACAGGCGGAGGGATATAAGGCGGCCCGGGCGAGCACACCAGCGCTAGCCGCTTCACCAAAAAAAAGGAAAAAAAGGGAGCCTTTCATCTCACCAGCAGTCGCCGAGACGTATCATTCGGGGGGGGCTCAGAGGGGCGAGAGAAATTCTGGCGCGGCAGACCGAACGCCGGAGACGACGGTGTTTAAATAGAAAAAAAAACCCGCAGTCCCACACATTCCGCTTGATGTCTGCGTTAAGGCCCTCGAGCTCTGAACGAGGAACACGCAGCCGTGCACACTGTGTATGTATGGCTGCGTGATCCATCAAGATAAATCTCTAGTTTCTCACAGGCGTAGTGCATATGCGGGTATTTCGTTTTGATTCTTTTTATGCACTTCCTGCCTGCACGCGCTCAAGTTAAAAAAAAGCTTGTTTTGCAGTATGAAAGGAGACATATTATGCCAGCATGATCCCTAGCGTCCATCTTCCTATGGGGATGAATTAGATATTGCGTCACTCTAACACACACACACACACACACGCGTTATCTTTAAACGCTGGCATTCCCCCTGTGCTTTTCAATATCGGGCTTTCGCCTCCGAGAGCAGCAACCCAAACGTTGGCATCCGAGCCCCCTTTGATTTCCAATTTGGTGTCAAGTTGGAAAAACGTCCAAATTGCCATTGTCGCACAACTTGCATGATTACATTTTTCATTTGTGCCTGATTGTTTGCGCTCAGCAGGGAGCCAAAATTTGTTGTCTCCATTTACCTGGAGAACAATTGCCCCCCCCGCCCCCCGCCCCCCCTCCCTCCCTCCGCCCTACCCCCTCGACCGCAGCAGATATCAGCTCTATCCGTGCAGCTACTCTCTGAATGATTTCTCTCTAGACCGAGTAAATATATATTGTTTTTGTTTTTTTCTCAGACCGGAGACTGAGGTCACCGGAGAGAGACACAGCGTAAGGTCGGTTCCGTTCATTCTGATAGCAAATGCAGTCAGCAGTGATGGATATTAGGCCTGATCAAAGAGATATAAGTTGTCTACAGATCTACTGTGGCAAATGATGATAATGATGAAAATTGCAAAGTGCACACTGGCACATTATACAATCCCATTGTCGTTTGATGATAAATAGAAACTAGCGGTTCACTGTAATTCTCGGTGATAAAGTCACACTGCATTACAAGGTTATGAAGGAGCCCCTTTGAAATCCAGCTTCTTTAATCCATCGACTGGCATTGTGCCAATTTCCCGCCCGCACGGCAGCGCATCCCTCGTCCTTCCTCCGTTCCTCTTGCCTGGGGAGTGTGCCCGTCTCCAGAGGCCTCCACTTCAGAACAAAAACGGCATTAATGAACCCCTTAGCCTGCGCAAATGCTTTCAGGAAAAATAGCGGAGAACAAAAAAAACAGAAACCTTTCAATGCTTTTGCTTTTGTTTCCCCCCCCCCCCCCCTCTTGATTTTTCTAAAACGATCAGAGACCATCGTGAGTCACTCGTTTCTGGCAGTGACGGGAACTGTCTGACTGCTCCGTCCCCGTGAAGTTGGGGACGTGAGAGCCAGATCGTTCCGCTTTCGTCTGTCAGACGGGGGAGAATGGTGGGACTCCAATGAGCTTGGGGGGCCCCGCACTCTGGATTCTCTTTATAGCTCTGCCATCCCATGCAAAAAAGGAATTTTGAATGTAGCTCCTGCATATTTAATACGCAACTTGTTTCACAGATGTTTCTCCAGACATTTTCTGCCTCATAAAACAGGTTATATGATTTTTTAATAAGCCGACATCTCTTGTTGTTACGAGGGTAGACCGGGAAGCCCATCAAGGTTGCTTTGATGTGAGCGTTGACGGAGAGATGCATGAGCGTGGATTGCAGAAAGATGCACACAACAATGCTCGCGTGCAAGTGTGCCTGTGCAATTACGCATGATGTTTTGGGTTTTTTGCAGTTCAAGATCCAGCACAACTCAATCCTGGTAATGGCGGGAAGACAGCTTTGTGATGGAAATCACTCAAAACGACATTGTTTGTGTGATTATTTCATTTACAATGACTTGTTAGGTGTTTACAATTATACTATACAGCACAATGTGGTTGACAATCTGTATGAATAATAAGTATTATGATTGATACTTTTTTTTACCAGTTTCTGAAAACAGGTGGCTCCACGAACGCTCAATTGAGTCATGTCAAGCCGTGCTCCTGTCACAGACAAGGCCAGACTTTTTTTAATTTTTTTATCGGAGTCAAAATTGCATTTTGTACCCAGAAAGCCCGGCTCCAGGAAGAAAATGCGTCATGCGTATCTAACACAGCAGTGGGGCGCATTAATGTTGCTGCGGTGTGCTCTGATATCCGAGCCGGCCACTGAAACGCTCAGAACCGACCTGTAATGCAGCGTTTTTAGGTCGAGTCTTGGTGGCAAACTCTGAGCAAAAACGTATGTGATGTGTCGGCGGGAGCCTTTTTCCGATGTTACCCCCCCCCCCCGCCGTGGGCGTGCGTGCGTGCAACTTTCCTCCGGGCGCTGTGATTTCCTCCCACAGTCCAACCGCCTGCAGGGGTTGCTGAAATGGAAACCTGAAAGTGCTCATGGCTGTCGTTTTGAGAGGGGAATGTGTTTTGGCGGGGCGCAATTGTCCCAGTATGTGCCGTGGTATAGATTTGCTCAATGTTTACCTGGACGCTTTGTCGGTATTGTTGTGTCGCATCGGCAACAGTAGTGTTCCGTTTATTGCTGTTGTGTCGAGAGGCGGCAGGTAGGTTTGACTTCCAAAAAAAACGTGATACGATCTGAAATGGTGTCTAATTTGCACATTGCAACCTCAAAACCGACTCACTCAATATCCTTATTTCATTGCACATCTTTGCACATGTAATTTGCGGGGGGTGTTTTATTATTCTTTTTTTTTAAAAGTGCTTTTCCAGAAGCCGTGAAAGCCACAACCAAAAGCTGCCAACCAAAGACGAGAAAAACATTACCTTGTCAGAGCTGCATTCACGGGTTTCTGGGTCTCTGCCTCACCAATCTGTGCATGTAACTCCTAAATCCTATTATGCTGCCTTAAAGACTGCGCTTGCAATGAATAGGCCTACGATATACTTTTCGGCTTTTGCCCAGTGGCCGCTTTCTTTAGAAGGTGCCTCGTCCCCTCGCCCAGCTGGGAGAAGTCTTCTTAGGAGCACCTTTGAAAGTGTCGGAAGTTTATTATAAGCCTTTTAGCGGAATGGATTCCCGCTGAGCTGCGAAAGTGCTGAAGGAGAGCCTAACAGGTCTGCCGTCCCCGGAGTGTTATTCAGTGACAATCTTCAGCAGGTGAAGACTGGGCCATGATTGTCCCATTTCATCGCGGCCTCTCTGCTCAGCGTTGCTAAAATTGTGGGTTTCGTTTGGGCAACCTTGTTTACTCACAAAATGAGCCCCTGCACAGAAACAACGTATATATGCTGTTATCGGGTTAGCACTATTGTGTTCTTGTTTGGAGTTCTGGATAAAAGTGCCGTTGGATTACAGCACTTTGTAAAAAGTCTGGGTAAAACGTAGTGCAGCGTCAAGTCCTGTCGTCTCCCCGGCTGAATTGATTTCAGCGTGCGTGTCAGTGCTTCACATTTTCAAAATACAGGCCTAGTAATAACTATAATATATCATTTGGATTTTTTTTATCGCTTTTCATCTCTACCTGTAATCATTAAAAATGTAATTACATTGACACGACAACCTTTTCATTTCGTTATGAAGCTCTTTTGCATAACACAGGTCTCACTCAGCCTGAGCGTAAAAATCCATGTCAATCCCGTCCCCTCCCATTCATGAATGAAATTAGCCGTTGAATCTGGTGAAATGGAGACTCTGAACTTTTGTAGCTGATCCAGACAATCTATTCATGGAAAGAGCCGTACATCCTAGTATTTTCTACCGGGTGTAAGAATGGAGTTAGGAGAATTAGACCACGGAAGATGGAAAGTTAGTGGGGATGGTGGGGGGGGATCAGTGAGTATGAATGGGATGTTTGAATGGTACTGTTCTGCAGCAAAGAATGACAATGACAATGTAATGTACATTTATATATCTATATATATATATAGATATATGTAGTACAGATAAAGAAGTTGCTTAATTACGTACAAGAAAAATACTCGGTCAAGGCCAGTTTATTTGTCTAGCAGATTTCAACAGCGAGACACACACACACAAGGCATCTTCACGAGGAACACGGAATGTAAGCGTTACACTGGCTTACAGGAAATCTTTGAATTTAGCAGGCTGTAAGTATGGAAAAATATACAAACATTTGAGTTGAAAAAAAGTGTCTTACTCCACAGTTGCCCAAGTTACCCAGGGGCAACAACAGACCTGGTACGGGGAGACAGTGGAAAAAAAGCCTAAACAGATAAGGATGGATATGGACACATTGGGTAGGGGAAAAAAAAGGTGGCGGCGCATGCAGCGCTGAATTTCTGTGTTGGAGTGTGCAGTGTGTCGCTCATCTTCACACTCACGCAAAGGAAAGGGGGTGAAATGACTGACACGTGCCGTCTGGATCCGTGAGGCGTCGCTGCTGTAAGTTATGCCATTATGATTCAAAGTGGGAACTGCCAGCCAGCCGGCACGGACACATCCACGCCATTATCTGCGTAATGCGCTGACAAGATTAGAAATCCGGATTTTGTTCAGTCCAGCTCGGAGTTGTGCGGCTGCCCCTCACTTACGGCAGAATTAAATCCCGGCGCTGCTCTGGCATGCCAAAAAACAAACAAACACGCAAATTCAATAATTGAATTGTTTATGCTAATTTAAGATAATACATTATAAAATATAATTAAACATTATTTACACGTTCAATTTAGCTTCCTCTTTATAGTGTCATGCCTGTAACACACACACACTGACTTATGCGAGTCAGATAAAAAATGAATAGGCTGAATTTGTTTCTTTTTTTTTTTTCTTTTTGTGCCTCTTTACTCTCTCCTTGAGACAGCAGGTTTTCAACCTTGGAAAGAGTTTTGTTTGTTTTTCTTATTTTTTTTTCTTCTTCTTCTTCGTGGGCTGATTCTCTTGCAGTAAGACGCACACTGGCACACACTGCTGGATGTTTACGTCTGGATACTACGTGCTCCCCACTGAGGGACAGAACGGAGGAACTGGGAAATGAATCGTCCTTATCTCAGCGCTGTGCCCGGGCAGAAAATGTCCAACATTCTCGTCTTAGGTGTTGACGAGATGTCCCTGAATTGAGCCGACATTTGCCAAGTGATAATGTCTGTACCCTTACGAGGGTTGAAGTGTGAAAATCCGCTCCCTCTAGGGCTTTTTGCATTTTGCAAGCGTGCAATCACCAGGAAACACTGTAGCGCATAGCAGCGGCGCTAAAGGTCGACCCGCTGTCTTTGGTCAAGTTCATCCTGAGCGTTTTGAATTGGACTGAAAACAACTACTTTCATCTGATTGACATATGACCTTGATCAGGGCACAAGGTCCTTCAATTCGGTTTTATTCAAATGGCCCAAGCTCACAGAGCCCAGATTTTGGCTCCCTCGGCTTCACAAGAATCGGTCCAGCGTGCGACAGTCTCAAGTGTAATAGTGCACAGTGTTTTTTTTTATATTTATTTGAACACGTTTGTGTCAAGCTGTGCCATTACACATGTTGAGATGATGAAGTTCGCATAAATATCAGCGCTACCTATCGCATTTATTTTGAGTCATGAAAATCAGCCCCCTCATTTACCTCTCATCTTATCTCTATTACCTCATTCTTGTCTCCTCATCCCCCCCCCCCCTCTGGCCCCCCCCCCCCCCCCCCTCTGGTTCCGTTTTTTTGTTCCCCCACATGAGCTGTGATTTAAAGCCGTTCATGCGTAATGTCACCCTGCCTGACTTGTGTGCAGAAGTCATTTCCATCCCATCTGGAGAAGCTCATGAATTTCCAACTTGTATTCAAGAGCCAGAGGTTGTCAAATCTGCCAGATTCGTACTAAATTACCTAACCCCACACCATGCTGCATGGCCCACATCGGTGTATTAGAGGGTGAAGGGGGACGCATGAAGGATTAGAGTCACAACATTTAAAATTAATATTTTATTTTTATTTTTTTTCCTCAATCCATTCATGTATTTTTGAAGACATGTTTCCAGAGTATCAGTGAGTGAATCTGTAATTGGACGGGCCCGGCTCCATTTCCTTCAGACGGTACCTGGCAAACGTGAGCTTTTAATACATATAGGCTTAGCCAGTTGCCTGTTATATTCTAAACTTATATAGTTCAATACAATCTGCTTTTGTTGTTTGCGTGTCAGTGGCTTCAGTATTTTCTTTTTTTAGGATCTTCCAGTTGACCACGTTCAAATATCTCTTTTTTATTCCTACCAAGGGCCATTTCTTGCGACATTCTCTCCAACTCAGTGAAAATCTTCTGGATGTACAGTGGGATGTGGCTGTGCCCCGCCATGGACTTATTGTTTTGCAGCTCCGTCATTTGACGGCCGTTCATATAACCACTCTCGTACTTATTCTCTCTGCTTCCTCTCCCCCCCATTACCCTTCTCCTCTCCCGCCATCTTTTTTTGCCCCTTGACTCACCCTGTCCAGGTAGCCCACCCAGGGGAGTTTCTTTCCCCTCCACTGTCGCCAAGTGCTGGTTCATTGTGGGGAAAAGTATGCTTTCCTTTTTTACATTTGGAAGGTCTCAATCGTACTCCGTAAAGCCCTGTGTGTCACAAACTGGCTCTTAACGTGTCAGGGTGACGGAAGGGAAGTGGCAATCGTAACTTGTATTTTAAGAACAATAATTCAAAGGGTGCTAGGAGAAAGTGGACGGATGTATAGGTGGGTGAGAAAGGTCCCTGCTACTGCTGGATGCGTAACATGTCAAACAAGGGGAGACGGGGGCAGACCAGTCACTGTTATGTATTTATTTCAGATGTTACTCGTTGTCCTACCCTCAAATCCTCTGGATTCCGAACCTGATCATCATCGTCTTGAGTCCCTGAATTACGTAGTTTGCAGGTGCAAAACGCACTGAGGAAACGATGCAAGATAAAGACGTCAACAAGGCTCGCGAATGGTTAAATTCTGGCGTGTCACGACACAACAAGCTACACAGCCGACAGCAGGCACAGTGAGCCGCGTGTGGAGAGAGGTCAAGGCAGGTTACTCGACATGTTGTTCGAGGAAGGTCATATTCAAGTTCCTTGTCATGTAAAGAAGAAAAAAAGAAACGCTAATTAAAAAGGACACACGGGCAACTTATGCTCATGCTTACAGGGGACCTATTTTGAATGAGCAATAATGAGGGAGTAAGAAAAAGCAAAAATAAGTAACATATACAGTATATATATTTGTTAATTTAGCGTGAACAATTTTTTTGTTTGCTGTATGCGTTGTATGTGAATGAGTGCTGTATTTGAGAGAAAGAAAAAAAAAAAGGAAATTCCTGTTTCATTTTTACATGGGCAACTGTTCAAATCTAACCTGCTGGTGTCAATTTAACTGAAACTCCAGAAAGTTGAATTTGATGGATATGGATTGTTTTTTGGTTACTTTGTGTACAAAAGGATAATAAAGCACTAGTAGTGAATGACTGCCATTTTCAGTTAAGTGCAGTGCAGTGACATCATCATGTTTGAAACGGGAAAATGGCGGCCAACAACAATGAAACTTCCACATACAGCTTTAACTTGCTTCAGCTAGATGGTGTACGTTTTGCCAACTGCGGCTCGGTTGCCAGGCAACATCATTTGTGTCTATTTTAACCGTAATGCAGCTGTTCATAAATGTGGCATTTTAGTCATCGTATTCAACTCTGTTTTTCTACGTCCCCATGTGTTAAATCTGATTTATGAGGTTTTGATGAAACCAATTTGTGATTGTGTGTGTGTATGAGAAAAAGAGAGAGAGAGAGAGAGAGAGAGAGCGAGCGAAAGGGCAAGAAACAAAGACAGATTTAGACATGAAGTGTGCACGCATGCATGTCCATATTTAGACAAAAAGGCTCTGAGTCTACCAGCAAACTCTATCTCCCATTTTTCTGCAGCGGGAGGCTGGCGGCCGTGTGCACCGGTCAGGCTTGAATGCTCAGCACGCCGGTGTGAGTCAGCAGACAATGAGCTGAGGAGGGAAAGCTTCGGGTCCCCGGAGAGCAACCTGTGGCTGAGGAGCTTGTTATTGATCTAAGTAGGAGGGAGAATGGAGGGATGAGGGGCAGGCGGGGAATCACCTCTGCCCTGCTCTGCCCTCCAGTGTCTCACGGGATATAGCTGTGAGTCAACCGGATGCCACCCGAGGTCAATTTCCAACCCAGCCGAAGCCAGTTGACCTTTTTTCCTCTGAGATATTTTCATATAGAGGTATTTCATGCAAAAAGATAAATAAATAAAGGCAGATTTTCGCAGTTTTTTTTTAATCCACCTAATTCGGATGCAACCCATTTGGGTTGTTGACTATAGCCAATAAATCACTTTCAGGAAGAGTGAATCAATTTGAGGAAGATAGTTAGTTTCCACTGCATCATTTCACATTATTTGAGTACACAGCATAGAGTCTCCTCGTGCTCTCATTGCACTTTTCACTTTTAGTTTATTAGCTCATTTTGCAGCCTCATTATATGTCGATAATATCAATGGGGCCGTTATCGAATGTAATACGATTTCGTCCACGAAATCTACCCAGCGCTCACCTGTTACCTCCCCCAGCGGGTCCCATGGGGCGGGATCCTCTGCAGCCTCCGAGGGGCCACACGGGGCGGGAAGACCTTCAGACCCGGGTTTATGCGAGTTATTGTGTGGTCACTGTCCACATGCTTTCGAGGACCACCATTTTGTGTGGCTGGATGCAGCGAGTGTGGACGCTGAGGGAAGATGCGGATGTTTTTATACGTGCTGGTGTTGATGAGGTGTCAGGGGTTGAACAACAAGGATGATTGACTTGGAAAAAGACAAAAGATTAAAGACGTGGGAAGAAGAGATAGGGCCGGATATCTAATTTGTATTATGTTGGAGTCATGTGTTGTTAATGTGTGTCTAATTGTTTATAAATGTAACGCAGTAAGCGGAAGGTGAGTTTGTAAATGAGTTTTAAGCCCTTATCTTATCCAAATTTTAAAGCTAATGGGAACCCGCAGTAAACCACTTTATTTCTAATTGCGATTACCCCCTAAGTGAAGATAAAAGTAATTAACATACTATGTATTCCCTCACCGGCTTCTAGATCTTGGTTTAAGTAGACAGATAGATTCTTTTTAGGACGCATTACCATTTTAAATTGATGCCGTCAGGCTATGCAGAACAAAGGGGATATGCCGGGGAAAGAATAGGCGCACCATCTCAACGCGGCGGCGGCGGCGAGGGCTACACCTCGTGCAGCTTTTACTGGATTCCCAGGAAGTCAGCGCATTCGAAGTGTTTAGTGGCTGTGTCAGGGATTTAAAGGAGTTTGTTGGCGGGAATGAATCAAACTTCCACCCTTCTTAAACAGCAGTGAAAATAATCAGATACACGTCATGCATATTCATTGAAACATTATCATAAGAAAATGTTCACAGAGTATATGTATATCTATATAGACATAGTTATATTTATATATCTACATAGGATATATATCTATATATATATATATATATATATATAGATATATATATAGATATATAACTAATAACTATATATGAGGTTTTGAATTCAGGATACTGTGTATATTTATATATCTACATAGGATATATATCTATATATATATCTATATATATATATAGATATATATATAGATATATAACTAATAACTATATATGAGGTTTTGAATTCAGGATACTGTGTAGTTTTATTTTAAATAAATATTCTGAATAGTTCCACAGCTAATCGTTTTCAGCCGTCTGGACTTTATTTTGGGTCTGATGCAAAGTCCTCTGTCCACAATCTGCCCGGGCTATTCACACATTTATGGCGCTCGCTCACTTCACCGAGGGCAAACGTTTCGTACTCGGACGTCACTACTGGAAGATCCACTGGGAGTCTGTTGGCATTCACTGTGCCAGCCAGACCCACTGTGCATCTGTTAGTCACACTAAATGATACGTGCATTTGATTCATTACCATGTGATTTAATAAAGGAAACACTTTTTACGGCCAGTGGGGGGGGTGGGGGCGGTTATTGTTAATGAACATGTACTGTGTATGACCATCATGCTGATTTTATGTATATACATTTTATAAATCATTTTGAATGTTATTTTATCGTTCCGCCGATGTTTCCATTGAACTAAACTTTGATCAAGATTATTACGTTGAAAAGGTGGTGTTGTGTCTTGTATCTCTCTGTCTACAAATCCCATGAACCGACACACTCTTATTGATAAAAGATATGTCTTTACGATTCACTTATTAGTGTTTTGCAGGTGTTCTTTATGTCTACATAAACATGCATGTAATATCTCGTCATATTCCCAGTGACCTTTGCAACGTGGATGTACAAAAGCAAATTTAACAACATTTGGTGTTGGTGTTCCTCACCTGTGCAGATGTGGATTGTCCATTAACAGCGCAGGCTCCAAATAACAAAAACATACGCTGTAATAGGTCGGAATAAAATAACACAGTAATGGTTGTGCAAAGGGGTAATGTTGCACAAAATTAGCACATTAGCAACGCTCAAATTATGGCCGTGCCCTTCTTCATGCTCCTGCTCAAAAATGACATGCCCAAAATGAATGGATTGCAACTACCAGATTTAAATAAATAATATTTCTATGCATTTAAAGGTTACACTTGTGAGATTTCTGCAGTGGTGTAAACATATATATATATATATATATATATATATATATATATGGTATTGAGACAGCGTAAATGATGATAAATCTCACAATTTTCTTTTTTTTTTTAGATAATATCCCCTATGTAGTCATAATTTCGATGTTATCGTAGCACAGCATATTGTTATTAATTGGGGAAAATGTACCTTAATAAAATTGAGCAGAAGAAATTTGGTTTTAGTAAAAACATGTATATGGGGAATCATCTTTGTCAAACGGTCCAATTTGAGGTTAGGCTGCACAAAACTCCTTTTATTTAACATATTAACTTTCATTTAGTCTAAAGTGGATTTAAGTATTAATTTGTTGCAAGTATAATTACTCAGGGGAAGGTGTGCAAAAAAAAACTGTGAAACCCAAACACGGAATCCTCCAGAGACAATGAGACACAGGTGTAACTCATCAGAGTAAATCAAGCAATCAGCGTGATTAGACACGATAAAACAGGTGAGCAACCAAGTAAAACAGGAAGTGACACCCATAAACACAAGCCTGGGCATTGGGATAGAATGTGACTATGTCCCACACGATTGGTCAACCTGAATTGATTGACAGCCTTTTTTGAACGTGTTAGAGCCAATAGAGTCGAATGGATTCATCCAATCGCACCGATCAGAGAGAGGAGCTTGTACAAAGGTGAGGGCGGAGCCTAATTCTCAGTTTGGCCCTAAGCAGCTTGAGATGTCAACAGGTGGACGCAGTTTGGACTCATTTCAGATCAACCCAGGAGTATTGGATGAGACAAAAGCCACAACAGCAAAGACACGGACTAAGAGGACACTATGGTTTCTACAACCCAAAGGTAGGACATTATTTGTGTTGTCTTTCATTGCTGTTTGGTGCAAACTTTTTTTCCCTCCTTTTTTTTTTTTTTTTTTCCCCCCTGGTGGTTCAGTGAGGCCTGATTGTGGAAAGGGACTCCACTGCGGTAGACAGCACGGCCAATGCAGTGTTGTGCAAAATACAGGCGAGGTGTTCTTTTTGCAACATGCTGGTTTATGTGCTTGGTTTGTTTGTAGTGTTTTGTTTTGGTGAGAATTGCTTTCATGGCCTCTCGGTCAGGGTTGCAGATTGCGTCCCAAGGCGAGGCGTGTCCTCACGTCCGCGGCGAGACTTTTTGTTGCAGCGTCACAGTGTCGCGCTGGTCGGAGGCAAGGCTGGGTCGCCGGGTTGAGAGCGAGTAAAGCGTGAAGGGACAGAAATAAAACGACTGTGGAGGGCAAAAAAGTCTCCCAGTATGCTCCGTACACCTAACGGTGAAACCTCTGAACAGGACGGCCGCTCGCTCACCATATATATTTCTGGAAAAAGATCAGAGCTTTGTGCTGCTCCCCGTAGTTTTGCGGACGCCTGTTTATTTCTCTGTGTTGGTCCATTGTTTTATTGCCATATCTTGTCGAGCAAAGCATATTTTATTTAGGATTGGATTTTTTTTTTGAATAAATATAGATGGGTGTCTGGGAACTGCTGCTTTTACTTTTTTTTTATATTGCAGCCTCGATCCCTCAAAACAGAGGTGGAAACATTTCTATTTATTACAATTGTATTTCTGCGCTCTGTAAATGTACGGCCAACGTTTACTGCTATCATGATATTCATTATTTTTTATTGAAATACTGTTTCCAGACTAAATTAATTGCAGATATATTAAACATTAGACACTGAGCTGGGCTTTTCTCATGTTTTATAGAGCAATGATTCATTTTTTTTATTTTTATTTAGAAGTGGTTTTGTGTTGTGTGCCGTATAGCACTGTAGTGAAGTATCGTAGCTGACCTAAAGGATGCGGGAGGGGTATATAATCGTAAAGCGTGTACAGCACACCACCAAAACCTAGAGAATGCAGGATGCACATTTAATCACTTATGTTCCCTCATCCCCCGCAAAACAACAGTACATCATTTTACAGCAGTTACTAATGAACAGACGCATACTGCTGCCAATATACAGTACACCGAAAAATACTGCAGGCTTATGCTGGTGTCATCGTGTTTTATGAGAATAAACACCTCCGAGCATGCAAACAACGACTGAACACGTGTACATTTCTCATCGGGTTTGTAATGTTGCTTTGTCAGATTTAGTTTTTGACCAAACGCATGGTCGCAGTGTGCACCTCTTGATATTTGGAAATAACATTCTCAAACCTTGTGTTTGGGTTTGAACCGTGTTGTTTTTCCCCGTCCTCGGCTCGAGCCCAGTGCGTCGCCTCTATACGGTGAACCCTTTTTTTGATTAAAAATGCAAAAAGTCGACAACATCTGTTGTTCAGTCATTGAAAATGCACGTACCCTGGTGCATACCCTAAGTGTGTGTATGGGTCTTTTGGGATGACATACGGCCTTGACCTCGATGTTGTCAGTGATGGTCCCTTGACAGTCGTTCGCAGTGATAAATATTTACCCTTAAAACGTCTTCTGCTGTGGGAGGTAAAATATGGCCCTATATGCACCTGGGATTATTTTCCAGTCAGCTGCACATTCTTATCATGAGAACAAAGGGAAGACGGTTCCTCTATGATAAATGCATGTGTCCTGACAGCACTGAACTGTTGTAATATCAGGGTTCGTGTCCCAAACAGTGCTCGGCTCCTAAAACGTAGTTTGAGTAAGGCGTCGCAGAATATTCTATAATTATTTGTGTGTTTTGATGAGTGTCTTCTTTGTTGTTTTATTGTGACATTACCAGGTCACAGACGGCATGCTCTAAAAATGTGCACAGGCTCGTCTTGGAAAAAAAAAAAAGTTTACGTGCGAGTATTGACACTTTTGTTTTTGTGCCGTTGTCGACCCATTTAAACGGCGCATGAAAATATATATTTTTGCAATATATGGTGGCAAGTAAATGATGCACTCAAGTGTTGCGATTTCAAATATGAAGCCACCACAGTGTGCTGCCGAATCTCAGTATGGACATTGGCGTTGCAGATTGACACCACTGGTTAATGCATGTATATTTTTATACCATGTCTAGATGGAATCTGGTATTAGACAAAGTATTTGATCGCCCGGCGCAGATGCCGTATCCGTTGCTCATTGGGCTACAATCCTGCAGTCAAACCAGTCTGGGCATACAGCCTACCTTCACCAGGGCTGTGGAGCTTCTTCACAGCAGACGTGCCACAGACGGAGAGGCACAGGTGCAAATAAAATGAATGGTGCCTGAATTCATTTGAGCCGCTTCAATTTCAGTATGCCGGAACATTTTTTTACTAGCACGCACCGACATTAACGTTTCATCAATTACCCATGTGTCCCTGAGAACATGCCTGCCGTGAAGAAGGTCAATACTGCCTGGAGATTTTTGTATTTTAATAATGTCAAACTATATTACGTCTTATGCAGAGATGTGTTCCCGTTTACCTTTTCTCAATTGATCTAAATTGGGTGAGGGGAAATGATCGAACATCTGCCAGTGTCACACGCAACATCACAAATTACAGCTTGGAAAATGGTTGCAGGACTGTTGTAGTGGACTGAACGATATTGAACGAGGTTTAGCTGAGAGAGACTTCATGTATTTTCACGACTGAATAAACATTTATATGTATTTTGAAGACTAATGGATGCAACAAATTGGCTGTTATGAAAGAATACGGCATAATGGGACACATTACTTTGGCTTTAAAAGGACGCATTTTCCTTTTTACATGAATAGCTGACCGCAGGGATTTTTAGGAGATATGCCTCAGCAAAGACTAATTACTGTTGTGTTAAACAACGGTACATAATCAAATATGGAGTGGTTTGATGCAAATGTGTCGGGTTGAAGGAGGACGACTGTTTGGCGAGCTGTTGGAGCCTGTGAAAGAACAGGATGTTGCATTGTTTGAGAAGTGTTCCTGCTTCAAAAGTGCATTTGCTGTTTACCACTAACATTTGTGCTTCGTTTTAGTCATTTGAAGTCGATTTTTTTTTTTTTTTTTTTCCCCCAGAAGAACAATATTGTCCACACCATCTTCTGTAAAAAAGGCTAAAGGATGGTTAAAATGTATACATTTGATATCTTGTGGGTCATAAATCAGCGCAGAGCAGCTCGTACTGGGTAAGGTCGTAGTGACAACGCGTGGAGTGTAAGGTTGCCACCTCCCTCACTAACCGGTCTCGGGCCTTGAGTTACGTTTAAATGGACGTACGGCCGTAAAACACTCATGCTTTAGACAGTCCTCCAAGCTCCAGGTCTGTCTTGAAAGGTCCCGTTTAGGTTAATCACAAATAACAGGAAATGGATCATCCAGCTGAAATAAGCTTTAGATTTACAGCGAATGTATTAATTTGGCACTGGTAATATTTCATCACTATAACTCAAATGAAATGTGTTGGTTTTATACGCGTGTGCGTGAGCTACTTAATTTTGGTTTGCTTTAAAAGGAAGGGGAATATTAGGGTGCCTCTTTATATGGCTGTTGACCAGTGACTCCCAAAAAGCCACTTTAATTAAAGATACACGAGCCCTTTTACTTCACGGATTTGGCCAAAGGCCCTTGTAGCCACTTTTGTGTTTGTTTGGAAATCACACATTCAGCCAAGCTATCCCAAAAAAAACCCAAAGTGAATTACACCAGAATGTGTGGCTTCATGACCCCGACCTTCCCCTTCCATAGGAACATGACCTCTTTTTCTGCCGTCTGTTAATTGTGGCTGTTTGTGATTAAAAATGAAGTCACCTAGTTTTTCCTTTTCAGAGGGGAATGTGTTCTCTTTGTTTATAGCAACAGAAAAGCCTCAAGTGCTTGTTAATACCTCTTTAAAAGCATTTTCAAAGAGGTCCTAGGATTAAATTAAACTGGCTATATACAAAAGAGTGTGTTTTGGGGGCACTCTAAACAACTGGCTTTTCCATATTATAATAATGCTTCAGCGTAATATTCCCAAAATATTCAAAAACTTCCACCTGCAATGACGCTTTATATGAACAGAAGTCGGATATTGTTGATGTATTTGGTTGATGTTTGGTATTATTGGTTACTTTTGATTCAACAATGAATGATTTCTTATTTTATTTTTATACTGGAACTTTTTTTTATGATTTTCACACAGAAAATGGTTAACTGTGGATCCTTGGAGGATGGATGAGCTTGGAGGATAAAACGTGACACTTCACTGCATTCACTGCACTGAATTGTAACCGTCATTTCTCCCTGTCCTTAACCCAGTGTTTACCACTACCTAGCGCTGCGCCCCCCCCCCCCCCCCCCCCCCCCCCCCCCCCCCCCCCCTCCACGGAGCTTTGTGACCCCCCCCACTAAATGCATATATTTATCTAATTTATGCGCCCCATTTCATTTTTATATTGTTGTCAAATACTTTTTTACGTTGTAATTATTATTTGTTTTCATAAATATAATCTACGGTTAGGGGATTGGGTTAGGGTAAGGGGAACCAAAGTGCTTTCATTACGTAAACCTAATCAGACGCTGCCTACTGGATGTGTCAAATTGGGTACAGTGTACAGTAGGGTCATTTTTCGCCTGATACGAACCCTTTTTTCCTTTCTCTACTCTTTTTCTATCTCAAAACCAAGATGGCTCCAAATCATTACCACAAGATCAGACATCAGAGTGTAAATGACTGCCTATCATGAAAAGAAAAGTAGCATCAAAACAGACAAAAGAGCGGGAAGAAGAGGCAGAGCCTAAAGACCAATCTTTGAACAGAAGAAGTACATATGTTAATGCTCAGCATAAAGGAAACGGGAGGACGGGAGGACGGGAGGATGGTACTCACAGGACATTAGAGTGAATAGGCTGATATTACAGCCTCTTACATGCCACGGCATATTTTGCCCCTGGACAACAAGACGGAGAAAGTGGGAACCATAACTGTGTGTGTGCGTGCGCGCGTGTGCCCGTGCGTGTGTGTGTTATGTATGTCTCTCTTTGTGAGGACCATTTTTGAGTGGTGGGCCTTATGGTGTGACGGTGTTTTTTGTAAGTGAGGACATTTAGTCTGGTTTTCACAACTTCAAACAGCAGTTAGAGTATTAAGCCGTGACGTTTTTAGAATTTCCTTCAGGTTAGGATTTGATTAACCTGGGAGTGTTGAACTGATGTGTTCAACACTAATGGTGGCACATATACTGCATTTTACCCCATTCGTGTGTTTTCAGGTGATGCATCATGCATTTATTTCTGTGTTTGTGCGCTTTGTATGCGAGCCATACTAACAAGGGGGAACGTCGGGGGTATGCAAGAGGTGTAAAACCTGTGGACTAAAGAAATCAATACCACCATTGAGTGTGTGAGCCAAACTTTTGTTGCCTCTTTGCTCCACTCCTCCTTTCTCTGACTCTGTTGTTTAAATTACGAGAGCAAAGAGCCACAGAGACGAAAAAAAAAAAAAGGGAACAGGCGCCTGGGACTGCTCATTCAACTTAGTGACAGCCCTCACCTCAGGGGAGGCTGCTGAGTATACAGTGCTTCCACAAACGCCCCCCAAACACACACCACTCTACAATGCAGCTAAACGGATGAAGCCTGGAGTGTTTTAGCATTTCCGATTATTTCCCCTCACTGAGCTGAGAGACACCTACGCAGTAATAGTGCGCATGTCGATGAATGTCAGCGTGTGTTTGACTTGCAAAGCGCACTCTACATGCGGAAAAAATTAGCGATTATCCGGAGGGGCGATGAGGCATTGTAACTTGTTGACCTGCCTGCCCACGACGATCCTCTGGTGTGATCTAGCGTCACCCTCCACACTCCATCACCGGAGGAGTGACATGGGAACGGTCCAGCCAGCCGGGAGTTACACGCGGGGGGTGGGGACGTCCTGCTCGGGTTATTTATGGTCATTTCATGTGCTTTTAATTAGGGATGTCCATTGACGTGGCCTAGCCAATCAAATACTCGCCTCAACGTGTATCTCAGACAGGGAAATAGCAGCTCCGGCTAACTAATGACGACCCCTTAATTATTTTCAAAAGTCGCTTGATCCCGATACTGAAGCCATGTGAAGCAATTTCCGAGAGAGAAGACGCATTATGTTGCTGGAGTGCCAATCCTGGTGGCACTCGGCTGTTCGCGATTAAATGAATCACATTTGCATGGCACAATTTACACCGCAGGTGGCCTGCACCCATTCACGTGTGTTCACACGGCACAGGCGCTTATTAGTCACCGCAGAGCCCGTGCCGCTCGTAAAATACTGGGTCTTTCCTTCTTAAACTGATCCTGTCTGAGTAAATGAAATCGGATGTGTGAGCCTATTGGATCTCTGAATTTTGCTTACAGCCTTTAAAATACTCAGTCGTACACCGCGGGGTCAAAATATGCGGATCTACTAGACTATGCCTTGATTATGCATCGGTGGACTACAGTGGTTACTGCAAAATAAAAGACCGTGTCGTAGCACAAAACGAATACAATTTTGCAGCCTGATATAGGGTGTCCTCTTCCCCTTGATCGCCTTGAGTCGCAGCATGTAGTCTTTTTTTTTTTTTCTGCCTGCTGAATAAGCAGACGGTTTGAGACAGGGAATACAAATGGGGACGCAGAGAGGTTAAAGTGAGAGCGGCAAAGAGCGAGTCTCTCTGTGGAAGTAGTCATTATGGGCCCTGATTTTCTCTTTGCATGACTCACTGCTGTCGTCCGAAGAGTGAGCCAAAGGTCTGGATGCAAACTCCAGTCTGTGTGTGTGTGTGTGTGTGTGTGTGTGTGTGTGTGTGTGTGTGTGTGCGTGTGTGTGCGTGTGTGTGCGTGTGTGTGCGTGTGTGTGCGTGTGTGTGCGTGTGTGTGCGTGTGTGTGTGTGATGGAGAGTATCCTTTTGTCTGGTAAAGGGCTACGAGCTGACAGCAAAGCCTATTAATGCCGTGCCAAGCCTCAGGCCGCAGTGTTTGTGTGCATGCGGCAGTGTGCGGTGAAGATTGCTTGTCATTACGTTTTGAAATGAGTACAAATGCAAACCGCACGGTGACAGATGGAGGTGAAGTGTTTTCTTGCCATGTTAACGCTCTGTTTGTTAAAGACAAACCGTTCATACGCCTCTGCATAGTTTGGTCAGACTGGCCCAGCGTTTTCCTCTTTTCATTTCTGCGGAAAAGCACTTTGAACCGATTTAGTCCTGTGTGCGCGATAAATCTGGGCCTCGTCACCCTTCGGCATAAATAACACAGCATAGCCGGCATGACATCCACGGGCTGCAGTTATCAAGTGTGGCTTCTCTTTTCGTTTTATCTGTCATGAAGCAGACATGAGACACTTAGCAGGGTTTTTTTTCGCCCTCCCAGTGTTGATAGCTGGAAGCAGGGGTGCTGTTTGAAATAGTTGGGGCCGTGTAAAAATTAAATAAATTAATTATAAATAAAAATAACACCTCAGCACGGACATAAAATAGCTCGGATATTCCAGGGCTTCTGTCCGGTTTTGAGGCTGCTGGCTGGATACAAAATATATATTTTTTTACCATAAGCCAAAACATACCCAATGTACTGGAGGGCCAAACAAAAGATTAGCAGTCCCATCAGCCAGCAAGCGTTCCATTCAGAAAAGACCAAGGAATGGGACAAAGCATTTCACGACTTAACCTTTCGTGCAATGAGTGCACCGAACAAGAGAAATATCCCTTCAGAGGTGGAAAATGATTCATGTGAAGACTTAATTTTATGCGCGACAGGGGGCAGGGCCATGCTTCTCGTATAGGTGTAATAAATTATAATTAACGCACCAATGTGCAACAGTGGAACAAATGACCCCGTCATACATCAATATCTGAATATTGGACCCTGTCTATGCTATAAAACCATCAAAAAGCTGAAAAGAAGTAGTGCCTTAACATTCTATGAAATACATATATTCAACACATCACTTCAGATAGATCTAATACAATAATTTGCAATGACTTTTAAGTAAATCCCTCCCCTTCCCTTTGAGTTCATGTCATTTCCAAAGTAGATAAGATTAGATTATATTTTATAGACAATACTTGCATCAAGAGTGCCATGCACTCCTTGAATATAAAGGTAGAGAAAACCCCATATATGTTCGTTAAGTGGAAGGACCTGGAAAAGAAAAAAAAGAGTTTTAGGGCACACCTGTTATTAACATGTTATAACCTAGTAAGCATTCCTAAAAGTGCAGCTTTAATAAGACATTGTGAAGAGAGGGGTGAAACTGGCTTAATGTAATTTTTTTTTTTTTTTTTTTTTTCATTTTGCCTTTTGCACAGCCCCTCAACTCCTCCGGCAGCACACTGTGCGCTAAATTGGCAATAAAAAAGTAAGAAGGTTCTGTATGCAGCTATCGCTTTAAACTCGCTCCCTCTATATCAAGCGCTTTTCCTCCTAATCTGCTGCTTTTTATGAAGCTCCGCAACAATGAACACACAATCGTTACGGTCGTCCACGTTTCCTTTACTGCCTTCGGGGATGCTGCGGCACAAACGGGAGCCACGTTTTTCAATCACGCCCCGGAACTGTGCTGTTAATAAAAAGCCGTCTGAGGTATTCATAACTTAAACAGGAACGCCTGTAACCTGTTAGGATCGATATTTCTGCGAGCTCCTTGGCTGTCAGGGCCGCGGCACACCCCCGGCACCCAATACCGCTGTGCTCGCGGTATTTCAACTTCAACTGTAAACATGAAGAGGCGGTGAAGAGCTCAGTTGCGGCTTATATCACCACTAAAGAACTGTATGCTGACAAATAAGGCCGGATGATTGAGGAGAAAAAAAAAAGAAAAGCAAACAAGTTTCTACCCATAGGTCATCTGGATATCAGGTGTTCTTTGACTGGTTTTGGTTTCTAGCTCCCAGAATAGAACGGTGTCAAACTCGACCTTCCTGGGCATGCTTCCATTCTGTTCTCATCCACCACTCGTCGCCACTCTCGGTCAGGGGAAATGATTTTCCACCTTTCCAGGAGATTGGCCCTAAGCTTTCCTGGGACAAGTCCCTACAGCTTCTGACACCAGAGAGAGTTTCAGACCTTATTTCTTTTTGACAAACGTATGATTCCCAGCGTCAATCATTTGTTATTTAAGACCCAGCCATGTCAATTCTTTCGACTTCCGTAAGCCCAGCGATGGCACTTGTAATATCATCAAAACATTAGATGTATTATGACTCTCAACGCGTTCTGATGTATACCGTAACATATTTACTACATCTTTACACAAATAGTACATGTTTCGGTATTTTACCGCAACAGTGTGCGACACTGGCATCTGCCGAGCGCGTATCTCGCAGCTCCCGAGTGCACCGAGGTTGTGACTCGCGAGAAGCGCTCGAAATGTGAAATATCCATAATTGTTGACGCGCGTCGGATGAGAGAGACGCGACAGTCGTTGTGTAGCATGAGTATGTTCACTGAATACAAGCCTTTCTGCTTGTCTTGAAAACTCGCCGGATTCTCACGGTGGTTTCCATTCGAAACGCTTCAGTGAGTCTCGTGCTCAGGCGAACCACTCACCTGCTTCAGGGAATCGGGCCTTGTAGGTGGCAGCAGGGGGCGGGTGGGCGGGGGGCCAGGAGAACATTTGAAATTCATGAAGGCATCTGCCGGCGGTGCGCATGAGGTAATTGGTTTAATAATAAAAGAAGAACATGTCACCCCCTCGTCAGGTGCCATTGTGATCGTTGTTTCGGTTTGTGTGAACAATCGTAAAAACTGTTTGATGCCACCACGTCAATGTCGAGCCCGGCGCTCTCCCCGGGCATTTAGCGGTGACACCTTCCCACCGCCATTTTTCTTTTGCACTTCTTCGAAGACGTTGGCTGACTGCCACCGAACGGCAGGCAAATTCACCAAGTTGTTTGCCGAATATCCACCAGTCCACGGCGGCACAACCAATGAAGGCTTACCGGGCAAAGTTGAACTACAGGGCCCCGTTCCCTAAATCACAAAAACAATATGTTCGTAATTGTGTTCTTCATTTGAAGCGCCTGATACCGTCAGATGCGTGTGTGTTGTTTAAAAACGTGAATAAGAGCCTATAGCCATTGTAGCAGCCAGATGAATGCAACAATTCTGGGTTCTAATGACAATCCAAAGAGCAAACATCGCGGGCTCTTTAACTGACAAAATGTCCACACACCTGTGATGAAGGATATATTATGCCAATACTTTGAGCCACATTCTTTTAAAAGAAACAAAATAAGCCTATATTTACATTTAAATAGAAGAGCAGCAGAAAGTGAAATGTGCGTAATTTAAAACAATGGCTCCCTTGTGTACGGTTTGCACATTTGAACTTGTTTTCGCCCTAAAATGTTGTGATGGAAATTCATTCATACCGTCAGGGTGAATCTGTTTGAGTACACTTGGTGCAAATGTTGGGCTGCGTCTTTACATAATGTCTCGAAGAAGTGCACAAGTATCTCTGCCAGACATTCATGCAGTAGCAGTCTGTGTGTAAGTGCCCTTGTTATCTTATTCATACTCAGTATGTCTGTGCGTATGCATGGGTGCATCTTTTTTTATCGTGTGTTTATTATCGCATGAGTTGGTTCCACCTCAAGTTTTATTTTCCCATACTCCCAAGTCGGTCGGACCATCGTCGTTCTCGCCTCAGACCCCAGGAAGTCGACTGTAAAGTTTTTCGGGTGCACTGCTTGTCGATAACCCATCCCTCTCTCCCCTCATGCATTTTAAACTGCACTTCCTGTTGTGACTTTGATGAAGAGGTAGCATCAACGTGACATCGCAGAATGTTTCTTTATGAGTTTGCAGGAGCCATTACCCCGTCAGGCTGTTTGTAACAATCCCGTGCACCGTCGGGCACGTTTTAAACAGGCATAAAGCATAGTAACTGGTAAAGGTCATAAAGTCAAATAAATAAATTAACTACATGGCCTCGCACAACTTCTAACGCAATGAGCGATGACTCATGCATGCACAAATATACACAAACATGCTTGCACACCAACTCAAACCAGTCACATGTTGGTATGCAAACGTCAAAGTGAGTTTCAGCATCGCTTTTCATAATATTTCCGGTGAACTGTGAATACAGTAATGAGTATGGACGCATGGAAGCCCTTAGACCTTTGCTTGTGAATTCATCTCATGCATTTTTAATGCATGGCCCCTCTCGCTGGCTTTTGCGAGCCACGCGAAGTAGGAATGTTTCTTGAGCGGAATCCTTTGTAGCTCGTACTGTGTTCATTACCTCCAAGCAGAAATTCAATCTGAAATCTAAATTATTCAATCAGAACTCACCTCCAGACATTTTCAATAAACTCGCCGCCATGCATTGCTGGCAACCTGTGAAAATAAATTGTCATTATAACCTCGTAAACCCTGAAGTAATGCCTGATTGTACTGAGTGGCTGCAGCTCATATTTTATGTAAGTGATGCGCAGTGTAATGGTTATATTGAATAATGTCTCGGTTGTACTATATGAACAGGTATAGTCCTGCAGTTTATTTGTGTTTTTTTCAAATGCTGTAAGTATCTTAGATATGAATTTAATGCTGGCAAAATACAAATGCACTACATTGTCTCCCACACAATCCTCGTCCATCCGTGGCAGTGGCTGTTCTACCTAATCTGTGAGTCATCTAAAGCACGTGCTATGTCCACGCTGCCACTCTTCAACCCCCTGCAATCGCAGCAAAAGCAACATCTAATGTCCCTGCATGGTGATGTGATGCCAGAATGGTTTGTAAGAGTCTGGTATTGTTTCAAGGGAACTCCCCCTTATTTGGTGACTTGATGCTTGCGCTGGGGCACAGTCTCCCATAGGTGTTCAGCTGGGTTTAGATCTGGAGACACTAAACTTCAAAGTGTGAAAAGCTACTTCAGACGCCCCTCGTTTCAGAAGCAAAAGTCCCATTTATCATTCCCCATAGAGAACGTTTCTTGACTTACAGTTGGAGCCCTTCAGTGGCTTCGATCAGCGTGAAACACATCAGACTGAATCATCAATAATAATAATAAAAAAAATGAAAATATGTTTCTTTCGTGAGAAGTTGAATATACAAGCCTGTGTACACAAACACTTCGGAGAAGTTAAACACCACTCCCCGCGTGCACTTCTACAAAGAAAATGCTGCCACAAATCTCAAAATTGTTTTCTAGGAAGAATGACAAGACGAAAATGTTTTACCGTTTCTTTGACTTTTATATGTATTTATTTATTTTTTTTAAACCGTTTTTTTTTTGCTGAGATTTCTCCATGTTGTTAAAAAAAAAAAGAAAAAAAATTGAATTGTCACTACTTCGATTTGTGCCTTAACTAGTTTCATTCTCCATAGAAACCGTGGTTAAGGCTGATGAGTGTTTTAATCATTTAGAGTTGTCCCCAATGTGGCAATTAAATGGTATGGGGAACACAGAATGGAGGGAAAACACTTCAAGAACCAGCAGCCCATTCCACTTTGCCACCAGCATCTTGCACGCACGCACGCACGCACGCACGCACCCGCCCGCGCGCGCACCCCCATCCTCCCGGGTGCCCACAGCTCTGTGCTGATGAGCCAGGTGTCCTCCTCGCTGACCTTAATGGCTTCTGAATCTTGCTTCGATTAACCAACTCCACCCCCGCCCCCTCTATCTGGCTCACTTCCTCTTTCTCTGTGTCTACCTCAATCTTTCCCTGTCGCACATGTAACCCATTAGCACGGGGCTATCTTTAACCTACCTCCAGAAGTCATTAATGAAGGCAGGGAAAAGGTGAAGTGTGTTTAATGAAATCAGTGGGTGACCGGCCCTCCTGCATCATCTGCAGAGGGTTAAAGAGCAAATGGCTCCTTATACTTGATCATCCAGAGCGTGAAGATGTATACCTTCCACGTGGTTCCGAAGTGTTTTCTATTGAAACTGGATAACGAGTGTTAGTAGCTGCGAAAGCCGAGGAATCACTTTAAACGGCAGCTTGAAGCACTGGCAGAAGTTATACCTTTCACATTTTATGAGTTTTGCGGAAGTGAGTGAAATAAGTGGAGATATGAGAGGGGAAGGGCGTCATTTGAGCGATGAAAGTGAAGGGAGCAAGGACAAAAACAAAACAACGGAGGTGAGAGAGAAGTGACAGGAGTGCGCCGCGTAGAAGAATAGAAGACACTGTGGCTCAACGTGGGCTGAACGGTGTGCTTTAGGTTTAAAAGTGTGTGCCTTTGTGAATAACCAATTAGAGAACGTCGTGTGCGTGAAACTGGTTTACTTAAAATCACATTATATTTAGGTTTAGCCATGAAGTAGCTGAATGGCCATCAGGTTGAAACTAGCAAACCAGAAGGCGGATGTATAAGATCTTTGTAGATTCACAACTAAATCTCATGTGCACTCATAAACATGTATGACACTTTTTTTCTTGAATTAAAACTGCATAGGCATGATTCTGTTTGACTCTGACTTTAATCCCACTGTGCAATATACAGTAGATGTATGTAGAAACACCCCTGCCTACCGTGTGCTCTCAAATATTAATGATTGCCTCTTGTTAGACAAATGACGCAAATGTTCTTCAACGATCACATATTAACAGTCGTTAGGCCTGACCGGTTGCCATTCATCCTCCGCGTGAGCGTGTGAACCGTCATCGTGGCAAGTGGTGGCTCAAACGTCAAGGTTAAAAATCTGAAAGGTAATGTTTCGGTTTATAGTGTCGTTACCAAACCCATCCTTTCCAGCGTCGCACAATAAAGGCTATAGCAACCAGAACATTAAGTAAGAAAAAGAAAACGATGCATATGACAAAAGGAAAATAAAAATGATTACACTGACACTTTTTTATTATTTAGATTGTCTCTCGTCTTTATCTTCACTATTATTTGTGTCTATTTACCTGTGGCTGGTTTTCAATAACTGGGTGTGCATGGTCTGACGTGTGCTCGAGTGCCCACACAATCTTCATTAGTAAATGCATATTTATGTTTCGCCGGCACAAGCCTTTCGGGGGAACATAAACCAGTGGTGTGTGGTGAACGTGAATAACACTAAAACTTTCAAATGTTTTGTCGTCATTGCTACATTTGACAGCACTTG
The DNA here is from genome assembly GCA_016785305.1 of Colistium nudipinnis. Lineage (NCBI taxonomy): Eukaryota > Metazoa > Chordata > Actinopteri > Pleuronectiformes > Rhombosoleidae > Colistium > Colistium nudipinnis. The sequence goes on from JAFBJU010001375.1 coordinate 706,457, forward strand.
TGGACGGTGGATTCGTTTATGGCATAGCGAATCGGTCAGCCAGGACGTATGAGAGCGTTGACAATAGCAACACTTGCTAACGGACATTATATAACATTTAATATGAATAAAAAATAAAAAAAATAAACAAACAGTCAGACGCGGTGTTGCGTACCCCGTTGCGTCACGGCTAGGAAATACATGATTATGTTAGTGCACACCGTGTGAGTGGGAGAGGGTTCTCGGAAAGTGGGGCATGATTGGCGAGTGGTTATTTGCAGTAAGTCATCGTTGTGACATTAAAATCCATAGGGAAGAAGAGCTGCGTCTCTCTCCTTGGCTGGGATTGACCACCGATCAATGGTGGAGGAAATTGGTCAGCGGTGCAGAGCTGGGCGGTGGAGGTCGAACCTGTTTCGGTGAGGCCTTATCTAAACATTATACATGTTTATCCATAAGTTTCTGCCGAGGCGTTGGCAATGCAGGACTTTTCACTTGGTGCCAACTGTTTCTGTTGGCTTATTCCGAATGGCAGGCGCGGAATTGTATTTCTCGGCAAATGGTTATTCTGTGATTACATGCTGGAGTCCAAATGAGGATCATTTACTCATCTGTATTGTCCTCTCATTTGGACTCGGCACCGCGAGCCCAAGTGGGATGATCTCTCTTTGCCTTTTTTTCTCATTTTCCCTTCTCTCCTCCGCCCCCGCCCCCGCCCCCTCCCCCCTCCCATTCCCTCATTTCAGCTGCCGCCACCGATCTCATTTCCTTCTTTCATCCCCTCTCTTTCTTTTCCCTCTCTCTCTCCCCGCCTCTCATTTTCTCTCTCTTCCCAGTACCACAGAGACTTGGAGATGAGCTTATCACTTTCTGCATCACAGCACCGAGGCTGTCTTGCTGGCTCCGAAAATGCCGGCCGTCTGCACGTATGCATGTGCAGAGGAAAAGGAGTCAGGAACAGCTTGCGAGCGTATGTAGGTTCCGGAAGAATAAATGATCTCGCTTTGGACTTGCCTCTGTCGGCAGACGTCACTGACAATGGATTCTCCGAAGGCATGTAGGTACCCGAGTGGCCAGGCCAAAGTACGCTCCACCTCGTACCATCCGCCCAAAGATCTCCAGCCGTGCTCGATAGGATAAACGGTTTAGGTAAAAGATTAACGGATGGAGCCTGACCAATCGGGGGCATTGGACAATTACAAAGATAACACCACGATACATTGCAAAGTCATCTCACTGATGGGTCGTGGGCAGAAAATGACTCGGCGGTACCGTGTCCTCTAAAAGATGTCCCCATAAATATTGAATAATTACTTTTATTAGGGTCAGGGTCCGGGAAATTGTTTACCCAACCCAGTCCGCAATTGACAATGTCCTTTTTCAGGGCCCTCCGGAATACACACGCACACACACACAAAACCTTTGATTACAAAATGATTACAAAATTCCTTAAGTGTTTTTATTTCGTAGTTCTATCTGTCGGAGAGGCTCCCATGTGGTAGTGGCCCTCTTAACAGCTGAATCTGCTGTCTTGAATAGGTTTTAGGCTGTCTTGTTGTTCTTCTTAATTTGCATTTCCGTCGGTTGGACTTTTTGTGGTTTCGTTTCACTCTGATACTACCTACCCAGCACGTCTTTGCCCCTTTTACTTCTCGTCTTGTATCTTAGTGATTGTGTGCTCCCAGTGTGTTTCGCCTGTGCCCAATTATCCCTGCCTTGTTTATTTAGTCTCTGTGTTCCCCAGTTCCTTCATAGTCCATTTAGCTTGTTTCACTCTGCCTCGTTTTTGTGTTCCTGATGTCATGCTCCCTAGCCTTTGTCTGTTTGCTCTCTGAGTCTAGATTTTTTATATATCCTACATTGCTTTTTACCAGCTTCCCTGCCATTGTACCATTAAAGACAGCAGAATCAGATAAAAAAGATACACTTTTATGATTTATTATTATTTTAATTTTTTTATGTCCTCTCTTTTGTTCCTCAATACCACAACTCTTCAACCGATGCATTTCTTGAAGAGCCTCAGCTTTTCAGCAAGCGACATCAGCGCTTAGAAAGCGGTGGCCATAAATAGCCTAGACGTCTCCATAGTCCACCTCTTTAGGAGGTTTAAAGCTTCTTTTCGGTGTGGTCCGTATGCATCACATGTTTAAGAGCTTTATATTCATTTGCGAGCCAATGCACCAGACCGCCTTGTTCAAGTGGTCGATGTACAGAAAGACACTTGCACCTATAAGTGAAACTGAACTTTGTAGCTGCTGAGTGGGCTGCCATTAGAGAACTTGGCGTAAAATGATACTTGTTTTTCATGCTGTCAGCAGGTGCCTGGATTTAAGCACGGTGTTTACCTTGTCAATACTGTACAGTGAACTTGAAAGGTTCCTATCGTGTCCCCTGTCATATCTTGAATCAGGATCAAGATTGGTCAGGCGTGGTCCGCGTTGCCTGTGAGAGAGGAAATGCATTTGGGATCTTTGCATTCTACTTAGGCTTTTCGACATTCATGGTGAATGTTCACTGTGTCCTTTGCATGGTTAATTCTCGAATCATCTCCTGTATGTTGCGCCCTCTGTAAAAAAAAAAAGAAAAAAAAAAAAAGAAGATGCAATGAATGACACGACATGCAATGAATGAGTGATATAATAGTTTCGACGTCACAACACAGACAGGCACACTAAAGTTCCTTTAATGGATAGCAGTGTTCATGTAAGGGTGGCACGTATGGTATGTATGAAGGGGTGGGTGTATGTATGTAAGGACGGACGTAGGAATGATATATCTGGAATATAAAACCACGGCGAAGGTCATGGCGAAAACCTTGGAGTAACAATAACATAGAAAACTGTTGATTTTATTGAGTTGAGGTCTTCACGGGTCCATAGCTTCGCGGAGCTCGAACACCAAGACAGGCCGCAGCATGATGTGTTATCAATAAATCGGATTTATTTAAAACGCAGCGCACAGAGGTGAAAGGGAAAATGGCAATGATTATGGCCCGATGTCTGCAGTAATTGATCTATATTCAAGTTTACCGTTCAAGCTTCCACCTCCTGCATCGGAACGGCACGCCTCCGGCGAGGCCATGAAGGTCACAGTTCTCACGCTCCCTGTGCCTCCACGTCACACTGTTTTCTCCCGTGGCGATTGTGATGAATCACTTGACTGTAGCTGATGCGACGTACTGTATTGTATTTGGACATGCCGAAACACAGAACTGATCCCTGGGGCTGTAAATAATAATAATAATAATAATAATAATAATAATAATAATAATAATAATAATAATAATAATAATAATATGTCACTGATGATATCGTATCGGTGACAGATTATTATTATTATTATTATTATTATTATTATTACAGCAAGGGGAGTTACTTATCCTAAAAAACATATATAACAGTGGACACTGCTCTCTCCAGGGCCCACCACACACCTGCAGGGGGTTTGTCGTTGAGCATTTGTTCAGTAAAACCGATGGCCCGAAATGCAGTGAAAAACAAAGATTTCTCGATCCCTTATTAGGATGCCTAATGACACAACGGCCATTGCATCCCCAATCATTTGGCCAACTTTTTCATTCATTTAGGGAGGTGTTTTTTTTTCTTCTATGGGCTCTGAAAAAGTTTTCAGAAATGTCCGGTCCAAATGTCCGGATATTCACTATGTTGGCCAACCTTGTTTCAAGCGAAGGTCTGCGCAGGATGAAGAATTTGCTCCCAGTCGAGACAAAAAAAAGTTTCGAAAAGGACCGTCGAGACAAAATTGTTTACTTACTCTCAAAAAAAAGAACATTTCAGGAAGCCGAGGGTGCCTCCTGTGCTCCCTCAGGCTAAATGGGCACAATGCCACACAGTTTGTCCCGGTCGCTTGCGAGATTTCATCCAGATATGTAATGTATTACACATTATAAATAAGTGAAGTGAAATAGAAGAGAGTCGTTTGAAGTGATTTCACACTGGGTTCCAAAAAGCTGTGTTTCACTGCTCTTTCTGGCCTTTGTTGCACCTGTCATCGCACTTAGCGGTGATTTCAGGGTCCTGGAGTACACTGTGGTATAACTGCGACTCACGGGAGGTTGGCCAAAAATTGCTCGGCGAGGGTGTTGACTCTTTCAACATTTCTGTGTGCTAGGAAATTGTTTTGTTTTTTGTTAATAATTTAGATCGCATATCTATGAGGCATCCGTTTTTGTGTTTTTTTTTTTTTTTTGTGCTCTCAATGTTTCTACGCCAGCCAGAGACACTTTGAACCAGCACTTGCGGTGACATATTATAATTAGGTGTTATAATTATCTGTTGCACAACTGGCCAGCTGGGCGAGTCTTCAATAATACAAACGATACTAGCAGAGAATGAATAATAATGATAATAAAAGGAGGTACAGAGCGGAAAAGGAGGTAGCATAATAATATGGTTTGCAGTTTTTGCTTCACATGTGATATGTGCCTGGATTGAATATTGTGTTTTTATAATATAATAATGGTATCAAACTCAATGAATTCCTTTTATTGTAAACAGAAAAAGCGAGACAGGACACTGACATTCAGAGGCTGGGTGACTTCATTGCTTCGGTAACAAAATCAAGATGCCGCAAGGGTCACTGAACCGCCGTAAAGTGGCATAGAATTGTGCAATAAACATTTAATTTCCTTTGCAAGCTATTGCGGTCCACAGAAAATGAAGTAGCAGGACGAATTTGGCCCCGGGGCCTTTGGGTTGACGCGTGCTGTATATGGACACTGAACATTTATAGGTCCCCCTCTTCTGGTCAGGCTACCATTGACCTTCTGATGCCATTGTTAGCGCTAATGATGAAATAAACAGATGGTGTCATAGCCTGCATGCTTTTGCCACAGTGCTCTGTGACTCGGGGGATTGTTGAGTCATGGGTGTGATGGACTCTCCTGAGCTTCTGCTGACGTTTTCAGTCTAAGACATTGTCTATTTTAGGAAATAACCCAAAATAACTCCAAATGATTGTGCAATCACTCCGACTCCTACCTACCTTATGTGTGCTTTACCTATATTTTACATAGACATTTAATCTTGATTTAATACATGCATTATATACAGTATTTGGGATCTGGCTGCTCAAGCGTAAGCTTCCAGTTCGTATATTAAGTTAAAATGTTAAAATATATTAATGATGTCTTCAAAAATGAAAAAACTGCAAACCCACCCAACGTAAAATAATTGTTAAACTGCAAATTTAACTGAAATTTAGTTTCCATTTAATTCATATCAGAAATACCTTGATACATTTGCAGATTAAACAGACACTGCAAGTCCTACATGTGTGCAAGGACACCAGTGCACTACTACTCTAAAAGTAGTGTGATGATAATCATTTATTAATACTGAGTCATACCGCGGATCCACTTACTATGTAAATTTGCAATCACATTATTGCAATTAAACTATAATTAAAATCACTTTCCCAAGTAATATGGGACAATTACAGTTATCTCAAAGGGAAGTCCACACTCGCACAGGAAGCAAAACCTAAGTACAGTAAGTACAGTCTCAGAGCTGATGGCTCGGATACAGCGGTAGACCAGTTTGTGATGGCTCAGTTGGGAAATTTAAATCCCTGTGCGGCAATACAATGTAGAGACATAATTAAATCAGGCCTTCACATAAAACTGCTGTAACTAATTAACCAATAAATTGTCAGTTGCTGCTTCATAAATCATGATGTACAGATCCATTTTTATGTGCCATAGTTGAGAAATGCTCAACCTAGCCAGTACAGAACAAGTCATTCTAACATAATTGACCTTCATAATATATATATATATATATACAAGTATATATTATAACTGAACAGATATTTTTTATGCATTTACAAATTCCAGAACAGCATGTTCTGCATGTAGCCGTGTTTTGCTGCTCATGTGGTGTATAATCATTGGCTAGAATATGACACCTAAACAGCACATGAGAGACATGAGAGCTATAATAAAAGATATGATAGATATATAGAGAGATATTTTCAAAAATCTGAGGAAAGTTGGAGAATCCATCAGAGCCATTGCACATACATTCGACAATAGTACTATTTGAAAAAGAAAAAAAATCTACTGGGGCCCTGGCACATACGTCTAAGGGTGAAGGCAATGCAATTCATAGACTTTGAGACCAGAGATATAAGAGGGCACATAAGTAAAAGAAATAAGCCTCAGAGGCTCAGGGAATTGTCCAAAGGTCAAACTTGAATGGGACATTTCAAGGACCCGAATGCCCCATTTACTCCATGTAGATTTTGAAAACCTGTGGCATTTCTGCCCAGCTACTACAGTCTAAAAGATTCGCCCTGAATAGGAATATTAAAAATGAAAACATTTTAAAAAGGCACAAGTTGTGAGGCTGCCTAATCTCTGTGTGTGACTGGATAATGGAACATGATTGCTGAAAATGAGAAATACCGGGGCGAGTATTGTAAGAAAATGTCAAGCCTTGTGTAATTGTGGTTTTGAAACATTTCAATGAAGTTGCTCCTGGGAGTTTGCTTTTCCGATCCCCAGCACCATCATTTACCTTCATCTGAGGAACGTTCGGAAGCCTTGCCCCTTAAAACCACATCTGGCTGAGGAAGCGAGGCCATTAACATGCTCCGGGGCCATTCGCGTGATCTAGGAGTGAATAAATGAGCCTGGCGTTAAAAGATAAATGGACGTTAATGAGTAATCGCTCAAGCACAACAAATATGAAGTCTACACATCCACTCGAATGTGACAAGTGACTATAAGATGCCTAATCCCTGCCCGAGCCACACCCCCGCCCCATGCATCCGTAAACAATTTACAGTGATCAATTTCAAATGCACGGATAAACGCGCCTTCCCTCTCGGATAAAGCATTTTATAGCCATTTTCGGTGTGATGACGGGGTTTGGTAATTATACAACATGCGCAGAAATATAGAAGAGAACTCTCTCAACTGTCTCTATCGCTGAACTTCGGGTGGCATGACGAAAGCACGCTCGGTAAGTAATTATCCCCTCTATGAGTTTCTGTGCGCCATTGCTGAATTGCAGAACAGTGACATTAATCATTCATGGCGACGGAACTATCCGATAGAAGAATGAAGGGAGAGTGTCGCTTTTGTTTTTTTTTTCATTATTATTTTTTTTTTCACCCCCTTGTTACCCTCGTGTTTTGTTTGTAGATGAAGAGTCTTAGATCTTCTTAAAACAGACAGGCACACTGGAAAGAGAGTTATTCTGTCCAGGCTTTGATGGGCACTCCTGGCCTTCCAGGCCTTGGGGAGGGGCAGGTGGTGGCGGCGGCTTCAAAGAGTGGGCGTATAAGTGATGGAGGACATACTGCCTTACAACAGGACCTCTCCAGAGTACTTTGTCAACCAAAACCGAGACCGCTAGACTGCGCTGGCAAACCGATATACAGTGTGCACAAAGTATGTCAAAATGGGTTATTGATTTGGGGAGACGGCGAGCAAAGAATTTTGACATCGGTGGTGTGATATTTTAGCGTTGATCTCGCAGTGATCTGGTTGAGATTATTTCGACTTGTCTCAATGTTGAGGATGGAGCTTTTTGTAAGCATAAAGCACTGCAAGCAGGGGGAAACGGGCGCCCCCCCCCCCCAGGGGCGCACCTGTCCAAGATCAAAAGTACGCCTATCTGAAGTTGGCCTCTCGCAAATTCTGCCCCGGGGCGGTGTGGTGTCGGGCATAGGGATGAAGGGGGGGGGGGGGGGGGGGGGGGGGGGGGGGGGGGGGGGGGGGGGGGGGGGATATGATTATGGTGAGCTTAATTAGAATGGCTATCAGTATTATCATTAAATAATGTGCTCGCCTATACTGTTTTGTTCAGTCGGTGTAAGGCCCCCATACGGGTAAGATAATACTTGGCGTGCGTGCTGTGCGTCTAACCCTACACACATTACACCAACCGTATATTGTGCCTTTAAAATCGTTTGGACAGACACGTTAAAGCCGTAGTTATGATCGAAAGATCATTTTTGAAAGATCCAACTCGCTGGATCCTCCGTTGAGTGTGTGTACTATGCCACACTAAATGCTTTGTAGCCACAAGTGGAGACTAACCTGACCAACATCTCAGAGTGTCTTCCTGGTATTTTTGAGCCAACAAAAAAGCCGAAGCCTAATCCTCTCCCCATTCTGCACCAGTATTTCTGTATCTGACCTGGGATCTTTTAAGGGACGGTAAAATCTAGTTTTCTTTCAAGGCTGAGAGGGAAAAGTACTTATGTGTCCAATAACCTTGTTATAAATGAAGTTTCCCGAAAAAGTGCATATTTGTAGCAGTATTTGATAGAGAGAGAGAGAGATAGAGAGAATTGGGGCATCAATTCACTGCAGCTACGATATTTTTCTCCACAACAAGCTTTGCTTGCTACAATTTAATCAGGCCACTAGGGAAGGACCAAGCACAGGAACAAACCAGAAACTAAACATCGAGCTGAGAAAACATTTGAGACTATATTTCTTTTTCTTCTGTCTTGGATTGTGATGTTCCTCGGTGCATAGGCAGAATTTAATGAAGTACGTTATAATGGCTTCGCGTGGATTCATCTCCTTTATTCAGCTCATGCACAATGCAACTGCAAATTGTTTATTTATAGAACAGCGCAGCCAGTTTTATTCTGGCCACCGGTTGAACCGGGGTTGAACAAGCACTATTCAGATCGGAAAACAAAAAACAAATCTGGCAAAAAAAAACGTTCATTTTGATGTGTCCCTTGATGACATTTTCCCTTATCGTGTGCTCGAATTGCTGGAATGATTATTATTCGTAATTATAAAGTTATTATGTTATTTTTCAAAATGGAGCCAGCACATGACCAGTTGTGAGACAAATTGATTATATTGAGGCAAATGCTTATTAACAGCATTAAAGAAGCTTTGAAGAATATGGCTGGTGGCTGAGACATTGTCACCCTCCTGTCATTCCTCAGGAAGGGGCTGTTTCCTTATTCCGGGTCCGACGTTGCCAAGAGGGCGCGACGCTGTGCATTTATTTTTCGCCTCCGGGCACATTGCCCTTGTCGTGCGGGTTCACTATCATTTGGCAATTTCTTGCTGGGCTCCATGTCTTCTCATTTTCTTTGAATATTTTTCTTTGCCTCGAGGAGGGGAGGCAGTGGGCTCGAAGTAGGAGGATGCATTTTGCCTTTAGCTGGAATCCGAATGACACTTCTGCGAGGGAATACATAATGACAAATTCAGAACTGTTGTGGGACTTGAAATTGATTTTTTTCCTGTCTATGTGTGGGCAGCAGAAAGCATTTTGTTAACCTAAAGCTGACATGCCTGTTGATAAGACCAACGTGGCGGACATTTGCTTATTTACGCACCCAGGAGCGCCATTGGCCACATTTTAGAGTCTGTGTGTGCGTGTGGGCGTGTGTAAACAAGTCTCCGCTCCTGGGATAAATATCCGGTGCTCTTGATCTGCTTAATGTGTCTCTGTATGGAAGTGATGCAGATTTAAGCTTTTAGAAGGAGTTGCCTACCCATTATTGAAGGCAAGATTGATTATTATTATTATTTTTTTAATAAGCAAGATGATTGTCACTGTTTTCGGCGCCCATGGAGACAGATTAGTGACGATGACGTTGGGCAACAAACAGTGCACATCTCCTTTATTAATAACAAAGTGAAGCCGTCTCTGCCGCCGAACCCCCGCCATGGCCATCATTATCTATCATAATGCATAGTTAATGCATGTAAACATACCCACTACTGCTGACTACATGATTGCGTCACAGTAGGGCTGCTATTTAACACGGCTCAAATCTATTTTTGTGTTTGGATACTGTACCACATTTTCACTTTTATTTTTCATGCTTTTATTTTGTCAGCACAGTGAAGGAGACACAGGAAGTGGGTCAGGCATGTGACAAAGCTCCATGGTCCGGCCGCTCCACAAGCCGAACCGGGGACCTGCTGCTCAAGGCTTCTGTGCCCGAAACATTCAGGTCACTCCAAACTGCTGGTTTCAGCAGCAATTATAATATATATAATTATATCACATGGAGATCCAGTAGCTAAGGAGGTGATCATGGATTTGTTACCATGTGTATTGATGACCCACTTAAGTTGAGTTGGAAAAAGAACTGTTCTCTATGCTTGGCAGGGAGATATAAAGGAAGATGCAGCACAGACACAGATCGTCAGGAATAAAGTCATTACTGCTAAATAGGGTTTTAATTGCCTATAAAGTTATACTGCTGATTATTAATCCTTATTTGGCTGTTTGTTGGTGAATCATGTGTCCTCGCCGCACGATGACAAATTGTTGCATGGCACTACGTTGCTACAAGTCTCGGGATTGAATGCAGACAATTACTGTGGAGTAAAATATGTAAAGCACAATATAGCCTGCTGCTTTACGACCATAGACGGCATATAAAAATGAACAAAGCCTCCGGGTCTGAAAAAATGAGGCCAATGTGGAAGTGGGGTGACTCCACTGGCTTAGAACTTAGAAGGAAGTTTGTGTTGTATGGAAACTTTAAAATGACCCTACTCCTCACTTTTATAAACTCTGTAAACATTTTCCTCGTAAGTGTGTTTTCTTCATCACTAGTTTCCATCTCCCATACAACGTGACGATGCTGATGCTAATTGTGGTACCATTTGGTGTGAAATAGATAAAGCAGGGTAATGCGCTGGGGCTCGTCTACCATGTGCTTGGCGGCTTTCCATTAATCTGGACGAGTAAAATGTGACTGCTAGTTTCATACGCGGCTATTGTACATCACAGACTTTCGCATCATTTCCAACAACGTACGCAGAAGACACTACTGTATACTGGGTTGCAGAAGTTATGATTCCAATTGAAGTCACACGAGAGCACACATCTGGTCCTTTTTTAGATATGGAAATAATCAGACGGAAATGATTGCATATTGGTTCAATTCATTCCAAAAGCAGCCCCACTTTCCAGAATATCACACAGGAGGAGGGTTAGTCATCACATCCTCCACAACAGTCTGGGGATTTGAAGCGTTCTGGCACTGACTGACTGACTGACTGAGCTGTTTTCTGGTTCTGAATTGAAAGATTTAGGCTTTCAGTCAACCTTCTGTGTCAACACAAGTCTCCACATTCAAAGTCGCGCAAATAATTCTGAACCACAATTAAACCACCCCCTGCTATCGGAAATGATTTTACCTTCCGATTAGTCCCGAAGCCGTCCGGCCTTATCACCACTTAGAAATGAACTGCAACGGTAAACAAAATCAATATCGTAAAAATGATTATGAGAAAGTCATTTTAAAAAATCCTCATCTTTCTGCGTCATGCCTTTAGTCCTGCCCAGCTGCCTTCATGGCAGTGTTGGTGTAAGTAGGTTAGCGTGCACACGATCATATGATACAATTTGTGTAATAAACCACAAATATAGCTGCCTTTCTTATTGGTGTAGATAATATTTCTAATTCGCTTCGTTTTTTTGGAGAACAGGACACCGTTTCAAGGAATACAATGTGCACCTCCGGTTGACTGAAGCCTTCAGCTTGGTCAGCATGAAGAAAAGACAGGAGACTTGAAATGACACTTAAGGTTTCATGATAAATCCCTCCAGTGAGTCTGTCCCTTATCGTAGTCCGCCTAACATTCGTCTACCTCATGCTGGTATTTAGAAAAAATAAAAAATAAATACTTGAGAGGATGGGAATTTCACGGTTTTGGAAATGATGGTGTCTTACCGAAAATGGAAAACAGCGGAGACTGCTGCAGACGCTGCTAACACGTTTGAGGCGTTTCCTCCTGTTATTTGAAGTGCCACACGGCACGGTCCGTATACTGGCTTTTGTGATGTCTCGTCATCCTTGCCGTTCCATATGTTCTTTCTCTCTCTATTCAAGTTTATATCATTCTAATGCTATGCTCCTTCCTTGGGAAAATGAACACCATGTCATGTGTATCATCAGTACCTTCGGTGTGTGTGTGTGTAAGGCTGTGCAATTACAGATCTAGTTCAGAAATAAGGTGTCAACATTTTTTATTCGAATATTTTGTAACGGTCTATGTTTTAGTAAATAGTAAAAGCTCTTAATAAACTGCCTTTCAAAGATGATTTTATTAGATGGCACGGACTGCTTGCCTCCAAATGGGAAGTTCTTATTTAATTTGTAGTAGTGGAAGACAAAAGCGGCTAACTAAATGTATCCATCACATTAAGCTGGGAGCATCGTCCATTTTGGGAATCAACTGACCATTTCTGCTGTCTCTGCTGTCATTACTGCGGACATTTTACAGATCTAAGCATTCAAAGTTTGCAGTTCATGATTTCAGCCAGCTTAAAAAAGTTCATCACTATTTGTGCCAAACACAAACTTGCTAGGCAACAAGCCTTCCTCAGCATTGTAATGAGGTTATTAATATTTATCTGTTTAGTTGCAGTGTGTAATTTCCATTTATTGCTTAGCAACAAAATTAACATTGTAATGTAGCGACAATCAATAGAGCCTTAAAGTTTTTGCCCATGACTTTTAGCATTGCAATCCTGTACCTAAAAAGTATCAAAATACCAATTTATCAACGGCGGAATCATAATTTGATATCTGGGTAAATGTAAAGTCTGCAGAACTTTGCGTCCGTCCCGTTTCTCGCCGTATCCTCAGAGCTCCTTCGAGCATGCACTCATATGGGTCACTTGATAGTATGATAAATGAGAACGAGGCGCACCAAGGGGACATTAGTGTCGAATCTAGGGAGGCAGTGGGACTCCCAAAGCAATATTCGCCGTGGGCTTAGCCCAACCTGCCTCCCCGAGGAGAGGCGCACCTGATATAGTCTCCGAGTTATAATTATTATCTACAGACTCGGCTCACACAGGACACAGGCAGTGCTGTCCTTTTGAAGAGGCCCTGCAATTTTTGAAAAAGGACGGTATATGTAGCTAGAGGCTTCTTCGGCTTCAGCGTCGATTTGCTTGTGTTCCCCCCGCAGTTAGCCCGCGGTTTACCCTGTCACTTCCCCTCTATTATTGTCTTCCTCTACATCTCTTTGCTCTCTCACCACTTGTCCTACGTCACTCCATTCACACCGAGAAATAGGGAGGGAGGGCGAGGGCGAGGGAGGGAGAGGGAGAGACCCTCGAGGGGCCGTTGAATATGGCAGTCCCTTTCAGATTAGGGCTTGTACCCCGAGAGCCAAGAATGTGCTCCAATTTAAGACTTGCTAGCGAACACAGTCGGGCTAGGAGAGCAGCAGAACATGATGTTTACGTCTTTGAGAGCTTTTCCCCGGAACACGTTTCCCTGGATCTTCAGCGCAACCTGTATCCATCTGCAATTTGATAAGGAAAATTCATTGTATTCTTTTAACATCCTTTGAACTTCTTCTGGGCCGAAATGACACTGATTGATAAATACATATATATTTATATATTTATCATTGATTGTTAAATGCTCTTATTTTTCCTTTAAAGATAAACATTTGAATAAAGATGCGATGCATAGGGAAAGAACTTTCCTTTTTTGAGCTATGAATTAATGATGTAACTGCATCGTATTGAGAATTAGCTTTATGGGCGGGACCAAAACAGCACTTTCAAAGTTTTCCACAATAATTACGGGAAACCCTTTTCTCATAAAGCTTTGGTCTCTCCGCTGATTGAAGAGTATACAGCATACCATCAAATCTATAAGACTGCACCTATAAACGCACAAGTTGAGGAACTGCTTTTGACGATTGCACAGTGCTGGAATGTAACTGCCGTTTCTCCACTACCGCACTTAAGTTCAAGTTTGATGACCCGTTTTTTTTTTTGTTGTTTTTTTTTTTTGCACTCCAAACATCTTAAAAGTTTTACAGTGAGGTGTAACCTGATAAAGAGAAGGCACAGTTTGAAAGTCAAAACACTTTTCCCCATCCTCGGTTACGAGTCTGGCTGAAACTCTGTACGCTATATAACTGTATATACTGTGTAAATATTCATGGCGAGCTGGCAAGAGCAAAGCGCGCCATTCCTTATAGTACGACTGCATCCAGCCTTTATTTTCCCGGGCTTACAATGCAGCAGCCGTAACATTCTTTTAAACATCAGCCGCTGTGGAGGTTTGTTTTCTTTACCACACCTAGTACCGCATGTGTCCTCTTGCTTCATCTTTACGAGCTTCAAAGAGTTATGCCACTTTTCCATCTCCCTTTATCATCCGCTAAATGCGGTGTTGCTGTATTTCAGATGAAGTTCAAATTCTCTTTCACGGTAAAGCCACTGGTGCCGCTTACGAAGGCGTAGCCTACTTTTGCCTCCGTGTTTTTGTTTTTCCAAAAGGCATGCATACACACACTACTGCATGTAAGGCAAGTCAATGAACCAGTTAATGACAGTTCAGGGTGAGCCAATGTGTGTTTTTGAACACATGGGCTGAGCTGGCAATTTTATTAACTGTCAACGTGAATATACAGGCAGAATAACTGGGAGGGGATGCTTCGCATCTAAACCAGTTATTGATCTTTCTGAGCAAGCTGCTACAAATTGATTACCTTTTATAAGGTGGGACGGCTCTAGTAGGGTGAGATCTATTGGGGCAAATCTGGCACAAGGGCTTTGAAGCAATGCTTTCTCTTGATGTTAGAGGTTGATTGAACACGACATCAGAAAGGGTATGGTCCGGCATGAACTCTCACCTTGATTTATCTCAAATTGAATGATGAAATCAGACTTGTTCTGCAAAAAATGAAAAACAAATAAAATGATTTCCTCAGAATATGGGACCGTTTTATACAAAAGAATTCTGCACCAAGGTCGCCACATTTTCATAAAAACATTGTAGTTAATGAAGCTGATCCTCAAAAAAAACACAGGAATTTAAATGCTCAAACTAAACACGTTATACATCTGTTATGAAGCCACCAATGTTTTCTGTATATTATAGGAAAAACATTTAAAGGGATTCATTTTTATTGTTTGGTTTCATGATGATAAGCCTAGTTTTAGCCTGGCAATTCAAAACTGGCATGAAGCAGTAATCTCAGCGTTGTATCATAAACAAAGCAGGCAGACGGCAGTCCCGAATCCTGGAAACAGGGTCAATCAGTCAGCTCGGGACTTCCTCGTTGCAGATGAGTCTGGCTCCCCTTTAATTCAGACCGATTACCATCCACCCTCAAATTGGTGAAATCAATCACAAACATTTATCTAAAGGACCCGAGCGGTCTATTGATTCTCAGGGGTCTGCAACAAAAAGAGCCACAGATTCCAGACAACAAGCAACATTGGCTTCCCTGCTCGAGTCTCATTCATCGTGCAAATCGGAACACACTCTTGGTTTGTTGAACCTGCGACAAAAAGGACATTCAGGTGGGAAATTATTCGTGGTAGCACAGTAGTCAGCATATAGACCTACCCGTTCTAGTAACAGTGCGAGGTTGTTTACTTGGTCTCTGGTTCCCTCCGTGCAACACGGAGCTGTATGGTGTCCCCCACATAGACCCCGACACATCCCTTATTTACCTCATGAGGTCTATAGTGAAAAAATAAGGCTGTATGGCACGGCAGGCAAAGACACGGGTACCATGTTATTTCTTTCATGTGTGTGGGTGGCGGCAGACTAGATGCATGCGTATTTTGTAGCATTGGCTAAAGGGCACCAATTTTAGTTATTTGGTATTCCCTGTGCTACGAGTGCTAGAGTACACTGGATCATTTCCCCACATTCTAAAATGTTGCGGTGTCCCCATGTATTTGCATCATTGTTAATATACCATTAAAAAATGGAATTCCTAACTACAAACAGTGTGCAGAGGAGGAAATAATTCTCTTGGTAGCCGAATGGAATTGATGCCATTTGCATAGTACAGTAACAGGCGGCTATTTGTGCTAACGCTGTATTATTACACAGGAGTCTATAGCTAATTAGCTCCTACGCGTCAACACAAACTGTTCAGAGGCGAATTGTTCGGATTCACAACCCAAGGTTTTCTCTTGAATCATGCCACAGGTCAAGGCACATATTATGTGTGCATTTATTTGTTTTGCTTCAAGACATGAACCTCTCTTTTGCCGCAGAACTATTGTCAATTTCAATATCATATCCCGTTTTCTCGCCATGTCCCTGGTCATAACAAATGGGCCTTTCTCTTGCAATAAGTTGGTGGCGAGGTAACATGTCCTGCTACTTTGTGACAATGTTCCAAGGACTTTAATTTTCTCTGCCTGCTCAGGAGATAAAAATGTCTTTTTTTACGGCAACTCGTCGGCAGTTATTGGCGTATTCATCTGCGGCCCCGCGGTTCATCACAATGCCCCTATGGGGAACATCCATGAGCACGTGAGCAGATGTATTTCGTCCATGTGTGCATGAATGTAGATGGCATTATATGTGCAGGATGGCTTTTGAATTTGTTCAACAAGCAGAAGGGAGGTAGATGTAGGAATTTGTACATTATTTTAGGATGATATGGTGTGATACAAGTTGTGTACCAGTATCTGATGGTTTGTGCAAATAAAAAGCAGGGGGTAAATACAGCTTGTTGTTAGGTCGGACAATTTTCACTGAGAGTAAAAGATTTAGGGACTAGCAGTGGGTTTTTTTTTAGCTCATCATCTATGGCAGAAGGTACCTCTCGGCTGTTTTGACAGATTGTCTGGGTTTCCTTTCTGCGGTAAGGACGTTGTTTTCCGCTTGCTATGGATTTATTTCATTTCTGGCAGCAGAACATGCTACACCAGTCGTTAGAAACCTACTGCGGGCTGAAATGGAGTGGCCAAACACTTTTAAGGCCGATGGAGTCTGAACGACTCGCGTTACACAGACTCCAAAAAAAAAAAAACAACATTCTTTAACCTTGGAGCATTCTGGAGCATACACTTTGAAAACGGCCATACTTACACTTCCTCTCGCTCCACTCAAAGGTCAGGTAAGTGATGTCGGGGAGTGAGGCACCGTGAGCCTGCAGTGTTTATGACCGTTACTATTTCAGAGACTTCCGTTTCGCCTTATTTCGCTGATCCATCTAAATTTGGGACCACTGACTGGTTAGTATTAATTATTCATAATAATATTCATACCTGTTGTTGCCTTTCTGCACAGCGATCAGCATTTATGTACAAGCTCATCAAACTCAACTCATGGGGAAATCCCGTCTATGAGTGATGAGAAAAGGTAGTGCACTGTTTTTTGCGTGTTCAATATTTAATGTGTCTTCGTTTGAAATGTACAATATTCATTGTTTTTTGAACATCATGTATTTTTTATTTGACCTAAAACATGGTTTTTATTGTTGCCATAAAATCACGTTGATCACATCATGGGTTATGCATGCATATTTCAAATCGGGCCTCGAGAAACATCAGTTAGGCATTAAACTGCCTTGACTTCAGGTAATGGGAAAAACAGAACAAACAAAAAAAAATGGCCAGTCAGAATGAATAGAACAGAGAAAATAGGAACATTTGGAGGTTCAAACATCAATGAAGTTGCACATGTGGCTGCGGGACCGTAAATCAGTTTTATCCAGACTGAGACATGTTCTACTCAAACCATATATCTTGTATGAATGAGAGAGCTGCTTCCTGAATTAAACATTGGAGTGTGGGTGGCACAAAGGGGAAAGGCTACTAAGTGCTGCATCTATCTCTGTATGACTTCAGTGTTGTGGAGAAAATAAATGGTTTAAATTAGGATTCCCCAAAGTCAATTATTACCTCCTCCATATGTTCCTATTCTGAATACAAATACAAACTTGTGTTTATGCTGACCTGTATTACACAGAAAAACTACTGAAATAAGTTTGGATGAACCACTGATGTAATAACTTTCATAGTCAATGTAATGCCAAATGACATTAAGTGTTTATTTGCCAAAACAACCAGACTACAGTCCTTTCGTGTATTCATTAAATTCATTAATTTCCAACTTAACCCGAAGCTGTACTACTGTATACAGGGGCCATATATTTGCAGCCCTGGGTTGTTGTGAGATAGAATGTTAATGAATGAAAAGAGCAGTAGCAATCTTCTCTTTTATTTTTTTATGTCTATCTTGATAACTGATGGAAATGATGAATGTACGATCATCAAACTTTGCATTTCAAAATTGCATATAAAACACAAAAGTATAGCGTTTGCATTTATGCATGAGACAAATAGTATTCTTAGACACTCGGCCAGCCATTTTTCCAAAACAATTACACTGTGTGCTTGCACCCAGTCATATCTGTAGATAAAAATATTTAGTCAGATATGATTCTTTGGTCTAGGTGGAAGGAAAATACTGAATGAGAGTCCTGCTTTAGAATTCACTCTATGATTGGTCTGTCAGAAAAATGTTGCAAAGGATTTCACAACACGCATCCAGCCACATGGGCAGAGATCTGAATTTGATTTATGCATCGAAGCCTTGAAACAGACAACTTTGGCGGTGTTGGGTTATTCCTGAATGAGTAAAAGAAGCTACGCTTATACAACTGTTGCTTGGATACTGCTTTGAGTCGTGAATGGGTCAGGGTTTCATGGAAACCTAAAAAGGCTGAGTGCTTGCACGATATTCTGCGCCTTGGCTTTTGAAATATAAAATACATATATTTAAATCAGACAATACCTGTGACTTTCCAGTGAAATGCACTGCTTGTATGGTGATCAATTACTGGTAGTTGAGGAATTGTCAATCAATACGGAAGCTCCTACTATTAAAAAAATAATAATAATAATAAAAAATGTTTCCCATAAATTTGCTTTGATGCGGAGGTCTGCTCTATGGATCACAGATATAGTCATTATCAACTTGACAAGATGCAGTGTTGAATCAAGCCCTGCTTAAAAAGTCCCTCCACATTGCAGAAAATAAGTAACTAGCTCACTGCTTCTTTTTTTTTTGCCTTTTTTGCCTCAGTGTTATTAATATGCTGCAGCGTACATGAACCACGATTAATAATGAAATCTTTATCTTTTTAGCAAAACGCTGTCAGTCAGATGGAGGCGATGTACATTATGCAGATTGGACACTGCCTCTCAAGGAGAACTAATGTGGTGGAGTGAAGTCAGCATGATATCTATATATGTTGACATTTTCATTTGGATGAGGAGAAAATTGTAGGTCTGTCACTGGGCGCCACTGTTCTTGGGGTGACAGGATGATTTCCTTTGAGGGGATTTTTGTCTCACTTTCAATAACATTATAATGGCGCATTAAGTGCAATGGTGCCTTCAACAGCACTCCCTTCAGAGTTGTCAGGAAAGGAAGGGCGAGAAGAATTCACGATGGAGATTGTTGGCCTGCGAATTGTAAATTCAGAGGTCATTTTCGAAAGGTTAATATCATTTAGAATTCGCCAGTATATGCTATTAAAATTAATGCCGTTATTCTTATTCAAAAAGTTGTGGTAAAGAAATTGCTTCAACGGTGGCCTCGGGTGCAGAAGGCGTTGAGGCTGGAGGAGAGTTGCCTTTTTTTCTCCAGGGACATAACCAAATAAAATAAAAAAAAAAAAAAAAAAAAAATCTCCCGGGGAAGGGGCCCTGGGGGCCCATGGGTGATTGCAATTGCATAGTTTGTTTTAAACAGACAATAGTCTGAGGCCATTCGGGTGAGTGCAACTGGCGAGTGAGTCCAGTGGTGCCGCCTTATGAACGGTGGAAAATATTAATGAAAGAGCTGCATAACAGCCTAATGCTCAAAATCTGCCTTAATTAAAGCAACCAGCGAGCGGAAATGATGGATAAAAGATGTTTTCAGGGGTAGGGTAAAAACAAGCAAAGGTAATACGAGTACACTTCATCTTCAGTAGGTAGTGCTAATGCAGTGGCGTCGCTTTGGAGTATTCATTAAATGTCCCCTCCTCGAGGGATACTTCTTGACAGAAAACAATTTTATAGCCCAATCTTTATGCACATGCAAATTAAGTACGGGGTAAGGCCATCAGGACACTGAGAGGCTGAGTTTGAATGCTCTCCCTCGCAAGACTTTATGGAAATGACCAAAAAGGATGCATTAATCAATGCCTATTTCGACAGAAACTTATTTCATACACTGTTCTTGGCTTCGGTTGATCTCATGAGCATTTCTTTTGACTTCACTTCTAAATGTCATCACTAACGGCAGATCAGAACAAACCCCTAGTGGTATGATTGCTCTCTAAGTGGCCATTTTCAGGCTAAAAATTCCAGGAAAGAGACCTTTTCTGCGACTAGATTATTCTTGGAAACAATTGCATTCCCTGGCTGTCAGGAGATGTTAAAGAGATGTTACGAGTCTCGGGCCTGGCACAGCAAGGAAGTAGAATGAACACAAAAGTGCTCTAAATTTGTTTTAACCACCGCTGTACATGTCTTGAATAGGTATAGGTCATCCATATTCCATTAGTATCCTGTGCAACGCAGAACATCACAGGGTGAAAAGATAACCGCAAATCAAAAACTTATTAGAGCCGTTTTAAATAAATAATGGCCTTTTCAACACATTAATTTTAATATATAGCGACTGGCAATTTATGCACATCCTAATTAATGAATTCTTTTTAATCCTTGTTCATTTGAAGGTGGAGAACACTTCACTTGTCTGGTGGAGGTAAACTGGGTAGCAACAGGCCGGACATTTGCTCTACCCGTTTCACATTAGTTATTACAACCAATTACAAACACAAGTAATGAACCATGTTCACGCCACCTTAACAGTAATTTATGTTTTACAAGAAAGCGTGCAATGGTCTGACATATCTGATATACGTTGAGTCGGGTGCAGTTTAATTCTAGCCCGAAGCAGAGTTGACTTTACCCGAAAGCATACGTCTCTTTTACGATGGTGGTTTGAATTGTAGGAACGCAAACGGGTGCAGGTTGTTCCCGATACGCTACGCTTCTGTTTTGCACCGTCTTCCTTGTGGAACCATGTTGCATCAGGTAGACAAAGGTGTGGTTGTTCTATGTCTCTATCTATCTCTGTATATTACATAACCCTAACCATATCCATGATCATGTTGATTAGTATAACAAATATCCCTCTTAAAGTTGTGTTCATTAACTCATGTCTTGTATTATACCGTTTGTATTAATAAGAAGAATAGTTCTATGACAAAAAGTTGCAATTTCTCCCGTACAGGGATTGACCTATATGCTTGTAGAATTAGAAACCTATCTTACTTACTGCATCTCCATTTGTTGTCTGTCGCCTACATCTTAGAATTCTCTGCAGCATCTCCCTGCATGCATGGGGCATGTGTTTGGGTACAACGTGGACAGGTTGTTAGACCTCTGATAGAGTAAAAAGACAACACGAGAAATAGTTCCTGAGTGAATTGTTGCCTCTTTTGCGTCGAGGGGGTTTTAGTCATCAGATTAGGACATCTCCACGTGGAGGTGTGCCCTCCTCCAACACATTCATCTGGGACACTCTAGTGACCCTTCCGAACATGCTGTCGGCATTTATATAATTCATCTAAGAATGTCCCAGGAAAACCAGGGGGGACACCTGGGTCGGCCTGCTGCCACTGTAACTGAGAACGTATCAGGGGTATCACGAATGAATGAATGTCCTTTCATAGTAAATTAGGTCATGTTCTTTAGCAGCAGCCTTTTCCCAATTCAGTTGTGTAACTCCACACTTAAGACGATGACTGACGCCATAAGTGACTGCTAAACTTCTAATCGCCGCACCTTCTCCCCGAAGGACGTTACTCGCGTTGTTTTTCCATCAACAATTTCCAGGGAAATGAACACGCCCTGTTCCTAGAGTTCTATTTACCAAACTCCTTCTCTTTTTTCTGCTCAGAGCTTTGGGGAAGACAATGACAGACAATGCGCACTTATAAGTATTATAAATAGAGGAATACAACCGTCAAGTTGCTGCCAGTATGTCGGAGCTTGAGGGGGGAAATGGAAATGTAAGGTCCTTTTTTTGTTTTTACGAGACCTAAATAGACGGACAATTGATTGTACAAGACAGACGGGATAAATTGAACTAAGAAGACAGCCCGAGTTCCGGTTGACGTGCAGGATTATTGGACTGGAAGGAAAATATAAAGAAAAGGACAAAAGAACAAAAATAATACAGGGCGCTGTTTGTGGCGAGTGGGATCAGCATGGAAGGACTTGCATAACGGTGGACCAAATGTTTTCATAGGACATGAGGTTGTTTTTCTTTAAATACAAATACTTGATTGATTGATTCAGCCAGTGAGTAATCAAAAAAAAAAAAAACCTTGGTTCCTTCCACTTCAGTGGTAGGATCATTTTGGAAAAATAATATATATATGGGATGTTTATATGTTGTATATGAACTGTTTGACATTTTGGAGCGGTGTGCAGTGTAGAAATGTTGCCAACTACATATTTTCCAATGCTCCGATGGGGCATCAGGGACCAAAGAGGCTAAGGGTTCCAGATAGCCTCTGACAAGACGTTTTGAATGTGTGGGCAGACCCGGAGGGAATGAAAGTAATCATCTGCAGATACTTGACAAGATGATCATACTATATATTACTTTGGCCAAAGCCCATGCAGTACATTTTGTGGGTAGCAATGGGGACTCATTGCTGAAGCACCTTGACCTCGAATGGCACGGCAGACACTCCGAGTGTTATTGCACATGCTTTTTCCAATTTAAATCTGTTGTGAGTCATTCATATCGGTGTCCTATTTATCTACATGTTCTTTAGCCATTTGAAGGACTTTAAAAAAACAAATTCCAGGGCTCTTATCGGGTCAAGTGGGGGTGACGAGAAATGGTTTGCGATGATTTGATAGGGGGTCGAGAAGCTGTGATTGAGAACGACTTCCAACGACTTCGTTTGTTAATAATGAAATATTTAACAACAGCTGTATATTAATAGTAGAATTCCAACTGACGATGCATCCCTTTTGTGTAATCTCTGTATTAATTAGAGAAGGTGGACACTAATGTGGGTAGTTCTTGGTTTTGGGTCAGTAATACGGTCAGTGTTCATATCAGGGCCAAGTTGTGTTTTGGTGAATTTCAGCTATCACTGTGAGGTGAAAAGAGGTGAACAGATATAGACCAAAACTGATTGAAATTCTGCTGGGTATCCATCTGGTGCCAGTGATTTATTTTGGTCTGGAGATTTCTTCTAGGAAGTGAGGTATCTCTGGACTGTATGATGGAGTTGGAGTTAGTTTTGGCCGGGAGACCGTCTTGCCGTATTTTCCCTATCCTGCTGCTTCAAAGGGAGTTTTGTGTATGAAGCAGGTATGGTGATTTCTTTTTAGTGGTGTAATATTATTTTTAGGGTTCGAAGGTGTGCGGGTTCCTTACATTTCGCGTGATGTTATCTTGACCATGTGTTGCGAAAATTGACACAAGGTGAAGTTGTATCCTCGTGTTGATTTATGTTATGCCAGCATGCGCAGTTTGACTGCTGATAATGCGTAACTGGCATACGTACATAAGTACATACTGTACGTAAGTAAGTGGAAGTCTAATGATGATGCAGTACTTGGGTTCATATCTTAGCGCTAGTATGGACATTACGTCATACAAGCAATAGTATAACTTTGATTGTATATTCAATGAGGCGACATAGAATCAGGAGATGACTGGGAAATATGAACACACCAGGCAGGACCATTCATGTACAGGCACAATTCTTTTGCACAAGCCATATCACGCAGGATCCCAGCATCATTCATTTTATTATTATATAATGGGAAATACACTGGAATGAAAATTGCAGAGAAAATGCATACAAAATATTTACATATGAAAACCTGAGTGTGAATGATGTTTATTATACACATGCTATACTTCCATCCAATGTCCCCATGCATGTATATCTTTTTCATATTACTTCCATATGATATATGTGTCTGTTGTATTCTCTTCCCCATATATTCGACCATTTCATCATTGGGTCCTTTACCAGTAATTTGCCTCCCTTCTCTCTCGTTCTTTCACCTCTACTGGCTCCCGTCGCGTCCATTACTCTTCTTTCTCATTCCCATTCTTTCGCTCCCACCCCCTCGTCTCATCACGTCCATCAATTAATTTTTTGCCGTCCCTTCACCTTTTCCGTCCCTCCCCCTTCCTTACTTCATCATTCCGTCTTTGTATTGGCGCGGCTGCAGAAATGAGACTTGGCTGTGACTAATCTGCTGGCAAAGCCTCCGAGGGCCCCTTGTGGCGGTGCCTCTTCACGGAGGACACGTGTGATTGATTGAACCTGGGGAAAACCTTGTCAGGTTGGCCATCATTACTGCATCTCTTGCCTGATAGTAAATTCCCTCCTCTCTTGAGTGCTACGGGCAGGCGCAGGTGTCACGTGGCACGTTTTCATGACACATGGCGCCCTGGACGATTACGGTTGATCCACGAAGCCAGATTTGACTTTCTCCGATGTTGTACAATCTCACTCTCTATCTATACCCTTGGTTCCGTGTCCCTGACCCCTTTCGCTGGCAACACACACTTTTTGACATCCAGTGTGTGAAACGCACAGGAAGGGAAAGACAGAAGGTGGTTGGGATGTGTGTGCGTGTGGTTGTGAATGAGAGCAATCCGCTGTCCAGCTATGGAAACACGGGCCATGTATTTGCTAAGTGTCTAAGTGTGCAACCAATCATGCCACTAACCCGCTTCTTGGTGTTGAGCCCAGTGTGCATATTAGATGAGGGCCGGGGAGAGAGAACAGGGGAATTACTTTTATCGGCAAAGTGTCATGACAAATTGATTTTCTCGCTTAAATCCCAGACAATGTACACGGCATTGCAGGTTGACTCTTTCTCTCCCTAAATGGCCCTAAATGTTCTCTTTCCTTCACAGATCAACGCCACCAAGTCATTAAGGATGGCGAGGTCGAGCCCGGTGCCAAAACCGCAGGGGCCACAGTGCTGTCCCTCTCTCTTCACCTCTCCACACATGTTCATTTAACGAGGGTGCCACTGATGGCTGTGGAGCGCACCTTCGCATCTTCACTATCACTGGCTGGGCCCCACGTCGAAAGGACTCTAAGGTACGTGAGGTTGACACACAAATTCCCACACATACATGTAAGGGTTACAGTAAACCACTGAAGAGGATTAATCCAACTAAGAATAATATGGTTTTATAGGTTAAGGTCGCTGAATAATATTTCAACTGCTTCAAGTTGTGTAATTGTTCAGTGGGCCTAGGTATGTGAAAGCGAGCAAAAGTGCCGCAAGGGCTGTACAATTTATTTATTGTATAAAAAAAAAAAAACCTCACCTCAACTCCCGCTTCTAGGCAATCATATTTTTTAAATGAACAATTTAAACCCCAGCAAATGAAAATAGCAAAATGAGGAAAAAAAAAAAATGGTATGTGCACATTTTATCCCCTTGAGCTCAGAAAAAATGGACAGTAAAATATTTTCAATCGTACGGAAGCGTGCCGGAAGGTGTTTTTTCGAGATGTAAGGGGCGGTGGCCCCTGGGAACGGGCTTCAGCACACGTGTGGTTTTGTCACCTGCTCCTACTGGACGAGGGGTGGCGGCGAGGAGTGGGGCAGAGACCTGTGTGTGGCGTACAACTGCTACAGCTTGTGCCGCTCGGGAAATTGCAATGAGCATTTGAAGGGGGGTTTCAACTTCTTTGGAAATAAAAGAAAAACAAAACAGGGGAGGTATCGGAGGATGCGTTTGGACGCTGAGCAGTAACGCATTTGGCCTTGTTTACGGCAGACTGCCAGCTCCCCAAGGAGGCGGGAGATGTGAGTGAGTAATGATTCAGTGACCCCAGGTTGGCCAGATTTGTTCGGCTTCTGTCAGAGGGGAAACTTTTACATTCATCGGACAAAGCAGGTGTGGAGTGGATTGGAGGCACCTACGGTTTGGAATGCCGAGGGCAGATGAGTTGGTTGACCCTGTCGGTCGCCTGACTCTGGTGGACTCGCACAGGCAGACCTGCCGGACTTTGCTCGTGAGGGGCGGAAGTACGGCGTCCCGGCGGCACAGCCCCAGCTATGTCAGTCGTTGGTGGAGTTTTGGTCGCGATGCTTTTAGGGAAAAATAAAAAATGAATCATCCACGGCATAATCTTCTGTATGTATAGCCATTTTTTTTATTCGTTTTTTCCTGCAATCAACTCATTATTTGCGCTATGACTCATACCACATTCACATATGGCAACAGTCCTAATAATTAGATGCATATAAAATCGGGAGTTCCATGGAGCAATTTAGAACATAGTTTGTTTTTGGTTTTTTTCAAAGCATATGGCTTGGCCAGATCTGGGGCAATTTCACCGAAAAAAGAAACAAGCTCCTGTTCATACATTGGGTTATTTTACAGGGCATTTAGCAGTTATCCAAATTTGTCAAACCTTATTTGGAAAAATCGATCTCGGGGTCGTCATTTTGGTAAATGTCGACCCCTGCAACGCCACTTTCTACAGGCAGGAAAGTTGGATTTACATTGCAGTGCGTGTGTGTGGGGAGAAGGGCTGTGAATAGAGGTGCTGTAGGAACGCGTGGATGGATAAATTGTAGTGGAAGGGGATTCGACTGATCCTTTAAGCCCAGAACAGTAAACGTACTGTTGAAAAAAACGATGGCGAATAACGCAAATCTTACTTTTGTCTGACCAAGTGTGTATTTTTACTGTATAAGGTTAGCAGTAGTTGTTTGTTGGTCGTAATAACATATAATACTTGCACCATAATACGGGAAAATTGCTACCCGTGTATTTCCATGTCTTCTGCATGGATCGTTAAGCGTTACGGAGGCCGACTTTTTTGCCTGAAACCCGTAAGCTTTCGCTTCACTCTGTCTTGCATCATTACACAGCAGCGAATTTGCCATCGCACAATTAAATAATCAAGACCCCTTAGCAAGCCGGTGGGAGACAATCAAAAGTGGGCTGGAGATGATTTCAACCAATTCAGAAGGATGTTCGATTGCTGAATGCACTCAGGCCCTTTGTTTGTGGGGGTCCACTGTTATCACAGGAAACTATTATGTGAAGTGTTCTCTAAAATCATAACAAAGGGGTTGGACAATGTTCCCTGATAATGAATGGCTTTTGTTTAGACTGAGCTTACATATAAGGAATGCGTGTCCTACCACTCTCAACTGAAACCTGATGGTGGCTTGAACATGTAATCTCCTGCCACTGACTCATCTACCCTCACTTAGGCTCCGAGATTTCTCCGATGAAATCCAATAGGGCCGAACAGACAAATAAGAGCCTTGGTCTCCCAATTATAAGGATCAAATGAGAGAAGTCGTGGCACCGTCCGTGCTGTGGGTCGGCACAGATTGAAACTTTACCGTGGCAATATTTTGCACAAACCGCGTATGGCTGAGCAAAAACCGAGATTGTGATACATTGCTGTGCTGCAGATGCCACCTGCGTGTGGGTGGACCTCTCTGGTGCGGGCCTACGCAGCATTAACACCCTCGGACATAACCAAAGTCCCCCTCTAACTACTCCCGGCCTAATTGTTCTCAATTTGTGAGCGGCGACGTCGGGTCGCC
This sequence comes from Colistium nudipinnis, assembly GCA_016785305.1. Taxonomy (NCBI): domain Eukaryota; kingdom Metazoa; phylum Chordata; class Actinopteri; order Pleuronectiformes; family Rhombosoleidae; genus Colistium; species Colistium nudipinnis. The sequence goes on from JAFBJU010001375.1 coordinate 733,815, forward strand.
TTCCAACTCAACCCTCTTCTGTGACCAGCGGTCGCTCGGAGCTCAGCGCACCGTTTCCATAGCAACCGTGACGCGGACACCGCTCCAAAGCCCTCGCAGTTTAGCTGGCACTGTTGCAGCCGCCATTTCGTCAGATCTGTGGCTCAGGCTGTCTCATTCCCTCGCTCTCCTAAAGACATCCTCCGCGAGAGAACGTAAATAGTTTGCACACTACGGGGGAGTGTTTTAACATCGGGGGATGTGCGATGTTTAAACACAGATGGCTTGAAGGCTGTGAGCAAGACGCCTAAATCACATTTCTAGTACCGGTTGTGACATTTGAGATGTTTTCCCAGGAAACCGCAAGAAAAACCTCGTCCTGCTTTCGCGCTACATCATATCACAGTTTGACATCCCATATTGAGATCTATGGAGTCTTTAAAAAGCCGGCTGTGTAAAAAGGGCCATTCCCCCCCCCCCGTGTGTATTTGCTCCCTCGCGTCTCGACCTTCGCGGTGACACTGTTATCCCATTTCCATTTGTTAATCGTCGTAAACCCAACGTTCTATAAATGGCGGCCGAGTGTGGCTTTCGGGGTCTGTTCCCCCTTCGACACGGGCTTTGCAGCCAGTCGGCATGCTCTCCCTGAGCTTCTCTGGGGGGGGGGGACTCGGGGCTGCGATGACCATCATGTAAAGCAAGGATACTCGTGTATGGCTGCCTCAGTTTATCACCCGGACTGTGTCTCTCACACGTGTTCTCCCCTCCCCTGTCCTCCCAGGTGGCCGGGGCTATGACATGTGTCAGCGGTGTTGGGAGATGGAGTAGGGAAAGGGCAGGGGAGGGCTCCCCTGTATCCGAAGTCAATGATTCACTGGGGTGAGAAGGACATTCTGCTACAGTGAACATTGCCTTCAGAGCGCTCCCTCTCCCCTGCAACCCATACCCGGCCCCTTGCCTCGCCGGTTATTCGTCGCCGTGCAAAGGCTGCGTTGGCGATTCCACTAATTATCGCGCACTAAAGTGTTCCTTTTCGACGAATGCGATGGAAAAGCACAATAAATGAGCACGCATCCAATTGTTAAAGATCGCACATCCACGTCCGCGCGTCTCTCTTTTCTTGTGACGCCCTCCGTAATGAAGACTTCATTGCACGGCTCAGGGTATAAATGTTCCACGTCAAATCGACAAACTTAAGAACATCTGCAGGATATTCTTCACAACTGGCATTGCAAGTAATATTTAGATATAAAAAAAATAAAAAAATGAGCAAGTGTCCAAAAGGTCCATAACTCATTCATTTTGAAGTGTCCATGATAAATGCCTGCGGAGGATCCTTGGACGGTATTAACTGTATGTTATTAGCTGGCTTACAGATACTTATTTGCCAAGTAATGGCATGGTGAACACTTTATTGAAAGCACCTTCGCGCTTGGGAGCCAACTATGTCAGATTGATAAAGTGGATCTTTAAATATTCATACATATGTATTCATATGAAGCTTGTGTTGTCGTACTTGTAGCCAATTTTGTTGGGAAAAGAATAACGTTCATTTTTGGATTCTTTTTAATTCCATAAGTGGGTTTGTTTGCTGTATTTACACAAGATCTAATGAGTGGAACGACTGCCAGCACTTGGCTGTTTTCGCAGGTGAATTTTGTCATTAGCCCGTTCTGGGCACAGAAACGGTTGAAACAAATGCTCTGCAGCTGGCACTCTGCTGCTTGGAATCAACGGAAAAATGCCGCAGTCTGCTCCAAATATCACAGCACGGATAAACAAATCATACTTAGTTAACCATCAGATAAGTGTATTGCTGTAACTTTAAGCTGTCGATCATCAATTAACCGGCTAACAGCTGCAATCATGAGATCAGAGGAGAAACAAAGCCATATTATCAGAGTGGTGCTTTTCATAGCAGTCTATAGACTGCAATGTTGGATTGGCAGCAACGTTGGCTGTCACACGGAATTCACTTCTGTTCCGCTCGGTCTGCGGGGAAAAAACGCACGCACCACAAAGCCATTGCTGTTGGGTAGCGGGGAAAAAGAAGTCTCGGACGCAAATGTATCATTGCTTCTCCCGGCATGCGCCACTTGCAGAGACGTTGTAGGCATGGGCGAGTGGCTGCTTTGGCGATTCCACTAATTATCGCGCACTAAAGTGTTCATTTCGACGAATGCGATGGAAAAGCACAATAAATGAGCACGCATCCAATTGTTAAAGATCGCACATCCACGTCCGCGCGTCTCTCTTTTCTTGTGACGCCCTCCGTAATGAAGACTTCATTGCACGGCTCAGGGTATAAATGTTCCACGTCAAATCGACAAACTTAAGAAGCAGAGACGTTGTAGGCATGGGCGCGTGGCTGCTTTGGCGATTCCACTAATTATCGCGCATTAAAGTGTTCATTTCGACGAATGCGATGGAAAAGCGCAATAAATGAGCACGCATCCAATTGTTAAAGATCGCACATCCACGTCCGCGCGTCTCTCTTTTCTTGTGATGCCCTCCGTAATGAAGACTTCATCGCACGGCGCAGGGTATAAATGTTCAGCGCCGAGTTCCACGTCAAATCGACAGACTTAAGAACATCTGCAGGATATTCTTCACAACTTGCATTTGCATCGCCCTGTGTGAATGACATACCGGCAACTGGCATGCAAAACCTTCCTCCTTTAATCTTCTTAAGTAATATTTAGATATACTTGCAGAGACGTTGTAGGCATGGGCGAGTGTTGCAGATTTGGAGCTACTCTTTGCAGCTCCCCGGCGGCCACGTGGCTTTACGGCAGAGTGGCCAGACCCAGGGCCCTCAGACAGAGGAGGGCGATGTCCAGAGGAATCCAGACACACCCGTCGCCGCCCCGCCGAGCGTCGCGCCGGCTTCACCGTGCCGTGGGCGGTTGCTTATTCGGGGCCAGGGACCGCGAGACGGTGACTGTGAGTTGAAGAGCAGAGTGCAGCGCTTTTCTTGATGAAAGCCTAGTCGCGAAGACGCTTCACCTTCCGACAGGACAATAACCCAAAGCAAACAAACAAGTCAATCGCAGAGTGGCTTCCCCCCAGAGACCTCGCCTCACCCAATCAAATCGCCCAATCAAACATCTCCAGGAGAGAACCTGTAAATGATGAGTTCACCGACAGCCCCCCTCACCCGACATATAACCAGAGAGGCTTTTGCACGTACTTCAACTACATTCTGAGTAAAAGGTCTACATACGCATTTAAATATAATTTACTTTTGAACACATTCCCAATAAATCTGATGCAGTATCTGCTTTTTAAGCCATTTTTAGACTGGAATTTGAAGAAAAAAAAAGGGGAGGACTGAAAACTTCAAGTGCCCTGTAGGCACTTAATGAAGATATGTTCACATAGTTCTTTTCACTTTCAATATTTTAGATCCTCGCATGTGAGGGGGCGAGGGTGTATGCATTTTGCCGTGGTAATGTGGCGGCCCTGTTCTGAGGCGCCGCCGTCTCCCTCAGAGGGGTTAAAGTGTCAGTGTCGCCCCGCGCTCGTTCACCTGGCCTTGAGGATGTTAAAAATGAGCGCCGTTGGCACCAAAACTTCTTTAAAAATGATGGTGAAACTTTGATAGGTCCTCAACGGGGACGTGAAGTGTCAGGAAGACGGATTCCTGGAGTCAGACGGGGACCTTTCATTAATGTAACGAAATCCCTCCACCATCTGTTTAGAGTGACATTGAGAGGGTCGTTTTAAAGCACTTGCGAGGCCTGGCGTAAACCGTTGCTTATCATTGGCTCTCCTAGGACTCTCCAGGTAATTAAGCGTGTCTGACCTCACAATACGTCGGCAACATGCTTAAAATACATGTAAGCCTTGCCATGTCCCGTGTTGAAGATTGTTAATAATTGGATATTAAATACCACAAGTACTAGTACGTACAGTAGGGCATTCTTATTGGTGGTAAACATGAACTGAAACTGGAAATACCAAATAAATTCAAATAATCTCCCAATAATTCATTCTAAATACTAGATTTCCTTAGGTATACATTGTTTATTCAGGGTTTGATTGCATTTTTTATCATCATTATATATAAATACTAAATCTAAGCGCGCCAAGAATCACAAAAATCACATGAGCAATAAATAAACGAAATGCCGAAAGCAGCTCTTTTTAAACCCTGTTTTAAAGAGGCCTCTGTGAATTGACAACAGAGACTCTTAAGAATGTGCAACTTTTGCAAGGTCACTCCACGCGAAAGCGTGTGAAAATAAATGAATTTCGTATCGCTAAAAGTAGAGTTAGAGTTGTAATGCAGCTGCAATGCTTATGCGGTTATGCTATACTTTTGCTTTAGTTTGCGACTATTTATTAAATATCCCTGACCAGCACACCAGTTTATCAGTTGATCAAGATGGCGCTGTACCCTGCTGCACCCCGCTATAAATATATGCCTGGCTCAGGGGAAAGACACTTCTTCTTCAAAACAAAGCAACAGCAGCAGAAGAAAAAAATAATAATAAAGCTCCTCCAAAGCAGTCTTCAGGGCTCACTGAGAGCCGGAATGCAAGCTAATTTGTCATAATCAGTTACGGTTCTATTGATGTCAGAGCTTAAGTAATCGTTGAGCGCGAGCAACAACTTTCTTACGAGGCTGACTGACAAGGTTCTAAAGGGGGAGACGCAAGAGAGAGAGACGAGAGGCAGAATGCGGGGAATAAGGAGGGAGGGGAGGCACTAATTAAGTTTGATGGGGAAATCTCAATTTGGAACTTTACTCTAAAGGCACGTCTGATAAAAGCCCGCTTGTCCTTGGGCTGGGTGGCTCTTTATTGTCCTTTGAGGGGCGCTCAATTAAAGTGGAGGTCACGCAAGACAGAGGGAGATGTCCAGCCGAGCGGACAGGCGTGCCCACGGAGACGTGAGAGACGGCGGCGTTCGCTGTGTGACAGGTGTGAACACATTAATGGCCAGATTAAACACAACTGGATGACTAGAAAGAGGATAGATTCCCGGGGAAAAAAAAACGACAACCTGTGACCGGAACAATATTACCTTGTCCCCAGGTCCTTTCCATATATTCCCTTTTTAAACTTGCAATGGTTCCCAAAGAAAAAGGCGTATTTGCCAACGCACTCCAGTTCTGGTAGCATTTGTCTGAATCCCAAATATTTGCCTCGCCTGCTCGGACGAATCGGGCAAGTCGGTTGGACTGTAAATCACAGCTTTCCTCACTCATCCCTCGCATCTATTTTCCTCCCGGAAGGGTATGAGTGCAGTTTTCAAAATAAATGCCTAAGACGTGCGAGACCACATCAAAAGAAAAAAAAGCCGTTGGCTTTAACCAACGGAGTTGGAGAGTTCAGTCGGTACTGAGAAGAAAGACGGGGGGAAAAAAGGTGAGAACCAGTAATCCTCGTTGAGTTTTCATTTCGCGTGGAATGCTCTACAAATTGTCACTTCCAGTTGACATATAATCCACAGATGTCGGCATGATCATTTTCTTTCCACTGGGGATAGCCTTCACGTCTTATAATGCAACGTGTACCGTTTATTACTTCATAATCCACAGGTGTATGCTTGCAGTTTTCAAACGTACACATTTGCCTCGTTTAAAATCCCACAAAGTATGGCAAGTATCTGAGCCGGGTTTTCCCCACATAAGCTCTGACTCCTGGCCAAACTGGGTAACCGCCTGCCAACATGTCCAGCCAGCAACTTTAGAAACATATTTTCCTTGAATGGGGACCAGAGCCTTTCATTAGACAAAGGCTTTTGTTCAAGAAAAAAAAAACACCCTATTCCCTGTTTGATTAGTGTAATTGGCACAAATAATCGGAGTGGCCAGATGTGGTGCACACGCTGGACCAGGAGATGTGAAGGCGAGTAGATTTGAAGACGTTAACGCTGGTTAAGGATAGTGAAAAAGGAAAAGGCCAATTAAGGGCTTCATCGAACCACCTGCGCAACAATAATGTAAAAGATGATCTCTCGATGGGGTGTTTTTCTTCTTCTGCGGTTTTCCAAGGCCTTGCTTTACGCAACCACGCTGTGCTGGTTGAGCACATGGTTAAAAGAAGCTTCCTGTAGTCTTTAGGGATGTTTGATGAGCATCAAGTTTGCCGTGAAGGAAATTGCCCCGCAATCAAATTCATTCGGGTGTTGGTCCCGATTTAATGTACGGTTCCTTCAACTCTCTGGCTAGCTCAGGTCGAAATCGACACTTTGAAATCTGCAATCTGATGTGATGCACCATGATGTGATAGAATATTAGGCCATTTCCTTCTCTGTCGGGGTCTCTCAAGTGTGTATTGTCCTGATCTGAACAGAAATACACTTTGGAAATTGTTGAACCCTTGAAATTTCAAAGACTTTGGCGAATGACTTGGCAGTCTGTCCAATCTAATGACACCAGACTATAGAAGTGTCATGGGGTCCAAATTAATGCACCGACCAGGCGTCGCCGATGACATCAGATCAGTAGAATTGCCATAAGGTCCGACCCCGGCAATTTTTTTTTTTGTTTCCTTTTCACAATGCGTTGACAATGGCACTATTGCACAAAGCCTGATCGGATCACTTCCGTTTTCTGACAGTTCTGCACTCGCAGACCCCGTAACATTGACCAGAAACGAAAGGGCCAGGCCCTCCTTTCTTTGCCCGCCTGATGTCAGAGCACTCACACAGTAAATGCACTGAAGCAATGCGTATTCTATGCACTGCAATCTGTAAGAGAGGGGTCATTTGAGATTTTTGCTCTGTTTGACAGATCACCATACTGTGCTGCCATTTTATACTGAATTATGCCACCGAGGTCGGGATTATAGTAAGAAAAATGGGGGCATGAAGTTCATCTGAGCCGCTGTATCCGTAGGAAATAATATTTGGAGTAGGAGGATGGAGTCGACCTTCAACATTCACTCTCCAGATGAGTGTATTATCAATATAGGACCTCTGGGGCAGAGCCAGATGATAGGCGTATATATGTCACCATGCTCGGGATCAATAACTGCTCTGTAGACGGTCTCCCGCTCTCTTCTGCAATAACATCTCAGCCCATGCTTATCGAGAGTGATTTTTTTAAAGTCCAAATGTTTCTTCTCAATTAAAAACGAGAGCTGCAGTTGTGGTTAAGTGTCGAGTGTAGGTGACGTTGTCTCGTGTCCGCCACTGTTGACGTGTTAAAAATGAAATATGTTCATTCATTTCATTGTTCGATCATTTGTTTGCTCCGCATTGTAAGCGTTTTCAGAATTGAATCCTTGATTGGGGCAGGTGTACTTTCCTGGGCCTGTGCTTAATCATGTGATCACCTTGAGTTTTTCTCTTAAACGGCAATGTGAAAGAAAAGCACTGGAAAGTGTGTGTGCGTGCGTGCGCCTGTGCGCTTTGACCACAATTACGTCCACAGACTTCCCTTGAAGCCGCCGCTCAATGATACTCATACTGCCTGCTGCGACTAAAGTAATGAGCAGTTAGTCTTATTCCAGCAAGTTATTTCATCGCAGGACACTTCTGGGGTGTGCACGCCACCCGTTTCCGTTGCACTTCCTACCGCTGTGAGACAGCTGCTTTTTCTGCTGATCCAATCAAACAAAATGAGTATCTTCAACATAAAGCCCCATCGCTCTTTCTCTCTCCCTCGCATGCACAATTGCGGGATTTCTCCCCCTTACTCTATTAACACCACTTGCCTATAGGGAGCTGGCAAAGTTAAGTGAGCTCTCCATCTGTTAAATTAGAGAGTGTCAAAACTTTTAGCTGCCGAATGATCCAGAGACAGAATCCCACGTCTCCCTGGGTAATGAATTGTACTCATGCTAATTAGCCAGCCCATGGCCAGCAGTGGCTGGTGAGGGTGTCCTCATCAAATAGACTTACAGTTTTGTCATGTATATGGCTTGGCTCTTCCCTCCGGAGGCTGCCCGGATGGGTCTTGGCTCAAACCTCTGCCTCGCACCCTTCCACTCAAGGCAAACGTTAAACGTTGGCAGCGAAGAGGAAGAGGACATGTGGCGACCGTCCTCAGTTGCACTCGCGTCAAGGGCGTCGCACTCGCGCAGTTCATATTTTATACGGAGGGGAGGCTTAGGTCTTAAAGGATTGGACTTGTTTGGAGAAGTCGTATAGCCCATGGAGAATATTTTCGGTATAACTGTTTGAGAATGGCTCAATAAACCATAATGAAAAGATTTTCAAAAATGAAAGAAAAAAAAAAACAAAAAAAAACGGTATTCCTCCAACCAGTATCTGCATCTTTTATGTCCTGGGCTTTATTCGTCTGAGTGATGGAGTAGATGGAGTGATAGAACGGGAGAGCGAGAGTGGCACAGAGGAGAGGGAACGTCTTAAAGGGTGAATGGAGCAGAGGGTGTCTGTGTTGCTAAACACTGACTATAAAAGGAGCCAAGGATTAGACGGCAAACTTTATACCACCCCCTATCCGCACACACACACACGCACACACACACACTCACTCTAACAGCCGCACGCCATCCACCGCATTCCGTCAGGGTTTCATCTGGCCTTTTATTTGTCTTTATGGAGCATGGCGGAGGCAGCCCGCTCGGCGTTAACAATGTCGGGCTAAAGTCATTTCACACAACACTACTTGGTCATGTAAGCTGACAACTTTTATATTCCCTTATGTCCTTGGCTTGCTCCGTCGCGTTGGGCTTATCTGGCGCGGGGAGTGGCTCCACCGGTCGCTTTTTTTCTCCCAGCACCGTGGCGCGCGGCGCGGCGGGGTAAATTGTGCTAATTTCAAGCCTGGAGGAGCCATTGCGAGGAGGTGAGCGTAACGCGCAGCGGCAGGCGAAACTGCCTCGGCAGAGAGCGCGGCGCACGTTGCTCGCGGATCCGCCCCCTGCGCCGCGGCGGGGGTTTATGTGTTCAATACCATGCGCCGGTGTGCATCAAAGCTTTCACATGCAATTTATTCTCGGGTTGACAAAAGCGGTGTGCTTTTGTGTGTGTGTGCAGATATGTGTGAGTGTGTGCGTGTGTGTGTGTGTGTGTGTGTGTGCGTGTGCCTTTATGTGGTGATGGGGGGCTTTTGGTAAGGGGTTGTAAGGGGGTTCATCTGCGCAGTCTTTTAATTAACCCCGTGCCCCGCTACTATCCACACCGCCAGGAGTCGGCCGACCTTACACCGATTTATGCCGCCGTTAAAGTGACAAGGTTAAGGAAATACAGGCCGGCGCGGGATGTGACAGAGGGGTTGCGGGACCTGCCTTTAACAGGCTGACTGAGGCCATTATCCTTGATGCCCGATGAAGAGGTGTGAGATGGAAATGCTCCACGCCTTTCATGCAGAGCTGCCCGCTTAATCCGAGGAGATGAGCAGTGGACGTGTTGACCTCACTCGCAAAAATAAACCTCTCTCTCTCTCTCTCTCTCGTCTCCGGGAGAGACAGGAAGGGCATTTAAACAGTATATGTCGGGCTAGTGTATGAACAACAGCATATTGATTTTGTATATTAAAGAAAACAGTGAATCTAACAAGCTGTTCATCAGTGGATCACTTCCTAAAATGGAGGAAAACCACCCAATTATCTCCTTCTATAATCTACGTCCCCGAAGTTAAACACCCCGTTGTTTTGGTGGGTTCAGTCTTCCTTCAGATTTTCCCTAATTGTTTGTTTTCTCCATTTTAAAACGAGACTTGCCTTCCATAACGTCTCCCTATATTTATTATTCATCTCACGGTGCTGGATTTTGTCACGGAGTCTTTTCGGAACTTTTTCCCCGCCCTGACATGTCCTCATTTGACTTTTTTTTTTCTTTTTTTCTCCTCATTAGTCACTCCTTAATCCAAAGTGACATGGGGCACATACATTGTGTGAATCACTTAATAGCGACCTGCCATAACTGTCCTGAAATCACTGTGTTTATCAATTTATTCCAAATTCACTTCTGGATTGCTTGTGGCTGAGAGGATTCAGCAGGGTGATGGCGTCTGATTTAATAGCCTTTTCGTTCTCTCTGAACTGCTAAATTAAAAAAAAAAAAAAAAAAAGTCCATTCGGCAGCACATAATTATCTTGTCATTCTAGTTAATTAGCATCCTATACAGACCTAGAGCTCACAAGGTAACTGCTCATCAAACACCAGGGATGATAACTACATAATAAGAGGACCCGAGGGAGGTGCACTTAGGTCGAAAGGTAGCTCTGTGTCCCACCGGAGCCGCACACACACTGTCCACACTAAACTTAGACGAATACACATTCATATGATAGGCAGTCATAGGAAACATATTCCGCATGGTATTGATGGCACAGAGCTTGTTAGGTCCCTAAATAATATAATAACTGGAGGAGCGGTTGTGAAGACCTGAGGAAGAGGCTGGCGAACACAGAGAAAACCCAGGCTTACACGGGCAGGGCATGCAAATATTATCATTTTTAATGTGATGAATGGATCTCAATTCCAAATTCAAAGACACTGTGTCTCATGGCCATTCATTGTGTCATCCCCCCGTAGCCAATTTTCGGCGTCTCCCTCTGTCAAACCTAACAACAGAGGTCACGACATCAAGCGGAAGGTGGCGAATCCTCCCAATAAACTGGGAAGTATTTTAAACCCAATGTGATTTTTATGTTTATGTTTGCGTACATTGTCGGAGCTTTGGATGCCCCGTAAGCTTCTCGATTACTTTAAGCTCCGCCGCCTTATCCAAACGTATACCGAGTAGTGCAGCCGGACTGATAACAGACTGCGGCAAACACACCGAAATAAAAAACGAATGTATATGAATGAATATGAATATCAACTGCCCGAATCCAAGAGTGCGCTTCTCAGTGTTAATAATCAATTTGCCAGCCGGCAGTTTTCAGTGACTCATGGTTCTCCAGCCAATTAGCTGGACAATGCAATGCAAAGTACAAAGACAACTGGAGCATCACCCGACCCACACACGCACACCGCTAAGAGGAGGCGAAAAGAGTGTGTAAGCATTATAATCACAAATAATCCTATCAGGCGGGTCCTTTAACGGAAAGAATCAACAAATATTGGTACCCGCAGTTCTTTGATGATACAGTCCTGTTGGTTTGCATCTTAACCCTCAGCAGAAATATTTCCCTTCCTGTCTGCGGGGTTGGCTTGCCGTTTTTTTTGGCTCGTGGCAGCGTTCGTTGATCTGCTCCACATTGTGTCTGGATCTTGTGTTGGAGATTGGGCAGGATGAGGCGGCTTATGTAAGCCACATCGTCGAGTCGTCATCGGAGGGGGGGGGGGGGGGGGGGGGGGGGGGGAAAGGGGAGACTTAGCCACACACTCCGCAGTATGTGAGAGGGAAAGCGATGAGGTATTACCAATATCAACACGCCCGCGCTGTGCTTAAGCGCACCCGTGGATTCCCGAGGCAGACGGCCGATAGAGACACTGCTGCATGAATGGCAAATATCAGCGCTCTGCATAAACATCTGGTCATTACACTGAAAGTGCTACATTAACAGCTGTGGAAATCAACTGAAATCGTGCGCCATAATGCCAAGCTGGGGGGAAACTGGGATGGTGTGCAGTGTTACGCCTTTCTTTTATGTCTACCGCCATTTAGAATGCATGTGCAGAACCGTAGCACACGTACAGTATGGTATCAAGAGAAGAAACCTGGCTAACAGCAGAGAATTCCTGCATTTTTGAGCAGTTGCGGTACACAGAGGGGTTGGCCGAGTTTCTGACATTAAATGTAATGCTTACAGCTCCCTTTAATGACTTGAACCCTCCCCAGAGTGAGCAATTCGCATTAAGGATTGGACCGAGTATGCTGTTTATACATCACAATATTAATAAGGTTACTTCCCCATGGGGTAAAACAAACATCTGATTAAACTTGTAAATCAGAGAAATCCTTGTTACGGTAAGCATGTGCAATAATGTACTGTTATGCAATGACTACTTTCAACTAACGGCACTAAGCAGTCACATGACATGCTTGAAAAAAGGCCGCGGATCTTAACCTCAACAAAATCTTAACTCGGGTCAGGAGTTAGTCCTGGAGTCCACTCACTGAAACAGTGTGGAGGAGAGGGCGAGCGCAATCCCAGCTCTCATGGTAACGGCCCAGAATGACCTATTTAGATCAGACATTGGGACGGGTAACGAAAAAAAAACTAAAACCTGCCAAAATCATTATTCAACCGGCCATGCAAGGGCAGAGACGGCCGGCTGTGATTAGGATGAGAAATGTTGCCAGCGGAAAGCCTGATAAGATCCCAGCCGCCGCGTATGCCGCCACATACTGGCAGATCTAGGGTGCCCTGTGCCAAAAATCTTACGATCACGTCTCCTGTGCTGAGGAGGTATGGCGATGGTAATCCACGGAGCTCGATTACATCATTTCAAAACTTGAAAGAGCTAAATCAGTGTGTGAAGATGAATCTGTGGCACGATGACGCTCTTAAGGATTGTTGGTTACGATTGAAAATGCTCAGACCCACGACATCCTTTAGGGTGTGTGCGGTTGAAAGATGTCCAGCGTGTCGGGCTTTATCCCCATCTGACTGACGGCGTTATCATTAGAATGAGAATGATCATGTTGCATCAATAACAAGCAACGCTTGTGTTGTGTTCTGAAGGCTGGTAAACTTATTTCCTCAAAAACAGTAATTCATAGTACTTTTTTTACCTTTTAATTTTATTATTTTTACCCTTTTCATGGACCTGGTAGCTGTAAAGAATTGCATTCAATGGGATGTCCCTGTCCAGTGGGACGTACACTCCTATGAGGAAATGACAAATTCTTTTCATGAATAATACATTTGGTGTGGCTGTTTGAAAGTTGTAGCCGGACTAACTCTCCAGCTTCTTACTCAGTGGACAAGTATGTTTAAAACACCCCACAAATGCAAGAAGACATCGTTCGTCACGTTAAATAAAACATTATCAGAAAGAAACAATAACAATACAGCCGACTGTTTTCGACGGCTACACTCTTTTTGCCGCCCAGTTAGTGAATTTCCTAGTTTCGCTTGTTTTCAAATGTCCCCCCCCCTTAATTGCTCCCTTCGTGAATTAGCTTCACCCCTTAAAGCCCACACACATGTAAGGGTCGCCGCCACGCGGCCACGTCAATGTTGTTTTGTGGGAGAGAGAGCAACACGGGGAGAAAAGAAGGAGCGAGAGAGACCATACATCCAAATGAGCATTAATGAAGTGAGCTACGCCGCCATGCATGGAGACAAAGGGCTCTCAAATGACACTCAATTTCAAGTGACACCGGGAGGTGAAAGGCAGGCTCGTATTAACACGCAAGGAACTTCCCCGGCACTTTTTAATTGCCACCCTAACCTCTGGTGTCAGAGCCATTCAGTCACCACAAAGGCATCACGTGCAAAACGCAAAGAGGAGGAGAGAAAAATCCAAGCGGTGCACTGCATCAAACTCACTTATCCTCCTTAGCCTCTGACACTGCGTTCCCCTATCGTGCTTTGCCAATAAACCGCTAAAACTCCCACAAGGCTGCGGTACACACAAACCCACGCTGCTGTGGTGACCTCTCGTCCTCTGCCATGGCAACTGTGGCTCTTGATTGGCGTCTTCCGTAATCGGGGGGATCTGGAGACCAGTAACCGCAGGCATCGCCGTTTGTGGACCGCAGCTTATCAAACCTACATAAGTCACTCATGAGTCAAAATAAGCAGATTGTTGCTCTGTGGAATGCGTTAGATTTAAACACCACATAGTCATAGTTAATAAGTGGAAAGCTGTTTGAGTAAGCCTTCTTATAAGGCTTAACATTTAAGAGATAAGCCCGCCACAACAACAAAAAAAAGTTTGTTGCTCACAATGCGTACCGATGCCAAGTAGACAGCTTAGCATTATAGCTTTACGCAACCAAAAAGTTTGTGGAAAGTGGTTTTGTGCCTTGAGAGGTAGGAATTGCCTCAAGGGATGTCTGTGTATGAGAAAACAAGTCAGCAAAAGTTGCGGAATCTCTCAGAATGGGGGTTATGTCGGCAGAAGGTTTTGAATGGGAAGAAAAATGACTAAACAAAAACTAAAGATGATATGCCTGGTTCTGCTGTGCTGATTTCAATAATGAAACATGCTGTGGTAATGAAGTTTTCTTTTGTCTTTTTACAGCCAAACTGATTTATTTGTAGTGAGCTACAGTTAGGAGCGTCTCCAGTCTCATCTGTTTTGAGGAAGAGATTCCCTTTCAAAATGAACAAATAAAGAATAGCAATTCCACCCAATGCAGCTTTACATTTAGCCCTTGGACCTGAATATTCATGATAGCACCTTTTGCAAAAGAGATGTAAACACGCGGTAAAACTCGACTTGAAATAATTAGTGGTGATTTAGTGGTCACGTCAAAAAGGCTCCACTGGTGTCTGAGTTGTCATTCGGAGTTTGAAATGCTGCTCTATTAAGCTGTTATGCGCTTGGAATCAATAAGAAGGGGAAAAAATGCAAGTTTAAAGTAAATTACATCTTCGATCTCGAAGCAATCAAGAAACGTGTTCATCGCTTCAGAATATTCAATCTCGCTTTATAACCGGAGAAAAACAGAAAAGCAATCATACAGAGATGCTTCAGGGAAATATTCCAGTCTCTTTTTTTTTTATGCGGAAAAATAAGACAATTTTCTGTCGAGACTGAATTAAAAGTGATTAAATTGGAAAAACGACATTCATGTTATACGACAAAAGTTCTAAAAAAATATATATATATATATATATATATATATATATATACTGTATATATCACCATCTCTCAGATGTTAGCCGGATCAGGCTGGAGAGGTATCCCAGTGGCCTGTTCCATATTCGTCTGTGTTTTTGGTTTGTCCTGGACAGCTCAGCAGACCACGATATTTCCTTAAACTAAATGTCATGAAGGCACTCAGGCATGAAATGTCAGACTAATTCGGGGCACGGGGAGACAAACTGTGAACTCGCACAGGACTCTGTCAAACCGTACCAGGCAATTCATCACAGCGGAAAGGTGGCCCCGAGAAAGGTGACGTCAGCAACAAAGGGTCTGCAGACAAAAAAATTGATTTTGCAACTGAAAACGCCCCTGAAATCTATCTCAATTTCGATGAAACACTGTCCCGTGCCAATTTCTTGCGCAAAATCTATAACCTGTGCCATTTTCCCTTAAGTGTGTGAAATAACACTAAAGATGGAAAGATGAATATTGACTAAATATTTGGCAGAAGAAAAAAAAATTACGGTAACGGCAGTGTTGCACGCCCACGTAGGTCACGGCAACAGGTTTATTTTTGAATTGCTTTCATACATTGCGTTGTGGTCTCTCTCCTTATATCGATAATAAAGCAAAAGTTCATTTTTTGATTTACAGTTACGGTCATGTGAAAAAGAAATAGTCTTTATCCAACCTCGTCTAAGCAGGAAGTACGCAAAGTGATCCGTCATTCTCGGAAGCGATGTAGACACTGACAGGAGACCAATCTGTTCGGAAAACCGACTCGCGTAACACTATCTCATGTTTAACTGTAATTATCAACATTCCTCTGGAGGGGGATGGGGGGGGGGGGATAAAGGCCGAGGTGCAGCATGTCTGGTGGCACAACGATAATGACATTCCCACCATCGTTAGACCCGGATGTCGACATCCTGGCACGTCTGTAGGGAACGCCGCACCATATGTCAGGTGACGGAACGCTGTAATGGAACGTGTCTGGGACGTCACGTTATGGCTCGGCAATGAAACCATAACAATAATGATCACGATAGCATTTTCTTTGATAGTAATATAACAGCTGTTCTATATACGCCTATATATAAAGTGTACATGTATTTAACCTCAAACACACTTGTGCACCTTTCGTTTCTTCGACTTTTACTGATCGATATTCATTGGAAACATTTGCCGTACACACGTCGCCCAGGCCTGCGTAGAGTCAGGTTCCCCATGAACTCGGAAATCGTCAAATTTGCGTGGACTTGTCACGCTCGGCTAACAAATCATGCCAATCACGGTGTCAGCGTGCGACGGAGTCAATTTATTCCATTTATTTGATTATTGTCTGTTTTTAGTTTTGACCCTTCCTTTCTGCTCCCATCTCTGCTGTAAAGGAGGTGGATTCTGTGAGAAAGATGGCTGCCTATCAAAAAAAAAAAAAGACCCTCTCTCTGGTAAATGTTCAACATTTACGAGAATCTGAGCTTCATCATCACTTTCTGCCGCACTGCATATTTGGCAACAGCCACCGAGGCCGCCGTGTCTTCAGAGACAAAATCCTAAATATGGGGAGAGAGAAATGTGTGTGTGTGTGTGTGTGTGTGTGTGTCTGTGTGTAACCACGAGAGATGAAGAACGTGTCTTCCAAAGTGATAAAAGGACACAAGTGTGTGTGTGTGTGTCAGAGAGGAAGAAGCTAAAAGAAGTGCGTTGAGCTTGGTCCGTGAAGATAATCGCATTGTGCCGCGTGTGATGCATCATTGTGCTCTAATCTCACTGCGCATGGTGAGCACCCTTGTGATTCGCGATCAGATAATCTGGGAAGTTCACGCACGTGCATCAGATGCAATCGGACTTGGTTGGTATTTTTAAATTCCTGTAAAGGGAGCCATGGTTTGATGTTGGATAAAGCCGTTTGTCGCCAAAGACAAACACACCAAACTGGGATACTCGAGTGTGCCGAACGCCATCAAGTCTTCGCTTCGTAGACGGAAGTGCACCTTTCGCACTGGCGGGGGAGCGTTCCGCACTGAATGTTTCGGCCAGTTTCCGTTTCCGGTGCGATAGTCAACCCGGGAGATTTTTATTTCTTTTTTTATCAAAGCTCTGAATCGCGTAAGTCTCCAGAAGAGCGCCATCATAATGTGTGTCTCGTCATTCCTTGGTTTATGTTGCATTTGAAGTCGACTCTGCGCCTGCAATATTCATTCGGTTTTTAGTAAGTTGCATATCATTAATGGACTCAAGTATTTTGCTGTTTGGCAAGCTTATTCTCTTTCTTGTGTATTATGAGAGATAATACCATGCTACCTCAGATTAGCTGCTTAGCTGACAATGCGTGGCTGTGGCCCAGACTTGTCGGAATATAGAATTAGGAGCAGACAGACAAAGTAAACACACTCGCGCGTCAGTAATGTCCCTAATCACTGTGAAGAAAAATCGCTGGAACTCGGGTGACACACTGCTGAAGATGTGGAGCCAACTTGCCAACATTACATTTCTAAGAATATGCCACCTAAATTAACTTAGAAAGCTAATTTCATCCTCTTAATCAGATATTGCACACATGAAATTGGAAACATGGAGAGACTGGATACATTCGAATCAGGATTGATTACAGGTGCTGCGCCAAAATTAATACTTACAACAAGTGGCAGTCGGGGTCAAATGTAAAGCGACAGTCAACTTTGGTGGAGCCCTACCGGAGCAATTTCACACCTCTGCCTCCTTTTGATTCCTCTGCGTTGCCACTATACTACTGCGTTGAACTTTTGCCACGCAGAGTAATTGGAGAGCATTAAAAGTCCTAATGTAATTATCCACGGAATATTCATCAGCCTAAAACCACAACACGCCCCAGGATTTGTGGAATAGTATCACTTATTCATACCTTCGTAATGAGTGTAGCCATTTATAGAAGAGGTGGGATGATGAGAACAGATGTTAAGATTCAAGTTTGATCAAGTAGACAAACACTGGTGTATCAGATATGCACGAGTCACAACCCCCTGACACTGTTGGAAAGAGTAATGCATCATGTCTATATGTTGTCCA
Source organism: Colistium nudipinnis (assembly GCA_016785305.1). NCBI lineage: Eukaryota > Metazoa > Chordata > Actinopteri > Pleuronectiformes > Rhombosoleidae > Colistium > Colistium nudipinnis. Next base: position 751,479 of record JAFBJU010001375.1, read on the forward strand.
ACACCAGCAGAAGGGTCTAGTAGTAAAGAGCAGAAGTAAATCCACTGAATTATTCCCTTCATCTCATATTTGAAGAGGCAATTCATTCCACTTTATAAATGTAAAAAAAAATATATATATATATATATATATAGGTGCCATATACGTACAGACATACGTTCATTTCAGGATTACACCTCATCATTTCGGCAGTGACGATATTTATGTGTGACGGCCTTAGTGTCCAGCAACAGCCCCGTTGCTCTGGCGCTCTCCGATGATCCCCGCTACGAACGGGCGGAAAACGCTGAATAAGACAAGAGGCTTATTTTACGACTATAATTGAGAGAAAAATGTCACGGAGGGACAGAGAGTTAAATTAGTGAAAACCATAAAGAGATCTAGCTTGTTTTCAGTGGGGAGTGGCCGATAACCGCAGATGATCAATCAGCGGCTTCCCTGCTGTAATTCCTCACCCGAGCCAGAGGAGAATTGCAGCCACCCGACCGCCATAAACCATCTCAGGTATAAATCAGTGTCACTCCGGTTGAATCTTAAAAAACATCAAAACAAACGCGGAGGCGTTTAATGTTGGGCTACGACTGTTTCACAGCCACGATAGTATGTAACAGCTCTCTGTACTGTAAATACTGGATCATGTTAGACATTTTGGAGTCGTTGGTTAGATGCGGGAAGAGGGGGGGAAAAAAAAAAGTTTCCTTTGACATTTGTCTTCATCCTTGGGAGAAAAAAAAAAAAAGAAAAGAAAAGAAATCCAACAACCCGTCATGCATAATGCATGCTGTAGTTCTCTCGCAAACGAGTCAAGGTCTTTTTCTGTCTCCAGTTCTACCGATGCCGCAGCAGAAAAAAAAAAAAAAAAAGACTTCCACCAAGTAAAAGCTCCGTTTTCCTGTGTGTAGCCGGCGCGAGCGCGCCGCTCTCACAATGGCCCGACACACCAGGCTGGTTTGATTTCCCTTGGGATATGAAAGCTATCACATAATCCGGTACTTCCTTTCAACTCTTTCCCAGTTCAATTTATTGAATACAAACAGGGCTCAGATCCTCGAAGAAGAAAGACTCAAAAAAAAAAAAAAAGCAAAGTATAGATTTTGACGTCGAAAGGGATGTTTCAGTCTCCGATTTCTTCTTACGCAGCATATACTTTGTGATCTCGGCACTTAATTGATTCTTTCTTTGAGAAAAAAAAAAAAAGAAAGGCGGTTAAGTGTTATCTTTATGTCTGACTTTTCAATTAGATTGTTATGGACTGCTCCAGAACCTAATAATGTCGCCTGTCAATGTTAGAAAAAAAAATTCAGTCTCCGCTCCCTTCAACTTGAGCCGTATTAGAATGAGATGAAAGAGACACGTCACTCATTTCCACTTATTAAAAAATCAGTTTACACCACGTGTGGGCGACCACTTAAAAACAGATGTCATCTCGGTTATCTTGGCTGAGATTAGGAGATTTCCGTCTGCGTGAGACACTTTGGACATGGAGCTTGATGGACACGGCTGTTGACCAGATATAAGATGCTTCCCAACCCGAAATGAAGGACCCTGCAATTTTGGAAGCGCCAGCGCTACGAGAAAGGCTAAACAGCGTTTCAGCAGATTCCAAAGACAGCTCTTAAAAATTCACTGAACTGTTGAGGAGCGAAACCCTCCACGCCACAGCCTGGGGATATATTTATTTCAATTTGAATTCCTGCGCTTTACAACTATTTATTCAAGGCATTTATGCGATTGTCAATTGTTTGAGTAGGTCATCTTTTTCTTCTTTTTTTTTTGCAAATCTATACAACTATAATTCTACAACTATATTCCCATGGGAGATTATTAAAGCAAAGGGGTAACTAGCATATACATATATAAAGTGTAAGTATATAGGTTTTATATTAAGAGCCTGTGCCCCGTCCGAGATTGAACGTGTAGGTTTTCCTGATTGATTGATTGGAAAACGCCATTCCAAACAAAGCGATGCGACAAAATGAACGTTTCTATATTTGCCGACCTTATTGAAGACAGATACCTCCTTATCGAAACCAAGTTATCCCTATTTGCGTCTGCAGCCGACGGGCTGCTTATTAAAACCCGCTCTGTAAATCATCAAAACATGGACAAGTCCTGGCCTTATTACATCGTGGTTTTAATAAAGCTGTCAATTCTTCAGATTACACCAGTGACCCCTTTTTATGTGAGGCTCTTTAATGTTCTCCTGGGACCAGTTGGCTTCATAAAGCTGGCGCCAAACCATCACACTCCATCAAACACCTATGGCCTTCCCCTCCATGGTGAATTTGTGATGTTTGTAAACACAATATATCATTCGAGCACCGTTTGACTGCACGAGACATCGCTGTAAAAAAATAAAAAAAACGGACCATCGGGTCTGCAAGAGAACGTCTCTCAAGGTTTGCTTAGCTACTTTGGTCATAAATAAAATCGCTGCATTTCATTTATGCTGCACATTTCAAAAGTGCAAAGTTACAAAGTGCTAAACAATTAATGTTGGGAAGAAAAAAAAAAACCCGCAACATAAAACTCAACAATAACATATTCGTAAATCAAGACCTCGAGGGCCATGCGTGCTGTGAACCGGTCGCACGTGCTCCACTGGGCTCTTTTGTTGGCCCCTTTTTTTTAGGAAACACTAGAGTAACACATTTTGGTGTCTGGTGGGCACAGATCTGGTGAGTCAAAGTGGATACCGGGGGCCGTAATCGCCAATGCAGTGCTGGGGAAGCGAATGGCTTTTACCCATGATCAAGCACATGTTCATCAGAGGCCAGACCCGGTCAACCGAGCTAATGGCTTGAAAGTGCTGCGGCTAATCCACTGTAGGGCACAGGCGCTGCTCTGTGTTCAGTGCGCTTTGCCTGATGGTAACAGACCAGGGCACACGGTGCCACATCCACAGCGCCTGAAAGACAATGTGCAACAATGGCTATGTTGGATAATCTGTCCTGCTGGTATAGGCTGACGGTTGATATTTAAGTCAGTGCTACGCTTGTAACGCAATTGAAATTGCCTTCGGCTCAAAGGCAGGGGGCAGTTCGTTCGAGTGTGTGTGTGTGTGCGTGCGTGCGTGCGTGCGTGCGTGCGTGCGTGCGTGCGTGCGTGCGTGCGTGCGTGTGGGTGGGTGGGTGTGTGTGTGGGTGTGTGTGTGTGTGTGTGTGTGTGTGTGTGTGTGGGTACAGTTGTTTTCAATACAGATTTCTTGGCGCCAACTACAGCTCGACCTGTGCCACTGAGGTGAGCAACGGAACCATGCTGTATATAGAGGACGTCTGCAGTGGAGTCGTTTTAATGAAGTAGTAGCACCTTTTTATGGGCATCGAGCATGCTTGGAATTTTGGTTGAAACACGTTCACTACTACCACTACTTTTAATGTCAACTTGATTGTGGGTACAGTAAATACTTGCACTCCGATGCATCGGTGTTCACAAAGCTGGGTTGGGGTTAAGAGTGTGGTCACGTGTGTCTTAGGCCACCTGGAGAAAAAAAAAAAGGTTCTGAGTGATTGAATCTCAGATGCACCCTCAATTCGTCTTAAGTGCAATCCATGGCCATATTTAGAGGGGTCCACTTGTTTGTGATTGGATCATCCAAGACGGATGGCAATACCGGGTCTGAAGAGGGCCCCCGATCCATAATTCACCATTTCGCAGCCTTTTAAGCTGTTTTCCACCCCTGAGTGAAATATCTGGCTCTGTTTGGGGCCACTGAAAAGAACTGTCTGTATCTGAAAACAGGACGAATGAAAGTGGAGAGTGACGCGAAACTGAAGCATCGGAGCCACAAAGCAAAAGCAATGGGCTGATAGACACTTCAAATTTCCAAAGAGGCCGAGTGGAAGGGCAGATTCAGATGACCTGCGTGTATGTCGATGCGAGCGACACCCTTCACATCCCACAAGGTCATATTACTCCTGTGCAATTTATATTTCCCTTTACAATGTGCAACTACCTTTTCAAAGTGTGTTTTCATTAGGTCGGATTTGGCTCGGTGTTATTCGTTGGAAACTCATTTCTTCTCTTTTCCACCAACTCCCAGTCAGAAAGCCCATGGGAGCCGAAGCCGTCCTTAGTCATGAGATGGCCCTGTGCTCTGAAATACATGACATTTTAGAAGACGTTGACTAATTGGTAAATTGAAAAATGATCCCTGTCTCTGGTTGGGAAACTAATCTGGCCTTATTAATCGTGTGATTAATGAGAGCAACACAGGGAAAAAGAAAAGGAGACGCTTCAGACTTTGCTCTCGTGCTCAGTCAATTAGTAACGAAACTAAAATTCATCTCCAGACAGGGCAAAGCCAGAAATTAGCTGGCCTTGCCTTTTGTCCAGAAGAAAAATCAATCGCGACAAAAATGTAGCGGCCCTAAACACGGAAGACGCCGCCCAGGTAGGAATGTCGCCAGGTTACGAAATTGTTTTTTTTTTTTTTTACACGCGTAAAAACCAAAAGAGTCAAAGGGACAACAGCGTAAAAAAAACGCTCAACAGTTCTCCGTTGTCGCTGGCTTTCGTGGAGCCGTTCATAAATGGGCCGCTTTGAATCCCCCCGCGAACGCAACCGGGGACACGTGACGGACGCACCGGGTTCCAGCGGCGTGTAATCGACTGTTGCGTAATCGTCTGCGCTTGATTACACACCACAATGGACTGAGCAGCTATCCATACAATCGTAGCCGAGCGCTGTTCTTTTCCAGCAGCATCCTTCCTGCTCTTGAAAGGTGGGGAGAGTTCACCCCCTACGGGAGAGTGATTATCAGAGGGAAAAAAAAAACCTACACAAGCTTCAGGTGATGGGCCCGCGTGAGGGCGAGGGCCCCGCCCAGCTGCGGCCCAAGCCAAGCTGTGGCCTGAATGCAGGTGTGTTGCTAAGATGCTCCAGCTTGAGCCCCGTTGACATTGGGTCATTATTAGAGAGTGGGTAAATTGTGTGGAAATTGCGCTGCGTCTTAGGCGAGCAGGTTTAGATGTCCGGATGATCCCCCAGCAATAGAAAACAAGTCCATTAAATGAGATGTGAGCACACTATCAGCTTCTTTTTTTCCCCCAACTGTAATCATTTATTGGCTGGCTTGAAATTAGAAAAAAGCAGGCAGCGAGGAGCTCGACCGTGAGGAAAAGAAAGCGGCTGTTTTTGCCGTGTACATCCAGTTCCCGTGGTGCGAGTGCGACTTCAGTCCCAATAAATGTTGTGCTCTTTATTTAATGGTGCCGAACTACATGCGCAATTTGCAGGTCACTTAAGCGATCCACTGAAGGTCATCATTTCGTTTTTTTGACGACGTGGCACAGACGTCACACGTAAAGTGCCAAAGTCGCACGCAGGGCGGCACTTTTTTTTCTCGGGTTAAATCTGCCCCTCGCCGGCTCCCCTACAATCTCCGTCTGGTGACCCTCTTTGCGCCTCGCAATAGCCCATTTGGGAAAGTTGTGGAAACAGCCTTGAGTGGCTTTCTCCGAATGCCGCCTCATCCTCTCGCCGCTGTATAACACCCAGCCGCCACGGTCACCATGCGCTTCATAATTCAAGGGTCCGCCCAAAAATCGATTTACCTCCTGCACAGCGTTGTCGACCTGTGCAGACGCGCGGGGGCCAAGGTTACGCCTCTATCTTTCCCATTTATTTTATCAAGGTTTTTACCCCCCCCCATGATGTAACCTACTGAAAATATAAACTCAGAAACTATATGGATAACACATGCTTTCTGTGATTTTTTTTTTTTTTTAACAATAAGAGCTGTGGGATTGGAAGAATACTGGAGGAAAAACAAAATACACAGCTGCTTTACGCGTTCATGTGACCATGGACTACCATTCAAAGACGCACGCACATGCTCTATTGTAATTTACCTATTTTGGAATGATTGAATAACCATAACCAAAGCCCAAGGTAGAAATGCTTAGAAATGTACTGGATAAGTTGTATTTGCATTCGAATGCTTTTAAACAACATTCAGTTAGACCTTGTGCCCCGCTGGCTTTTCACTCTCTGATGCAGCAAGATGGCCAATCCACTTTGTCTTCTTCTTGCGCTTCCCTTTGCATCACTCTCACTTGATTTTGTCTCCATTTTTGGGGGATCAGTTGTTGTTACCGACGTGTAAATGAGAAACACATGTTCAGTCGATTGTTGTACCCCGGGATGTTCGGCACAAACGGCTACATTTTATCGGTTCAGCAGTCTCCACGTCAGGTCATGTGAACAGTGTGGAGCAGTTCTTTAGCTACGTGGATAATGCAACCTCATTAACACCAACATACGAGGGACCTTCAGGACAACACAATTACTGGAGATACTTCCGATATTGATTATTGGGAGAACAATAGTGTGCTATTGACAGTTAAATCAATTGCAGTGTAAGGTTGTAATTGTTTCAGCGAATTTGTTTTTTCTGTGCACATAATGAATCGGATACAGCCTCACTTTGACAGTATACTGTTTATTCTTTATTTGAATGGTTTGTTTAAGGTTGTCATCCATTCTTTTTTTTTGTTTGTTTGTTTACGTCACTGCGACAATCCAATGCTGCCTCAAATCAGCTTAAACCTATTTAGCATTTTATCGTCTTGTTGATGCAAGGCATTTATTACGGGACTGTCTCTGTCGCAAAACAGGAATGCCGTCTGAAAGGAAAATGTGAAAGCACTCCATCCATCACGTTAAAGGCATTGTAAACGCCATTTAAGCACCTCTTGTTAGGTGCTTGTAAACAAGGCTCATATTATCTATAAATGGAAGAAAATGTCAAGTGGGGCATAATATAGAGATTCAAAATGATTGATGATGTTTCGGGCTGTAATTTGGCTGGGATCAAAGTACTAAATGCCGCCCGTGTACCCACGTTCCCAGGGTTTCAGGAATTCCCGTTGTGGTGAGTGTAGAGGGCAGTTGAGGGAGCATTAAAACGCTCCTCTGAATCCTCATGTGAAAAAAACAAACTCCATCACGCTGCCATCATTCCTCTGGCGTGGTTATGCCACGCTGCTGTCATTCTCCATTTTCCGAGCACAGCAAGTACTTCAGAGGTCCTGTCATCTGTTTTGTTACGGTGTCCGTGCTGATGTAGCAAAAGGTTACACTCCTGACCCGCATCATTTCTTTTCTTCTTTTTTTTTTTTTTTTTTTCGAGTATACCAAGACTGATGACTCAATGCTTGCTGTGCAGTTGTTGGTCAAATCATTTCTGTTATCCACGCTAGCTATGATAAGCTGAAAACACAGAAAATGGTGAATTTAATTAAAAATATATATATATATCATTTTCCAGAATTTGAGTTTAACTGATGACAAGAATTCCAGCAAGACTGCAACTGAGCATATTTAAATGGCCCAGGCATTTCGTTACATACGAATTTATTCTCAGTTATAGTCTCAATGCCTCTCCTGCCTTGAGCTGATAACAGCCCTCTCCTCGCTCCAAAAAAAAATAAGATATGACTAGCTGCCTTCAACATACCATCAACAGCCCAGAATCACACTTTAACTGTGTGATAAAAAACTGACACTAGCGGGAAAGTACGAGTGTGTAACTTTCAAAAACTTTATTGTATCCTAAAAGGCGAGCAGATACTGTGTCATACAAGGGAAAGCGTTGTATCTTAACTTTTAGTGACAGAAATATACAGCATCAAATACCCTAAGATAATTATTCTTTACATTCAGGCTTGAATGACCTATGTGGCACAATGAGATGCGCACAGCCAATGTACATATAACAATGCGACTGTTTCGAAAATTGGCTTGCTTGAATTTGACTTTAGGCACATCTTCCGGCATTCTGCAGCTCAACACACAATTCTCCAGTTTGGAAAAAAAAAAAAAAAAAAAAGGTTCATTAGGCAATTAGGATGTATGGGGGGGGGCATTAATCTGCATCACTCTCAGCAAGCAAATGGTCTCTCCCCGCAGGGGGGGTGTGTTGGTGCCAGAAAGCTTGGAAAGATGATTTAATATTTCCATTTGACTGCCAGCCTGCAACAATGTCACTTTAATTGATTGGATTTATTCTCAGCTGCTAACTCGATTGAAAACAATGCGTGCAGTGCAGCTGAACAGATCCTCAAACCAGATAGACGGCTCGTGGCGTCCCCTAAATTCCTGTGGGAGCGTTTCCTGTCACAGTATTTAGTCTTACAAATGGATGTCTGATGATGATGATGAGGATGATGATGATGATGATGAGGAGGATGATGATGATGATGAGGATGATGATGATGATTCCTCCCCTTTCTTCTGTGGCTCACCCAGGCTAAAAGGCTGAGATAACCTTTGTGGGTGTTGTCAGTCAGGCCCCAACAACTAGCCCTCAATTCGTCATGATATGGTCTGGAAGAATAAAAAATAAATAAAAAAAAAATCTCCACTTACACAGTATGTAAATGCCAATGAAGTGTCATGTCAGCTGACGGTTTCTCTACTCAAACAGCAGCATGACATTTGTGTGCTGATACCTCAAGTTCGGCAGTGAATTGTTCCGTTAAATATAAGCAACAGAGATCCTTTTTCACATAAAAGAAATGTGGCTTCCGCAGCGAGAGATTGCCACTACGGTAAAAATGCAATGTGTCGTATAACTCTGTGGGTCGAATATGAATTCGACCTAATAGTGAATAAATGACTGGAATGTAGACGTTCTTCTTTTTAGTGAACAAAGGAAATTCTGACTCGTCATTTGTGCACTGCAGTTCAACATCAGAAAAAAAAAAAAAAATCAAAAATCTTCTTCTTTAACAAACTTCTAAAGAGTCCCCCATGTTCCCCCAGGCCTACGTTGATGAATATGAGCACACTATGGGCTATACTTAACCAATCCCATTTGGGAATTCTGTTATAAAGAACACCATGCATTTAAAATAGTATGAAACGAAGAATTCTATTCATTATTGATATCTGAGCCAACTAGACAATTTTTTTAAAGGCCCTGTTTAAAAAAAATAAATAAAAAAATAGGCATTAGGCTGCGTTACTGTCTTAAATAAACGTATATTTCATTTTGTACAAAAGCTGGTTCCTGGAGTCACTGCCCCTGTCTTTAGTTTTTAATGTGATTTTTTTTTTTTTTTTTCAATAGGTGACATCTCATTTCACCTCTTTCATTGTCAAATAATGTATACAATACAAAGTCAAGCCAAATGAAAAGTACTTTTAAAGGCAAAATAACAACCATTGAAACTGGCTGGCAGACTATAGTTGGAATATAAACTAAAGTAATGAGGTTACAAGTTTCTTTCACTTGTGGCTCAAAAGTGGCATTTTTTTTTTTTTTTTTGCTCTCTTTACAGATGAATAAAGAACAAAGGCTTTTCAGAGCATTTGTGAATGGAAATTGTTGTGTTTTGTAACGCTGAAGGGAATGTACTTTTCTTTTTAGTGTTGGCAAGGATGCTGCGCAAAGATTCAACAATTCAAGTAGAATAAAATGCCTGGCGAAAACACTTGAGATGAGGCAGAATAATGGATTTTTGGAAGGAGTTAGATTTGTCATGTTGTGTTGAGCATAGAACAGCTCTGGTTGTTTACTGAAAGCAGGAATGATTTGACTGCATTATTAATTTGGGATTGTTATATTCAGATGAAGAGACTCTTGACAGCAATTTATAAATGCGACTGTTATCAGGGGGCATTTTGGCAAAAAGCAGACTTGTAAGGAGAGTTCTTTTTCCGCATTTAGATCCAAACTTAAGAATTAAGAATCTTACGTTTATTTGGGGGGCTTCAGATCAGATTCAGTAGTTACTATAAAAGTCATGTATTAGCATTGGGTTGCTCAGGTAGAAGTAGGCTTTCTGTTTGTGTCGTTTGCATTCGCAGTTCCATGCCAAGAGGCTTTGGATTTTAAACATGTGGCTTCTTAACCCTTGAAAGTTGTATTCATTTTTTTTTTTTTTTTAGGCCAAAGCACTTCCTCTAATCGAATTCACTTGAAGCTTCTCTCGACCTCAAAGCCAGGCATGCTGCTAAACCGATGTTGTTGCAGTCTCAGTGTGTTTATGTACAGGGTCAAAAAGTTACTGAATTAAAAATGAACCAGTCAGATCCCTCGGGCTCCTGTGTGTCCCATGCATCTCAATTAAGAGCAGTGTTAGTGGAGGTGATTACACTCTACATGTCATATCACCAGAAAAGGAGGGGGCAGGGATTAAAGCAATTACAAGCCATAATTCGGAACATTTTACTTTTGTTTTGAAATGCTTTGAGCACCAGGAATTGATTCATCCAGGATTAGCTGGAATACACCATTCTGATTCTGAGCAGTGCATTCATGACTGTAGAATATATTGGGCAGGGAGCCAAGAGCTTTTTTTTTTGTATTATTTGACCTTACCTTGGGTTGGGCAGATATATTGAATGTATACAGAATATGCATTATTGGCCTATGGACCTGTTCAATAACCAAACACGAGGGACCTGGATATTTCCGCACATATATACATACAGCCGTGAGCTCCTGTGATAGTCGGAGCAGGTTGGGTGGATGTGACTTGTGTTGGCAGGAGTAACGGTGTTGAATGTTAATTGTTTTGAAGGGCACAGGATTCGTCGGTTGTTATGGTAACAAGAGACGGTGCACAGGAGTGCACAGCAGAGATGTGGTGAATGAAATGGACGGATGGATGGATAGATAGATATGCGTTTGGCATGCAATTTATGAAGGACGATGACAAAAAAAAAAAGTCAAAAAACTCGAGCACTGGTACTTAAAAAAAGATAATAATAATAATCTACACAAGCTGTGTTTAATTGTAATACCTTTACCACCAGAGCTTGGAAACCGTTTTTCAATTCAACAGATCTGATAACAGTCCTTTTTTGAGAGCACCATTACTTACTGTCTTTTTCGAAAGCATGCAACCCCATACCAATTGTGTTATGATCAAGGTAAATACCTCTTGCGCTCAATAGCCAAGAAAAATCATAACTTTAGTCATGGCTACACTTCAAACACAATGTTTGTAGATAAAGAATTTCAGAACATCACGTCCTACAACTGTCAGATAAAGTTGCTTCAATATATAAAATAATGGGGTTATTGAGCTCTGCAGGATTTTGCACAAAGATACAGAGTAGCCAGCCAGAGCGGGGAAAGTAGCCCGGGGCATGCTCCAGGACCACCAAGCACATTCTAATGTCTGTTTCATCATATATACTGATATGAGTTCCTGTGAGTTTTAATGAGTTCATCTGACGATACATTGGGGGGGGGGGGCTCGCACATTGAACACGCAAGCAGCATTCTTTTGAGTGTTGTGGCCAACACGGACTGTAAATAGCAATATTTAAAACATCATTCTGACTGATCAGTGGTCATTATTCTTCATCTCTCTATTGATTCACTCTAAGATAATGTTGACTTGCTCAGCAGGACGACATGCGCAGCCTTGTAGCCTTGTAGCAGTTTTTCCGGCATTTTTCCGAATTTGACAGAGGCCTGTAACTTTCGTTACGTTGCCTGTTGGTTATCCCTCTGTGGCTCTGCAGTAAAAACCGCACTGCGAATAAAGATCATTTATCAAGCCCCCCAGTCTCTCTGTGGCATATATGGAAAAATGCAATGCACGGTAAACTTTTTCACGCTTACTGTGCAGTCATCAAGCCGCTGCCGTCGGTGTTTCCACAACACATCCGGTCTAATGAGGACATGCCCCGTCTGCTCCATCATTGGCATCCGGGGTTTTGTCGTGGGCTATTTTGATAATGTTGATCAAGCAGCGGAGAAGGCTCTCAGCAGGACACAGCCTCTGACAGATGCCGACAGACACCGCCATCACGCTCCCGCGTCGCTTTGAAGCCCACGCTCGCCGAGCGAAGCGTACACACACACGCGTAGCATTGCATCTTTTCACTCAAAGTAATTTTTTTTTTAATGAAATCAAAAGTGAAGATAGTCAAGTGAGGCTTGCTGGTCTTAAATGAGCAGTTGGTTGACGGAGAGTTCGGCTTTGGTGTCGACAAAAAAATTAACATGTAAAAGCCCAGTGTTGGGGAGTGAAGGAATGAGACAGGAGTTTAACTTTAGAATTTATATTCCAAATCGCTCGATTTATTGATTTATTGATTTATTTATTTTGATATATATTTAGAAAACTGAATATTGGTCAAAAATCAGCTGGGATTGGCTCCAGCTCCCCCGGCAAGTGGCGCAAAAATTGAAATAGAGAAATAGAAATGGACGGATACAAAATATCATATTTTACAGATCATCTGTCATAGCATCCATCTGTCCGTTGGAACGTAAATAAGTACATGCTCCCAAAATGTAAAACAATTCCCTCAGGAATAGGAACACTGGGACAGGAAACTGCTGTTTAAGGAGACGTAAACTGTAAAATGCTCAAGCAATTCTCAGGGTTGTTACTCTTTGTGGCATTTTTCCTTTCAATTTCACGGATTTCACGTCTTGAGCAGTCCTGGGCTGCTGCCAGTTTACCTAGCCTGCGAAACCATATTCTTAATAGTACAATTCCATGTGCTCTTATGACACAAGTGGGCGTCGTCCACCCTGTGCAGCTCTGTTTGAGCCCATCTTGGGCATTCTTCGTTTACCATAACGTGAACATTAATCTTATGCTAATGCCAGGGGAGCCTATTCCAAGCAGTTTGCATCTAAACAACTAGTTTGAGCTTGATGGAAAAGTCAGCCAAAAAACACCCACTTTCTCCCATTTGTAGCTCTGAGTTCATGAAAGTGTGAGTGTTTGTGTTGTGCGCGTCTCTTCGAGCCCCCTCCGTCTGCACAGTGTGTGAAATTCTACGGCGTACAACTATTCGTCCTTTCACAATAAAATAGAAACGATTGGGATCCATGTCAAAGGTAAAAACACTGTCGTCGACGAGGACGTTTCATTTAGAAACGCAAACATACTACTGAGCCCACTGTATGGCAGTGTGTTTACCGGGCAGGTCCGTAGATCCCGATGATGTCGTAAATGGCTTCTAATGAGCACTGCTTCGCTGCGTTCCAATCCACGGCTCCATTAGAAACCGGATAACCTCACAAAGTGGATAAATCTCAGCATTAATGGCAGACACCATGCAGAGTGAAGATGAAAATCGTCCTCAGTTTCAGTCAAGGCTGACGAACGGACACAACGATTGTATTATGATGTATAATTGTCATTTCTACTGGATTTTGAACACTTGCAACTAGTAAGCGAGCCTCACACATACACTGCAAATCCCAGTGAGGCTTAGAGATGGCAGATGTTCAAACATGCAACTTACTTCATTCCTTGTTAAATATTTACCTGTACTGCAGTTATTAGTATTAAATGCGAAGGTTGTAGCTCTCCTGTAATCTGTGCTTCTCCGTCCTCATGCTCTGGAGTGATGTCCAGATGACCCACCCGACCTCTCACTTATAAATATGAATCTTTTTAAATTCTCTATCATTTCTGCTGCAGTTAATACTCTTGCATCTCAATAATAATATTATTGTTATTCTGACTGCACTTGCGGGTTAGGGCGAGGAACACAAGAGGATTTCTTGATGTTTTTTTTTTGTTTGTTTGTTTTGTCAGTTTCCTCAGGGGTTGAGGGCAGAGGATGTCTGACCCTGTACAGATTGTTAAATCCAATACGGCGAATTGTGATTTGTAAATATACGGACAATTTCATTTAAATTGTTTGGAATGGAGTCAGATTAAGTAGAAGATGTTTTTTGGTTTTTTTAAGAAAATGTTTTTTTCCGCATTACAAAAAGCAGCTCTACGTGAAAGTGATCTATAAGCGCGACATCGATATATTTTTTCAATGTAACGGAAGATCAAGCCACAAGAAAAAAACGACTGCACTCTAAAAAGGACACTGCTGCATAGATGTTCATAGTTTATATTCGAGGAACGCACGCGAACATTTTAAAAAGGTGAATATCTCATATTTATCCGTGTGTTCAGTCATATATGCAAGATGATTCCTCTGATCCGAAGCTAGCGGCAGGCAGGTGGACGTTTACTTTAGAGGTACATCAGCATCAGCGCGGCGAGTAAAATGGGGAGGATTCACATTCACACAGGTTTAAGGAGGAGCAGAGAGCCATCATCAGACAAGATGAGTGCCGGCGTAAATCTACGGGTACGAGTCGAGTGTTGCGAAGCGTAAAAAACATAAAATAAATAAAGGCAACCCAGTTTATAAACCACGCCGGCCGTTGTTGGAGACTGATCTCGGCACTCCTGGCCAAATCCGGCATTTTACATTTTTACAACCCGAGCTTTCCAGTCGACAGCTTTTGAAATGGGCGAAAATCATAGATTACAGAGTGAAGACTGCCAAAATGTTCCGAGCCGGGTTCAGACTTTTCCAGTAAACTGGTGTTTAAAGGTAACAATAAAAAGTTGCTCTCAATGATATTGGTAAGAATGGGGTAGACACGTTAATGTGGACACATAACTTCCACACTTCTTGCCTAAGCAGCGTAGGCCATTCATTAAAAACAATATATATGTTTAACGTGCCAAATCAATAGCAATAAGACAATTAAAAATATTAAGCATGCTGGCATAATACATGCAGTGCAGAACACATATAGAAATGCATAATGCATGCCGCAATAAACTGCAAACGTATTGATTTATGTCGGACAGTGCAAATAGCAGAGGTAAATGCCTTGACATTTTGAATGTTTCGGGAGTCAGTAGGTTACTCTTCCATGCGTGCACGTTCACATTGCAAATATTTCAGTATGGGAACGTATGTTCTGTGTGGTCGACTGATGTTCGTTCATTTTAGTGCTTCCAGAGAAGCACGAGGCCTCAGGCCACTGATGTCTTCGGCACCCTGTGTAAATGGACGGGGCGTTGTACCCGTTAACCTCCGACATTTCAATCACGGCTGATTTGTCATCGCTACGCTGCCATTTGGTGGAGGTGCGGGCGTCATTTGAGCATGGGTTCCCTTTCTTCAGAAACGGATCAAGCAGATCTTTGCTGGCTCGCTCCATTGCACAGATATTGCGGAGATGCTCCTTTCAAACCGTGGACTGGTATCATTCATGACCATAACTCAGCACAGCTGCTGCTTGCCCTTGCACTGGGAAAAAAAAAAATAAACACTTCAGTGTTTGGTTTATTTACCAACTAATTGGGGGTACGGGTGCTAGGTCAAAATTCAGGTTTTATCGTGTCAGCTGCTCCTCATGTTTCGTCTTCAAACCATACAATGGCTGTTTCATGGTGACTTATGAAGGTGCCACCTATTGAGAATGGTTCAAGGGGGAGTACAGGGAGGTGGAAGATGAGTCGCTGTAGGGCCTACGCTGCTGGGAGTTGCAGTTTTGCATTCCATGCAACGGTTGGGCAAAGCAAATAGTGGCAGTGCCTGGCCGCTGAGAGACAGGTGGGTCTCCGGAGAGATTACGCGATCGAAGCCCCTCGGGACGATAACGCGCCGGTTGGCTCGCGTGAGATGGGTGATGAAGAGCCGAGCAGTCCCCGCTTGCCCCCCGCAGCTCCCGCCGTTGACAGTGATCAACCGTTTCAAAAAGAAAACTCTGGGGGAGGCACGGTGCCATCATTACAAACGCTGTATAACCTCGAGGGGCATGCCAGGGAGCTGTTGTCTCAAGGTCGCAGTGGCAATCTGCGATTGGAGAGTCCGGAATTGGCCCGGCATGGGCGGGCGAGGGCCACCCACAGCGCCAGGCTCATCGTACGGGCGCCTCAGCCAACCATGGCTTCCCCACTCAACAAATCCGGCAAATTCTCCCTCTATGATCTTTGAAGATGGATGCAGAAAATGACTTTTAATGCCTCATGAAAGTAACGCTCAAACTTTGATATGAACGATTCCCGGGTTAATAGCTTTAATCTAATTACTGGTGGTTGATATGCCCCCCCCCCAAAAAAAAAGATCCACGCAAGTTAAACCCATCACAGATATTCAGACGATGAGCCCCTCGTCGTAAGCCGCCGATTTCCGCACAGATTTAAGAGAAAAATTGAAAATAGATGTTTGACAAGTGAAAACGATTTGAGGCGAGCGGGGTGGTATTTCCCTTTGTCTGGTTCGTGGTAGTCGTCGTGCGGGGGTGGATTTATAGTCATAACAGCTCGAGAGATTAAAAGAAATAACACAGTAATGATATTTTCTTTTTTCGGGGGGAACGCTAACACCCTAAAGTACATTAAGATTTGTCATCCCACGCCACATTTTCAGCTGGGATCCGGCTCAAAACATCAGCATTCCTTTTGAACTTCTTTGCAATGACAGATATTTCCACTGCTCGCTGACAATCATTATCTCCGGCTGCTGCCTGCTGAGCCTTGACAGCCCGATGCAGGAAACCCAGTCAGAGTGTGTCATGAGCCGCCCCACCAGGAAAAACACTGAGTCCAGGATTTTGTGTATCTCCCGAGTTCGGTGTAAGTTCATACGTGTATGTGCTTCCTTTGCTATGCATTTAGTGTTCATTTGAATCCACGTGCATGATGATCGTGGCTCCAAATCAGCGACGGCGCGCTGACACTGATGCATCGGGGAAAAGGGCGTGTCTTCCACCACGTGAGGCGGGTGTATCTGGCAGGGGCGGTGAGAGTTGGGTGCTGTTTGTTGATGGTTTCTACCTTGACGATACACCTTTAGAGGTGGTGAGTGGTGTGGGTGAAATCTGCAAAAAAAAAAAAGACAACACACCTCGAGTCGGGTCAGAGTTTCGACTTCCACCCACTCAGGCTATTTCTCTAGTTTGCAGCAGTTGTCAATACTGGCCAGCGGGCTTGTTGTTTTGCTACTCCGCAAGTCTCTCCCGTTGCTCTCTGGCTGTGGTATATGCTGCGTCACAGTGAAAATACTCTTGGCTTCTTGAACGCACTTATTATGCCTTACGGTGAGCTCTTATTTCCCCAATAATCACTTGTTGCCCGGTCAACTAAGGATGGCGGTTGTTTTATTGCGTTCTATCATAGAAATAGAAAGAAAACCTTTGCTCAGTGTAGCTGTCCCTGTTGCCACGTGTCTTCTGTGTCGAGGGTGTCGCACGGGTACGAGGGTAAAATCGGAACCAAAATCCTGTCAGCATTTGTGTATCCCCCCGCGCCATACACAAATGGCACCCTTTTGTAATCGTTGCTGATCAAATTCCCGGACAGGCGGCAGATTGCACAGCTTGAGGGTCAGATCACAGAGGAGGTCAGCGCACAAGCTCGACTTTAATTGTGCGACATGGTGTCAAAGTCTTTTCTCGGGCAGCCATTTATAGATCAGGGCTTTTTCTGCTCTCGCCCCTACCGCCTGTCATCCCACGCGTGCAGGTTGATGATATGGTTCTTCAGAAGAAATGCAAATACCTACTTCTTCACGGAGAGATCGTAAATGCCCCCCACAGTGGGACGAAAAAATGTTTTTTTTTTTTTCATCCTCGAAGAAGCTTAGCCATAACTTTGACTATTGTGTTCACTTTGTATTGGAAAAAAAAAAACTACCTGTTTAAAGGGACTAAGTTAGAGTGTGAAGCAATTTACGTGAGTCAATTACTCCTCCCTGCGCTTTTATTCTACGGCTCCCGACGAAAAGAAATGACTCAAGCGGAGCCTCGTACCGCGTCACTTTGTCGTCACGCCAGCACCGGAGAGTCAAAAGTGTTCTATAGTCTAATATGTAGTTCGTAGTGAGTCTCTAATAACAGATAACTCAATAATGGAACTGTGCCGGCCGATGGCCAGCATGAGCCAACGGGGATGCACGCTGCGGTTCCTTTCATATGCCCGCCCGGTTCCATTAATATCAGGAGGTTTTTGTTAAAGTTGCCCTTTGGAATCTGTAGGATTACACATATTGCACATCATGACATCTGTTTCCCTCCGCAAACCACAGCAGCTAGTCAATAAGGAGAGACGCACTTAAGCTAACGGGGTGTGTGTGTGTGGGGGGGGGGGGGAGATGTCATCGAGCAAATAAACAGTTTAGAGCGGGAGCTCCTGCACAAATGTAGAAGAATGGTTAAGAGGCAAGCGTCCAGAAACCATTTTAGGTCTGGAGAAATGCTTCTTTAATCCCTGTGAGGCAAAGCGACGTAATGGAAAGTTCCGCTTATCGGGCTTGATGCAGAGACCTTAGCACTGCCTCTCTCCTTTACTTTGATGTGTTTGGAGAGAGAGAGAGAGAGAGAGAGAGAGAGAGAGAGAGAGAGAGAGAGAGAGAGACCACAAAAGGCTGTTCCGCCACGTGTACGCACACACACACACACACACACACACACACACACAGCCATGCATAGGCTATATTAGATTTGTTTGCTTCAAAGATGTGTTTTTTTCTCAAAGCGCTGGGTTTACTGGTGCTCTCACCCTACGCTCCATGTCTGTGAAAAAAGGCATTGGCCTTTCTAAAGCCATTCACAGGCACACTCCCGTTAATATTGGTACTGTGCATTCTCATACCTCTGTCTTTCATAAGAATGCATACGAGTCTGGGCGGTGAGTTCTGATTTGTTAAAAATGCTTTATTTTTTTATTTTTTCAATTATTTGCGAGAAAATTCGATACAAAAAAAGCACGTTATATCAAATCAATTCATCGCAAACAAACCCGTCCGACATTGATGAAGAGGCAGGCTGGTAGGTACATGATTTCGGCGCTGATAATAATCCTGCGTGTGGAGTGGTTTGATGAAATATGAATACAACTTTAATAACACAATGCCTTTGTACGCCCGTGCCAGCAAAGATAACGGCAATCACCATGGTGATAGTACATCTGCTTTTTAATCAAAACTCTGTAATGATCCTGTCATACTAGCTGCACAAACACTGCATGTAAACAACTGCGGAGACGGACTGTCCTCTGTCACAAGCAGTGGAGACTTGTTTAGTGTCCACTTGGGATGCTCATATTTAAGCACGCGCATGACATGCGTGCGTGCGTGCGTGCGTGCATGTGTGTGCGCGCCCTTTGCAGCGCATGTGCCGAAAGCCAACCTGCAATCATCACACAGTGGCGGGATTGTCGCGCATAGATTGGCTGGAACAAAGACACACCCAAGTGACGATGACAAAAGAGGGGGACAAATACCAAAACATTTTTTGGCCGCTCTTTCTCCAGTGTAAGGATTTCTGTTTTTATTGTTCATCAAACTGTATGTTTGAGTCACATTATAACAGATTGACGTAGGAGGGCTTTATTGCATAGCTGTTAGACTCCATTAGTTTATGCCTAATACACTCGCACTACAGTTTTTATCATTATTGTTTTGTTTTTTTATTCGGGCGATAATTTGTTGATGGACAAAATAGATTACTTAAAAAAAAAAAAAAAAAAAGAAAAACGCAAACTCACCCGCCTTTTTTCTTCATTAAATAGATTGTCTGAGCAGTGAGGCTTGGGTGTCTTCCAGTTGATTGTCGTCCATCGGCGGTCACATTTAAAAATATCACTCTTTCTTTTTCCATATAATAATTGTTGTAATTCTTTTGTTTTGCTTTTTGTCGCCTTTCAGCTATAAACAGAGCCAACAAGGTATAGAACTATCTCATGCACTTGAATTGGCTGTTCTTCTGCTGGCGACATACCTAAGGTGTAAATTGTTGTTGAGGGTTCTAACAATATAGCAGTTTTTCAAAAGAAAACGTATTCAAATGTGTTATCGTGTTAAAGAGCGGCATCGAGGTTTGCTTTCCAAAGCCCCGCACAGCAGATGGTGTTTTTCTACAAAGCAGACTGCAGAGTGAGTTGTTTTGAACAGCTGCACTGGATGCTCATTTTGGCTTACTGTTGCATTGTCATGGTATTTATACTGAACAGTAGGGCTGTTATGTGCCACCGTTTCACCTGAATAACAAGGTCAGTAAAAAGAGGCCGCTCTGCCGCGTTAAAATGACGAACTGCAGGGCTGCCGCTCAGACAGAAAAGAAACGCGGGTGCGACAGTCTCCTAATTTTCTTGTGATTACACCTATGATCGTCAGTTTATGGGCTTCAGAACTAGTCGCGAAAGCTATGAAAATGACAAACGCAATGTCTTTTTACTTACCTGGCCTTTCCCCCCCCCCCCCAGACTAGTAAATCACGCCGTATTGCAAGGATATTTGGCCATTGTGAGTCTTGTATCATTCGGCCCCGCCTGCGCCCTGCTTGACGGAGGCGAGTTGACATGGCATTGATGCCACTGACTCCCTGGGGTTACTGCGTGACTCGATGAATGAGCAAGCCCATTTAGTCGTGCTCTGCATAGGGAACGCTCCACATACATGATGCATGATGCGGGTAGTGGCTCGGTGCGCAGGAAGCGCCGCACGAGCAAGGGGAAAAACAAGCATGGCCTCTGGGCACCGCAGGTCTCTCTGCTGGGATCCGTTTGCAATTGCAGCAAAAAGTTTGAAAACTCTGTGTGAGAGAGACCAGTAAATGGACTTTAAATATAGCTGTAAACTTAATGCAGTGACAATGTTTGTTTTTTCATCCTTTAATCGGATCATAGTGGTAAAGTAAAGATGTTTTCAGCAATTAACGGTATCCGCAACACAACAATTTCAAAGAGTATCGCTAACAATAAGCGGGGGTAATTACATATGTTGTTTTTCGTTGTCAAACTAGAAGCTGAATATGTGAGCAGAAAATAGCGCCGAGCAACCACAGGAATTATAGATTGAAAACAATTAAACATGTGCTTAGTAAATACCATAATAGTATAATAGCATAGTATAATAAAAGAGTCAATATGACTTATAATCAATTGCGTGACCTGAAAATGGCACTTTGTTATGCCAGTGAAGTGATAATAGTGAAACACTGCAGCCGCGTTATTGAATGACGGTAAACTGAGGGAAAATATATTCAACTCCTCTGGTCATCAATCACTCCGTCTCGGTGTCCTCGGACTGCGTGTTCTCTGAATAAGTATACCGACTGAATCAATCCACAGTCAGAGACATTTACAACTTTAAAGACTTTTAAATCATTGTCATTTCAGCCACAGATATTCATCTAAGGGGGGTAAGACAGTCCCGCTGGATGCCCTTCAGACTGGGGTCATAAATAATTTTCCCTTTTTCGGAGCCACCGCAGACAACGGCAGCAGAAATCAATTAAGTGAAACAGACGGTGACCGAGCCAGTATTGATGTACAGTAGCGAGACAAGGACAACAGAAAAATGAACAATTGAATGCACAGTTAAAGAGCACGCTTGCCTTGGGTGGAGTGGCAGGGAAGACCGAGGGTACACGGGTCGCCGACCCATCCCAGGGGCGACCCTAAAAGTCTCTAATTAGACTAGGGCAGGAAGTCAGAGCAAGAAAACCCACGCAGACAGAGGCAAGGCATGAAACTCCACTCAGAGAGCTCCCCCGGTGGATTCGGGGTTTGAAATGAGAAACCTTCTCGCTGCAAGTCCCCATCAGGGGTCCTGTCATTGAAAATTATCAGGCACTTCAGAAAAAGCTCACTTCAAAGTCCATTTGGAAGATTTTCTGGAACATTTGAAGGACTGCTTTCAAAGTGTACAGTGACTTCACAGTTGAGTTTTGAGGCTTTTAATCACACTAGACTTGTCTACATTTTTTTAATCCAGGGGCAGGGGCAGGATTTAGAGGTAGCGGATCTATAACGGTTATAGAAATTGATTTAGTTTTTCTTGTGTCAGAAGATGAGCTTTTTTTTCACAATTTCCCTCTAAAGTTTTGACAATTTAAACTTTGAACACAAGGCTTTTTAAATCATTGTCATTTTACGTCTAGCGCTTCATCTTACTGAGTTTAGACAGTCTTGCTGGGTGCCCTTCAGACTTGCATAGTAAATAATTAGCTTTATTTCGGAAACACTGCAGTCAAAAGCAATAGAACTTAATTAAGTCAAACGGGACAACGGAAAGGCCAATATTGATGTACGCTAGAAATACAATGGACAATTTAAATCACAGATGAGATACCTGTACTACTCGATCAATAAACATGAGATATATCAACTAATAATCGACAAGTTGAGAAAAAGCTCATTTTGAAATGTATTTTCTCACGGAACTGTATATTTCTGCGTGGAATTGCATGTTCTTCATGTGTCTGTGTGGGTTCTCTCTGAATACTCTGGCTTCCACCCACAGTCCAAAGACATGCGGGTTATTAAGTTATTTAGTGACTTTATATTTTCCTGTAGGTGTGGATGTGAGGCTGAATGATTGTCGGTTGAGCCTCTTGTTTTTTCTGTTTTTTTTTATGTAACCTATCCTATTTGCAAAAATATCCACCCCATACCACTTATCAACATGGCATCACCCCAAAGTGATCATCTGCGCAAAACAACTTAATGACCAATGGCACTATCTCTGAAATGAAAGCAACCACACGTCCACACGTCCACGTCCACTGAGGCAAGCGATGGACACTGAATGACTGTCGGTGTGTATGACGTATCTGTCAGAGTGAGCAGAGAAGGGGCCGTTTCTCACACTGGCCCGACTGGAAATCCTTTGGTGCCAATCTGACAGCGATGCTTTCGCAGTGTTATGATCAAGGCAGTGGAAATGACCTCTTAAAATGGGACGCAATGGGCCAGTGACGATGCAGTGGTCACAGTGGGTACAACCGGGGGCACGTGCACAACATCTATCTTTTTTTTAAAAAACCTTGGGACTGAAGTTGTCAACATATGCCAATGTATATTAGTCAGACAGGGATTGTTATAGGCTGAAGTTGAATTACTTGTTTCTCTGAACAAAACAATTATTATTATTATTATTATTATTATTATTATTATTATTATTATTATTATTATTATTAAGAAATATTTAAGGGCAAGATATGTAATATTTTACGTGTTTTTAGAATTTTGACTACAGGTTTTCAGAGTACAGTGGGCTTGGCCTCTCCTTCCTTGCTTTTTCATATCCTTTTTATAAGCTTCCGTATAATTCCTCCTACCCTACCACTGAGACCACATTGTTTTCTACCTCCCACGTCTGTTCCAGTTGTGCTTTTCGGCCCTTGTAACGTATCGATCTTCTCACGCTCCTTTTTCCTTACGTTACCGTCAGCTGGGTTTTGCCACATCGATCACCGCTGCCCTCTTCTGTCCTCCGTCGACCGCCCCTCGGCTGATTGGTTTGCCGCCAGCTGTTTGTCAGTTTGGAATCCCGCGGGATCTCGGCTCTGTTATTCTCAGACACCTTCTGGGTGGTGGGTCCCATCGGGACTCGGATACCTCCAATTCATACTCGGCACAGATGTTCCTGTAGACTGTCGCAGCCTCTTGATTACCCTGTTCACTCTGTCCCAGCCTGCATCACACACGTGCTAATAGGTGTTGAACCGTCTCCATCTGCTACTATGTGTCTCGTGACCTGCAGGGCATACGTGTTGATGGCTCACACTGAGTTCTTTACGTCCAGCTGACCTCTCTCGACTTGCCTTATTCTGTACAGGGGTTTGGCTGTAGCTGACTTCCCTGTATGGTTTGCTCGCTACAGCGTCTTCGTTGTCCTTCATCAGTCTTTGTTGTGGTGGCAGTTTGTTTTTGTTGACATTGGAACTTCTCCGTTTGCTTTTTGGTTTTGAAGTATCCACATGACCCAGATCCTCTGCATCCTCTGCTTGTATAGTCATTATCCAAGTTTAGCCCCTTTATGCCTTGTTCCAATAGGCCACATCTGATTGCTTCTTGTTCCCAAACCCAGTTAGAAAGCTCCTATCTGTGGTTTCACTCATGTCTGACGTAGGCAGGCAGCTTTAAGGGCCTTGTCTAAGGGCTGCCACTAAAAAAAATCTTATATCTGGTAGTTGGGCACTTAAACTATGCTTATGTGCCTATTTTGCGTGGACACTTTATTATTGTAGTCATTTACATGCAGATGCAGCAACTTTTCCAATTGCTCTAGAGCAAAACCGCTTAAAAAATGAACTCCGAGTGGTTATTAATGGGAGGTAGCTTAGGTATCTGCCAAAATCCATGAAGTAGTTTCACAGAAAGGGTCATATTTGATGAAAATGTGCTAGTTGTGTCTTTTGGCAGCATCGGAAGCTTATAATGATTGGGTAATATTTAGAAGTAGTGTTCGACATCTTTTATGTCATGCCATTTCAAAAAAGGACAAATTAATAATGAGAGTAAAAAAAAGATACCCCTGTCGGTACCATTTGTACAGACAATTTGAACTCAGGTCTTCTTCATGCCTGGGCGCCTGAAAACATTTTTTTAACACTCATATTTTTTACTGCATTAACAGGCCACAAAACTCTGAGTAATGCAGTGAAGAGCATGAATTCATTGACTGTAGTATTTCCAGTGACAATCATATAATGGGGCTTGTTGCACTCTTCTTGAGCAAAACATAAGGCGCCCTAGTAACACAACCATTTTGTAAGCTCCTTTATAAAAGAACATCAGCTACAGTAAATGCCTGGCTTGTAATTGAATATTATGCATTTCTCTTCACAAAAACTAATATTTCCCATTCGTTGGCAAAAAAACAGGCAGAAGAGCTGTCTCAAGGAAGTGTTTTCGGTGAAATGTTGCAGAAACTTGCTTTTACAAATCAATATCAGGTAATTTAACGTTTCCCTCGTCCTGTCTTTAACTGCTCCAGCCATCCATTTTCCTGTAAGGCACAAGGGATGCCTTCACTGATAGGATCACGTAACTCAAGTGAAATTCCAATTTGGCTAAGCTGGCTCTGGTGCGGCAATAGCACTGATAGAAGTAAATACAGAAAGTAAGCTCTCACTATAAAGCAGGGCATATTTGAGTGTGGGAAGTTCATCCCAAGCGGCCCGTGATTAAAAAAAATGACAGCACATCACCTATAAATGAATAAAATATAACGCACGGAATAATTAATAATTCGACAATGGAGTGAAGGGAATGCTGGGGCTGACGATGGCTTTGCACAAGATATTTTTTTATTTTTATTGCCTAATCACGTCTGTAGACATCCACTTTATTAAAGGTATTACAAAATATAAGAACTCTTTGAAAACTTAAACATTTTGAAATATAAATCTCCTATTCAGTGAAATGTATAATTGCAGTGGGGTCTGCTCTGCAAACCTTGACAAAGATCTTATTTGTCCATTATTTTGCCAAATAAATCTGCTCATGTACTCAGTGGAAGTCATTATATTATTGTATATATTAGGTTATTATATTAACATTATTGCCATCTCTACCTCTGTAAATAATGTTTCCTCAGAACTACTTTTGCCGGCATTTAAAGTAAATATTTTTCCTGGACATATCTGAATATATATTGTTTGCATTCCCATGTTGTTTTAATAGTATACCATATAAATCACAGTCTTGCCAATGCATAAACATGGCTCTGAACCTGCATATTTTCATTACACAGTTATTACCTGCGGAACTTTGATGACTTATATCTGTATGAGTATTGCATACTGTGCAGAATGCCTGGTGGGGATTTATGGAGCTGCGGATCTCTCTCCAGTCATGAGTGCACACGTATTCCTAACATGGCAGTTGCGGTGGTCATCTTCTTCACGCCACATTATTACGTATTACGCTGTAATAACTAATATTAAGTAATGATCTACTACACATGGATTCTTCCTGTTAATCTGTTTAAATCGACGAGTGAAACAAGGTAAAACATATACATATTTAAGCCAGCTCGGATTTTGCATTTGTTATCAAATTTGCATCTGTTATTTGTCTCTATTAGTGTGATTTTCGTGAAAATACACTTCCATAATTAATGGACAGCATTATTATAGCGCTTCACTAGTAACTGCCACTAAGAGCTTCATGATGGATGTGTATTTGCAGAAACCCAAACTTATACAAACAAGGAAATGTTGAATATTGCTCTGTGTGTGATCATCAAGTTTTGAGTGAGAGAGTTAATTTAATAGAAGCAGCAGAATCTCCTTTATTAACATGCAATATTGCAGAGAAATGGAACCACTTAAACTGTTGTTTTCTACTGTTGTTTTATTGGGATATTTTGCAGTGGGTACCTTTAGCCAGACTAACTTAAATTCACCTTTTTCGTTCAAGTTTAAAGAACTCACCAAAATATATGACATTTCTTTTCTTCCATGAAGCTCCATTGTCCTGGTGCTTTGAATACTGTTTCAATATACTCTTTTAAAGATTCCCACTATCTCCATTTTGAAGCAAGTTATTACATTTTACAAAAGCAAAGTGATGCACGGAGTTGCGGGGATGTGTGTGGGCGGGCGTGTGTGTGTGTGTGTGTGTACAGCCGCCTTTTGCATTTGTTATTACTTTTATTGTAATACCTCTGACAAAATGAGAAGCTATATGTATCTTTACTGAAGATAAGATAGATTACAATACTATTACAGATGGATTTCTTTGGAACACTGCACACGAATGTAAGTGTCTCTAGGTTAGCTTTTTTTTTTTTTTTGTTATTGATATTTTTTATTATTGTTAGGATCTAAAAGCAAATGAAGGTACAGGTTTTCCCATGTAAAGATCCAAGAATGTATTTGTATGGATGTATCATATACACAACAATTACAGAGCGCAGTTTCTGGTTATTTAATTCTTCCTCTCACCATGCTCAAAAAACAGGGCTCATGAAAAAGTACAAGCAAGGATAAATGCTATATAATACGCTATATACGCATTTTACAAAGGGGAAATACAATCTAAAATAAGATATAGAATTAACATAAATAGGTGCAAAGTGACCAGTGAAGAGAACCGTAATGCTCAAGGTGCAGATGTGGAAAGTGCTGAGCTGAAAAGTCTTAAGGCCTAAAAGAATGAAACTGTCTCTGACTCCACTCCGCGGGAAATGCCGCTACAGAAATCCTCCTCTGGTATGACGTCACCGACGTTGTAGCTCAGTCGCGCGGATCCGCGTCTGATTCACCGCGGAGCGATCCGAGTCACCGGTCTGTCCCGTCTCTTTCTACCAATAGGAAGGCAGCAGCAGAGCGGAAGCGTGTTCTGATTTGCCGAATGCGGGGCGGGGGCTGGGCCTTGTATGTAAGACGCGTAAATATGTGTCGCCTGATTACCACACCTGTAAACAGCTGGCGTGCTTGACTCAGTGCTGCAGGAATTTCTTCAGTCTGGCGTTGTTAAAGTCTCGGGCCACCGTAACCGCAGGCTCCGGCCCTGAACCCACTGTCCCACCGAATACAGATAGTTAATGTCGGCCTGGGGACGTGCACCACTGTTAATGACGACCGGCGAAAACTCCCTCCCGAGATAATATGGGTCGCGCCGACCCTGAGTTGCTCCAGAACGTCCCGTCGAAATATTCTCCACCACCGATTGTTGACCACCAAGCAGACGCCCCCCCCCCTCCGCCGGTTCCTCGGGTCGGTCCCGGCGGGAAATGGAAACACTTCTCGGGGAAAAAGTGCGGAGTCCGCTGTCGAGCCAAGTCTCCGCGAAAACCACGACGCTACAGTTCTTAATGTCCCGATGGAATGTCATCCTGCTCCGTAGTTCATCCGGAAATATAATTCAGTGCCTGAACACTAGCCAGAGGCCTGCAGTCTTCGTTTCCTCCGCCAACTCCGGGCCCTAGATGCGGCATCAGGTAAACACCGACTCCGTGCTTGTTTGGTGAAAACGTGTTTCCCCACCAGCGTCCTGGTGTGCAAACGTTTTTTTCCCTTCCTCTATCATATCGTTTAATAGGGCTCTGTAGTTCAGTGCATATGTCAAGGAAATGCATCAAAAAGAGAAACACAAATTCATTAACGAATGAAAGGCCAGAGGTGGAGGAGCTGGAGGCAGCCATCCTCTGCATTATACATATTTCCAATGCTTAGTGGAAAATTCTGGTCTATTTTAACCTGGGTTTAAAAATGTAGGGGTTTAGTGCTCTGCATCTGCCTCTGGCGCACAACAAGTGTGGACGGCCATTTAGGTCAGATTCTTCATCCACATTTTCCATTTTCCATGATAAAGATTCATCAGGACTAGTTTTTCTCCTCTCTGGGTGTGCCACAAATGTCGGATTGCCCAATGTATGGGCACTGCTGCAGCTAAAATGATGAGGTCTGTGTATTTGTCTGCACGGAGGCTGAAATTAGTGTGAGCCTTTGTCTTCCTGCAACAACACAAGTCTCACGAGACTTGTGAGTGACACTTCTCATTCAGCGAGACGTGCAATCTTAAGGGCTTTTAGCACAGACCCACAATAACAATTGTCTTTTAAACAAGAGTCTTTTATTGGTCAAAAGAGGGCACTTAAAGTGAGCATTTTTTGGCCTGTGGCAGTCTTCCCCTAGGATAACAATATAGCCACTGTGTCTTGGCTGCTGGTGGAGGCGACCTACTGGACCGTTTGTGTCAAACACTGTTGTGAGTGCCATTCATTTACACACCCACGTTTAAAAAAATATAGGGCCCAAGTTGAAAATGACCAGAATTCCCCTTTAAGTCAATTTCACCAGCCTGTTTTGCCAGTAAATCATCATTACATCCCTCTCATGTCTCGTTCACAAGTTTTAAAACCCAGTGTATTTTTATTTTTCAGCAACAGTCTACCAAAATTAATTTCCCCATTGCTGAGTTCCAACATGGCCACATTAAACAGCTCCGAAGGGAAAACATGCCATGTTTTATTACCACGTCAAAGACAGATGAGTTGGCAAAATTTTAATTAAATCTGTATCCTGCAAGTCTGGAGAAACCTTCACTCCTTCCAAATTAAGTGCACTGTATTTTTTCATGTAAACAAACATTGGGTTGAAGAATGCCCCTTCCCTCCCCCCACCCCAATCATCATAATTTGTCAATGTGAGAAGATTTTTTGAAAGCTTAATGAAGGACTACTTTAATTTGTTGAGTTTGCACGAGGTTATGATAGGAAAGTGCAGAGGAAAAAGAAGAGGAAAAGTTGAGATGTTTTCACTAGGAGGCCACAGAGAGGCAGGGCCACAGTGATGAGAGGTGGAAGGTTCGTTTAAGAATTAATTACAGAAGGGGAATCACAACTGGGCTCTAAAGTTGAAGGAAATTAAGACATCTGGTGGATGAACCCAGGAGGTCAAAATAGTAATTACAAACATCTGACAGAATAAAATCTGCAGTAACTTTTGATTTGGCTTATTTTGTCCTCCGAATATTGCATGTTTTTTGTTGCTCTCTAAAAAAGATTGTAAGCGTATAAACAAAATCATAATCGATACACTTCAAACAAAAGCTAACAGAAAAAGTTTATTTTCACCTCCAGTTGGTGCAACAAGATAGATAACTGGTCCAGGTGAAGAATCTTTGTAATGTTCTCCTTTTAAGAATTCTGGGGAAAACAATAAATCCTTGAGGGAGGGGGAAGAAAAAGCCTTGAAGAAGTTCTTTCTTCCAAATTTGGGCTTGTTCTCTGTTCCAATCAATCAATCAAAGCTGAAAAGTTGACAAGAGCACTTTCTTTCAGGTCTGCGACTTCATGCTGGTTGAGCATGAAAGAGAAATTCAATTACATACAGCTGCCATCATCTTGGCCTTCCTTTAACTGTCATTGTGCAGTTTCACCGTCCGAAGTTCAAATATTTCACCTATGCTGATTTATGGCAGGTAGTTGGGGGGGGGCTGAAATTGCTGTTCTCACCTCAGTTGTAAAACAAGCCACCTCAGCAGATAGTAATTGCTTTGGGCCCTAAGGTTCATCAAAGCATTAAGTTATTGGCTTTATTAAAGTTATTAGTCACATAGAGGGGAAACTGTGCTGAAAGGACCACTTTTCATTTTGAGTGTGTGAACAAAGGCTCAAAGGGGGCATCACTGGTGCTGAACATCAAATCAGCTGTGAACTCGCACTGTGTGTGGGAATATCACGGATGCCGCCAGAAATGATGTTCTTTTCATGATTGGCCAATGTTGGCCGTTAAACAAAAAAAAAAGAAGCAGAAAGCCTGATGTATTTATCAGTGAGGGTCCACTTGGTGGGAAACAAGTGTCCCCACATAGTTATCTTTAAGAGATTCAGTTCATTTCGTGTTTTTTGTCATTTTCGTGAGGATGAAAGAAGCAATACAAGAGCCATAGTTCATAGAGACTTTTAAATGGATACACATAAATGCAGCTTTTTAAAAAGTATTAGGTATGTGGATTACCCACATACCTGGGGAAAACAAGTAATCCTTGAGAGAGGGGGAGGGGGGGCCTTGAAGAAGTTTTTCAAAATGTGGGCTTGTTCTCTGTTCTAATCAATCAATCAAAGCTGACAAGAGCACTTTTCTTTCATACATATTAGGTATGTGGATTACCCCAACGGAGTGGGGCTTTGTATTTTATATAAAATGTAATCCTCCATGGCTTGATCACCAAATCTGTAATGTAATGTAGCCCCTCTGTTTCGTTTCAGTGTCAGTTTTCTAAACAGTGGAGATCTCAGTCCGACACTAAACACTTGCTGTAAAAGTGTCAAGTATTAAATCTACAGGGAAATCCAAATGAGCCCCTATTGGGAAATGGTGGTTTGTAACTGTGGAATCACTATATAAATGGACATTAACTCTTGGTCAGGAAAGTGAAGTGCAAGGTCCTTGAACCAGCAATATTACATGTCGCCAGCGTTTTTGTCTGAAATCAGCACTTAAATCTGTGGAATGTTTGGTGGTGTAATTGGTTCCTCATCATTGTTGTACAAGTATAACCGCCATACCAAGGCTGTACCGTGACAGAAATATATAGAAACACAATGGCATGAAGTCAGGTCTTTTTTTTTTTTTTTGCAGTCAAAGAAAATCCATGATTAAAATGGAAGTTGCTCACGAGAGGATATAATCAGCCCTTTCTGTTACGGGGTTGTGATGTCACACTTCTACGTAATAAACTGGAGGAGGTTCACCTCATCAGTGACTTGCATAACATGTGAAGCAGCTGTTGGAGTATATGACACTTCAAAAGGCCCAATACTATTGGTGAGATTTAAAACATTTCCCCTTTTTTTGTATCATATTTGACCTAAACCTCATGAATATGTATCACTGAAGGAACAATGACGCAGCACACATACATTTCCATACTGTATTATAATACAGTATGCTGCTACTATTTCCCTCTGTTCAAACTTTTGATGTGATGTTTCTATAGCCGCGCATGACCTGTGTGAAAAGGCCAAGACCTCTTTGAATTTCATTTTCTTGACTGCGTTACAATGTGCACAATCTTGATGTTACTGTACTGTACTGTCTTAGCTCTATTACTTTATTGTATTTTCCTACATACTGCTACAATATTGGCTTTCAATTTATGCCTTGCCCACTCGACCCCAATCTACAATCTCATCGTCGCATTCTACTGCCCTCAAACAATAAGCAATTACTTTAAGTATTAAGTCGCCTCATTATATCATAAAGGCAAACCGTAGATGTTTGGAAAATTAAAAAGCATAGCCACTTGGCCTGCTGACCATAGGTAAGAAAAAAAAAAAAATAGGGGACACGCTGTAACACCACAGTGGATAACTTTCTTTTTCAGAGTTACTAACAAAGACATAAAGGAAAATAAATATAAAAAGGCTTAAAAATGATGGTGTAATTCCTTGAATTATGGCTCGATGGACACACCCCCTACAGGCCATAACAATAAATCCTTCCCAGAGTTATACGTATGGCTCTGGGTACCTAGTAGACAAAGGTTGAAAAGACTTCGTCCCTTCCGGCACAAGGACACATTTTATTGTTATCGATGAGAATATTAATCATACACTTAAAGGTTAATAAAGGCCAATAAATTAATTGATTTCTCATTCGAAGTTGTCGGAGTGATGGAGAACTCTGTGTGTAGGACTCTGACGCCGTCCCTTCCATTTCAAAACAAGTGCTGCCGCTAAATTGATGGGTGATTAAAGTGTGACAAGATTGATGGTTTCACATAAGCTCAAACCGTGACCATGTAAGGAAACTTCATGGGCTTGATAGCCTTTTTTTTTCCTAGTGTATCAGTTCCTTTTTGTGCATTATCTCCACTTTTAAGAGCTGCTTATGCTGAATATAAACCCTGAAGTGTGTTGAAATTTTACACAAAAAACACAGACCACAAGGGGGCCCCAAAAGTAAAGTGTCTATCCTCTGCAGAATACATTTTCTAAAACACATTTTATTTAAATTGAGCAAAACATTTTTTTTTTTACCTTAATATAGCTTGACAGCGCAATCCTCTAGAAACAGACATATCCTTTTAATCTTCATTAGTGTTATTCAATCACAATATATCTAATACTCTATTATTGCTTAGCACAACTTTACCTATATCCTTTAGCTAATTAGTGAACATCCATGTAAATCATTTCTGTTTTAATAAATGTCACCCTTCAAATTGTTTTGGCAAAGGTCTCTTAATTTAATCCCACCGTCTATTCTGCTCGACACCTCCCAGACGAGCACACCTCTGTTAATTACCACAAAAAATTCAGGACCACTCCGGAGGGATGATGGATCACAATATGCATCCTTCAAGGCAATTATTACTTTCTAGCACATGTAATTAGGTAGGGAAATGTAATATAACAAATTAATGATGACTAATTGAGCTAATTTTAATAGAGAGATTAAGTGCAGTGTTTAGTGCTCTAATATTTTAGCTTTTTTTTTTTTTAATGAAAGCCATCTCAGCCTCTCAGCACGCATCGGTCTGGAGACCTAAAGGTGATGGGAGAGTGGTGGTGAATTTGAACAAAGAGAATCTTTTCATACTCGCACTGTCTAGATATTTCATGAATGCATGCCCATATTGTCAGTTTGGAGAAACTTTGATATCTTGTGCGGTAGCACCAGAAGAGTTGTACCACATACCAAGTATGCAAAGGCACCCTTTGCATTAAAAGTTTGAGGGCGGTCTGATATGAATCCCACCGATAAAGGTGGCTTTTGACATTTAATAAAACAAACTAATCGTTCACTAAACAAAACCATTTGTAATGGGCCTCTGTATTTAATTGTATTTAATCATTTGATATAATAAATCATTTTTATTAAAAATGTAAAATCTTAACCAAAAATGTCAGACACATTGTCACACTTTTCAAAGAGCTTTATTTATATGTATATGCATCTGCTTGTGGGATGCCTGGTAGCATGGATGTAGGAAGGTCAAACACTGTCAGGAAGACAAAGCCGCCATTTTTGTGTCTTTGTGTGTAGGTGCGTGATTTTGTAAGTAAGTACATGTTTCGAGAGGTGCGTCTGTGTGACTGCAACCTGTCCGACACTCCACTCGTTAGTTTGCGGACACCTTGTCCTCCACATGACAGGCAGACACATGGGGGTGTGAATTAGAATTCACCTCTAATCACTCTGTAATGCACCCCCTGTCACTCTGGAGGCTCAGTCGCAGCATCGTTTGTGTCACGTAAGCATTTTGTAAGTGAATGCTGATCTGAGGATTCCAAGCACAAGATCCCTCATCCACACACCCACACACGCAGCTGTAACTACAGACTATCGGTTCACAGTAATGGAGTAGAACAACCGCCTAGACCAACATATTTAATGTTTAAACAACTGTGACAGTGGATTTTGCGAAGCAAACACAGCTTGAAGAGGCTGTTGAACCGAATTAGGAACTCAAATATTTCTGTACGTTTTTTTTTTTTTCTTACATAAAACGGCTTTCTCAGGGTGTCAGATTATCAATTTGTGGATAGTTTGATATATTTGGGTTGTAAAATTGGATGAACGACCCAACGTAATTATCGTACAATCGTACGTAATTAAGTACAATTGCAAACTATCGATCAAAATTAAACATATTTTAAACATATCAAAACAGACCTTAATAAGGCATGACTGCTATCACGTATGGTCTTAATTGTATTGTATTTGAGGCTCATAAACTTAAGTATGTAACAAGATAACAAGGTGCTCAAAGCAGCTGGCAGTTGTCAGGCAATGATTGGAAAACAGTGGATAGATGGAGTAAAGTGTTTAATGAAGAAATATGCTTGTGAGACTTGCAAATTATTAACAAGGGAGTTGTAGCTGTGTAGTGGGTTTACGTGAGTCTGGGTATTTGAGTGAGAGAGCGAGATTTACTGAAACGCACAGATGGGTGTAAGCAGGTTGGTGCAATAACTGTAAGTTATTAGTCACCGAGGACTGCGGCTGAACTCAATCATTTGTCACCTTGATATGCTAAACAGTGAAGTAAATAGAGCCAAACACTGAGATCCCAGTATATTTACTGGCTTAGAGCCAATCTCTAAACAATAATAAGAAAAAAAAAGAAAAGCAACTTGGAGATACAAAAAAACAATTTTCTTGACAATAATTGGGCCAAAACACAACAAGGTGCTGGATGTGTGAATTGAAGCAAAAGTAATTATTAAAAATATTTGTTCACTTGTTTAATGTTGGCTCACAACCGAGTTGTTTTCTTCTCTGTTCAGGATAACCCACGGCTGCCGGCACAACAGTGTTGCTATATCGTCAAAGATGGAACTGCACCTACATGAAAGCCTCATCAACACTTCCCCCTCTGAATCATCACCACCCTCTGACGTCCGATGCAGTCACAGCAATGGCCTTACAGAGGTATGTTGTATATACTGTATGTGTTAGGTGTAGGCCCACTTCTATCGTTCTGACGTTAAATGCGTTATACAGCGGTATATGTTATCAACCTTAAGCCTGAGAGAGGCACAACAACTGTTTTTTTTTCACATTTGTGTGGTTGCTGCTGTGTGCTGCTTTGGCCTGCTGTGTTAACGCATCAATTGGTAGTGTTGTGTCTATTGTTAGTGGTGATTTGGTGGCTGGATAGAAAAAAGATGGTAATTTGCCTCATAGTACTTACCAATCTGTCCCACTTTGCAGCACTCCCTTGCTTTAACCTTAAACATTGGTGAGGAAACACTCTGAAGAGTGTTTTCTCACTTAGACCCAGTGGTGGTTTTCTTTTTTTAAATGGATGGCATCTGCTCCGAGCAACGGTATGGTAAATCCTCCCAGCGTGGTGTGGTGTGGTGGATGAGTGGGTGAAAACTGGGATGCGCACGCGTGATGGAGGCATGAATGAGCCAAGGCCGGAGGACAATATAGTTAAGCTATAATATGTGGGAGTTTATATTGAAAATGTACATCGCGCCATGTTTCAGCCAGAAAATGGTGATTATCTGTAGAGACCCTGAAAAACCTAAGACGATCTCCAAATATAATGGTCCCCCCCAATCCCCCATTTTACTTACACAATCAACAAAGTGGTGCCTTTCACATTGAAATGAATAACCTCACTCGGAGACAAAATAAAAGATAATTTGCAGGTAGCACCACGCCTCCTCTTGGCTTCCCTATGAGGATTAAATTAGCTGACGTTAGCTTAGGAAATGCGTGGTGGGAGCGAAGTGAAGGAAATGCACTGCAGGTGAGCTTTGAAAATATCTCCGCCAATCAATCCATCTGAAGTGGAAAGAATGCAGCCCCTCACCTAAAAAAAAAAAACATGCTCAAGAAGTTTCTAAATTCAACCATCTGAAAATATGCAATTCATTGTCGCTTAACTTCCCCAACTCAAAATCTTTGTCCATCTATACTATCTTTACATGTGTCATTATGCAAGTTCTAGTAAACTTTAATGTATAAGTAAGTCCTGAATTACTGTGAGATTCAATTGTGCTCTTTCCAGGCAACAATCAGTTATTTTAATATTTATTTGTTTTCATTGTTACTAGCACAATGTCAAACATTCTGACTCCCAAGTATGTATTATACATTTCTCCACCATCTGCAACCAACTATCTGTTCTCCTCTATCCTGCTCTTCATATAAAAAATGTGTTAATGATTATGCTTGAAAAAAGGACTACTCCACACTACTATTGGAAATAATAGCAATCTATTTGCTATATGTTTCAGCAACATCTAGTATCTCGTATCCCCATCCCAATTTCTATTATCTGTTCGTCAATGATACAGATCAATCGTTAATGATTTCACAGGATTGTGCATGGACCCTAATTACTAAGCCGAGGGTAACTGAGTTTTGGACACTCTTTAACAGTTTTTTTTTTTTTTTACATCAGGAGAGTGAAGGTATAAATGATTCCCCCGCAAGCTGAGTGTGCCATAACAGAAAAGCGTAAGGAGGGTTAATTGGCTGTCTCCTGGTCTACTGGAACCCCCGATTCGCTTTAACACGCATCAGAACCATTAATGACGGGGTAGAATGCATCGCTTTCTCCCGGCTCACTGCATTCTTTGCAGGTGGGACTATCTGATGCTCCGTGCACAAACACAGCAGGACGCATCATGGATGAGAGGCTGTAATCAGCCTTCACTTTTCAGTGACTTGAAAACCTCCATGCATGTATGGCTCCCAAGATTACATTCTATGCCTCTAGACTGCCTGGGTAAATGATGATAGTGCTCATAAAATGTAATCCTGTTATGCCTTATCGGTCAAGACTTCGGTCAAGGGCTCAACAACTGTTAACTTTATTTTTGAGCGATACTAGATCTTTTCATCTAGCCTCATTATCATGTGCAAATTTGTTTTTCTCAACTGTTTTAGTGTTACACAACAGTGAAAACAATGCAAGTCATCAATTTTGTGTTTGGAAGCCTTGCGTAGTTTTTGCTTAGAATTGTGGCTGCTAAATGTGAGCTAATAGTGTGATCTCTTAAAGTGACTTTCCAGAAGAGTTAACAGTGGATTTATATTTGGATTATTGACATATTGATTCTCCAAGTAAGAGAGAGAAGAAGGAAAAAAAGCCAAGGTCAGACAGGACTTTTTTGTTTACAGTGCCTGTTTCCAGAATAAATCTAATATTTATGAAAACAGAAAGCCCCAAAGTAAAGAACCATCCCTGCATCGCTAACCCTTCTGCAGTCAGAGATTGAGGGTGTTTCTGCTGTGTTAAAACGGGCCATCAATATTGTCACTCTCTTCAACAGCTATAAATTTGGAGTGCTTAATAGTACAATGTGCACCGGCTGAGCATCTTCCCCTGAGAACCTGGCTCATCTCCGTCTCCAACCTGTGGGGAAGACAGTGTCATTCCATTCAGGGTTTTGGTAATAGTTGGTAACTGGACAGCCTACTACAAATGTATCTATTGTTGTTTTTCATATATATTATATACAACATACATTAGCAAGCTTTCTCAAATGAAGACAAAGTCTCAACAATTAACAAGGAATTAGTCAAAGCTGCCAGACAATATCCAAGAATAGCCTTTTCCACATTTTTTGGTAAGAAATACATGATGTCTACATTTTTTTTATAATTTTCTGCAGAAGAGGCAGTGCCAATTCATCCCCAGCCAAGTTTGGAAAAAGAAACTCCTCAGAGAGGGGTCATGGTTTCGCTCCTGACCTCTGCTAATCACAGACTTCCTAATGATCTGAAGTTGAAATAAACTCTTTCTGAATCATGGCTTTTCTTACTGCTGCTGCGCTTGGGCAAGCTGATGCTTTGTGTATATTAATATGATTTCATGGACTTGCTTTTCATATATTAATGATTATATGGGCATGCTTGATCATATGGTGTATACGGATCGTGACCAACATTTATTTGGCACATTTCCACTATGACTGTTCCTTTACATTCGGGGGCATTTAATTCCTCCGCTAAGCCCAGTATTTGCATTTAAACTTTAGAATATGCGGAGTACAATATCTGACTTCTGACCCCTCACACCGCTTGCTCTGCAGTAAGTTAAGCACCAGCTGCTTCTTGATCTGGGTCCTTAGCCTGAGAAAAAAAATGTGAGTCTTCAGCTTCCACCTGATTCTGCTTCGAATGTCAGCAATTCAGTGGCTCGTGGAAAGGGAGGGTGGGTACAGATTTGAATGTCAAGTAATGCCTTTTAAAGCAATTACTGTCAGTCTCTTTGGAGAAGCCAGTGCGAGCTGGGGCTGATTAGAGACGGCCGCTCTATGAATCTGACCACCCGATGAGCGGAAGGGCATTGTTGTTCTAATGGAGGAAAAAAAAATAAAAAATCTCTGAGTGATTTGTCAAAAATGAACCGTAAGTCTAAAGGGCTAACCATAGTGTGCATTTTACAGCACATTTGCATTCATTTAATAGCCGTCTGATTGAAGCTTTGCCATCATTTGGAGAAGTAGAAGAACTGCAGAAAAAGGAAAAAAAAACAGCACGTCATTCACCTTTGTTCATGTTATAGTGCTTTTATATATTAGTGGATATATAAAAGCATGCCTTTAGTGACTGCCTTATTAGAACCCCTTACTGCTTTGTGCAAATTCTTTTTACTCCAGTCAGGGAGTCAAGTGCATGTGGCAGAGCAGAGGGTGAGCCTTACATTTGTTGTATCTGTCTATTTCTCATATTTTTTCATTCTTTAAATATGATTTAGCCATCTTTGGTTTTTGTAAGCCGAGGACTTTTTGTGATAAACATGTGGGGATTTAGCTGCATTATCGCATGAGATCATTTAGTATTCAGTGATTCACTTGACATCATACCATTAGACTGTTATCTTGTACAGCTGAGGCTTCTCTTGATTAACCATAAGCAACCTCACCCACATATCTACAGCTTCATAGAACCCTGGAATCTCAAGTAAACAAGTTCTGTAAACGTAGTCATTATATCAACCATTAATATTTGACACTTGACCACGGGCCTTTGCTACTGCACACATATTGTAGGTGTATGTGTTCAAAGACAAGAGCGAAATGTGTTGATATGTGACGTTTGGTTTTAATTGCAGTGAAACAGCCTTCGTGGAATTTGAAAGTTGTGTACAAATTGCATTGGTTCATTAACTGTTTCTTTCCCCCTTTGGATTAGATATATATGGACACATTATAAAAATAGAAAGAGTAGGAACTTAGAGCTATCAAGTCAAACTCATCTGACATTCAAATTCATTTAATTTATATTGTACGAAGAGCTGTTTTGCACTTATTGTAATTTATTTCCCCGTGTGACTTTTATTTTTGCTTCCGGCCATGGCTTTCTTTTCCCTCCTGCGTGATAGTTGGCTCCGACTTGATTAGTTCCACCTTTTGTGTAATTGGTTTCACTCGTGCGTTGTTACATTTGACCAGAATGCCGTTGTGTATTTGGTGTCTGCGTTTCCCTTTGTTGGTGCTTCTGCTCCGTCTGGTTCGCCCCGTTTATCCAGTATCCTTGTGTTGGCTTTGGATTTTGTTCCGCCTGCTTGCTTCACCTTCACGTAGTGGGTCATCATTAAAGACCGTTAATTCACCTGCAAGCTCTGTGTTGGAGTCCGCCCCCTGTGCCAACCCCTGACAGTGATTCATGATTCGGGTTGAGTCCAACCCTTCCACGCTTTCAGCGTGGTCACATTTTGTAGGACAGCATTGATTCATCTTTTTCGCCTTTCGCCTTTTTATTGAGATGATTCGTTTAATCCTTATCTGATGACACCTTGAGTTGACCCCTCGCAGGGGGATGAGACGGCCTTCTTCAAAAAGCTTCGCTTTCTCTATTTTGCTTTTGGAATACAGTGTGTGCGCGACGTAAGAAACAGCCTCCCGTCAAAAACCCCTTCCGAAAACTGCTTGTGAGACCGGAAAAAGCCCTGATATTCTGTGAGGTAAACAAAGTGAAAGGGACACCCTCAATGCTAAATCATGGCACAGTACCAGTGTTGTTTATTGCCCCGCCCCCCTTTGGTTGCTGAGGATGCCAGATACCTCTACTACCTCGGCGCCTCTGGGAGAATGAGTGATTGAGGTGCGCTCATAAAGCTACCATCTGGAAGGGGCTCCTCAGACCACAGACCAGTCCTCCTTTATGCCGCCGCAGACCTTGAGCCACTTCCACGAATCTTTGTAGGCTGGTATGATATTCTGCACAGAAAGCATCCCGCTGTCCAGTGCAGCAACATGCAACAGAATAAAGACTCGCCCGGGGTCGCGTCAGGAAGCTTTCTCCTCCTGGTCCGGAGGCCATTTTGCAGAGTGCGCAGCAGAGAGCATAGTTGATGATGGCTCTGAGAGACCTCCCGGTACTTCTATTACCCATCTGCCACGCTTTGAAGTCACTAAACCCTCCACTGTTCGGTCGCTCGCCCGCCAACATCCAAGTCCGGGCTTCTCAACAATGGACCGGTCGCTCCGCGGAAGCTGCCGGGGGCCCTTTTGACATTGCTACATCATCACCCATGGGCGATTCTTTTGTTGGACATGTTTGACACCGACACCAAGGTTATCTGAAGTTGCCAAGGACGGATTCAATCATAATGTCATCAATAGTTTCGTACTTTTCTCCCTTTTGTCGGTTGCGACATCATGTTCAAAAAGCAGACAGATCACAGACCTATCAACAACTAGGAGAGAAATAACATTGCAAAAACCATCGCGCACACACCAGCGCTACTGATATCGGTGGCTCTTCAATTTTAGCTTGAGTTGCATTCAACGTTTTCGCTGTGGTGACAGAAAATAGCCCACAAGCTTAAAAACAAACATTTGAAATTGCAAAATAACATCCACGAAATGTATACTGCAGAAAAAAGGCCACAGTCTGGTGATGAAACTGACAGTAAGTTTCAAGACAGTAAGTTTCAAGTTTCAACCGCATTTTCTGGGAGGGGACAAACGCCAGGAGTATTTTACTAAGCCTTGGGCCATTTCCAGCATTTGCATCGAGTTTAATGTGGATGAGACCCGTGCGCCATCTCTGGCACTATTTCCATAATTCAATAAGTCAGTCAGTGTCAACAATGCAAAGCTAGTGGTATTTAACCTGTCTAAGATTGACGAGTCTGTTTGATTCGTATTTCAGTGTTGACCTGTATCCCATCAGTCTGCAGTGCATGTCGCATTAAAGTAGACACACGACCCAAAGGCTCCAAACGTGCATCCCTCTTGTTTATTGTTTGGATTTTGGACGAATTCAGTGGCACCACTTCTTTGAAAAGCAGACAAAGGCTCAAATATTCACAGCCGGTTTCACAAACGTATTATTGACTGGCCAGTCTTAATGAAGCCCCTAAGCTGGTAGATTTTTACTGATTATAAACGGTTCAATGTTCACCTTAGGAAGGCAGCAGATTAAACGTATCTATTGTTAAAATCCGCCACTTAAAAAAAATTGCCTGGTTGTAGAATGATCCGTTTTCAAAACCGAACAGGTAAAAAAGTTCAATATTGAAAAAACAATGGGCTACAATGTGTGCGATCAGTTATTGAAAAATAAAGCCCAATAAAACCAGGAAAGGATTCGCGATAAATGTATGTCTTAAGAAGGGTCATAAAAGACATTAGTGATTCCGCTGACGGGATGTCCTCAGGCAGGTTGTTCCTGAGCCTCAGGGCCCTGACTGTGAAATACCCGTCCCCTTCTGTTTTCAGCTGGAACAGAGAAAGGACCTGGTGTATATCCAACTTTACTGAGGCCCCGGAGAGCCTTGCAATTGATCACATGAAATATTAAAAACCATTCCATAACAGCCTGGAAGACAGTGTGAAAATGCTAAAGACTGGAGTGATATGACCATGTCTCTTAGTTTAGCAGATGAGTTCTGGACAGTCTGTTGTTGGTCAATAGAAGGACCCTTTTCAAGAGTTCAATTGTTTGGTTATTCTTCTCTGTTTACCTAGCACAAGATGGCCGTAAAGAACCTCAATGTTATCTTCTAGCCCCATTGTTAACATCAGTATTAGCCATTTTATATTTGTTTGTTCTGTTGTCTCAAGTTTGCTGAATGTTTGCAGCAAAATGTCCCTTCTCAGGTCAACTCAATGAATGATATGATATTCACGGAGGAATGGGGCATCTCAGCAGCACCTTATTACAAAACATGCAATCGTCTGAGTAAGGATATTTGGTTTTTTGATATTTCTACTCACTACATGAAGTAGCACCCCTTATTCTGAAATCTGCGCCTCCTTAAACACTCTTGAGTGTGATTGTGTCATCCCCTGTGCTGGAAGAGACTTGTGCACTGCAAGTGCTGTCCAGGCCAGGGCAATTTGCATACTGGATTGCAAGAGGGAAGGACGATTGGACTACCATTTGCCTCCCGAAGAATGATGTCCTCATGAAAAATAAACAAATGTAGATCAATCACCTGTTACCGCGAAAAGTCGACCTGAACTGCAATTCAGCCCATCTGATCAGTATTTAGGATTCTTGGAAAAAGAGGATATTGATTCCGACCAGCTTTGAATTACACTCCAAAGTGATTTCCGTGTGACTGAAAAGTTATGATAATAGTTATTATATAATTAAGTGTTTAAACATGGGTTATACCCCTAGCTTCAAAATAGGCTTTAATTAGAGGCAATCATTGCATTGACAGTCATTGGAGTGGTACTGGTGTGGTACATCTTAATGGTTTCTTTCAGACCGCAGGTTACAGTGGCACAAACCTGATATTTGTGCTCACTGCTATTTCTTAATGGGATATTAGTTGTGTTGGTTGATGATTGAAATGTTTAGAAATACGGTTGAATGAATTTACCAACATTGAAAGTCCCTGTCTGGCTCTTTTCTTTATTTTAGTCATGATCTTACTCTAGGACTTAGAAAAAAAGAAAATTCACTTTTAATAGCTATCTGCATTTTTTTTTTCTGATAGTTACTCCGTTGGTTAACAAATGCACAGATAGCAGATGAAGATAAAAAGCCAGCAAATGTATCTTTGACGTTTGTGACATATTCCAAGTTTTTAAAGGTCAAAAATGAACTTTTTGTCATTTCGAAAATACATAAAATGAATGAATATCTAGAGATCATATAACATGGCATATTTTCAGTGTGTTGACTGAATTTGATGGAAGGCAGCGAAGGGCAGCAGTTATGTCACTGGCTTATCACACTATATTGAATTAACTTTCATTGAACTACTGCAAAGCACAGTAGTAGATTTGTGGCTTCATCAACAATATATATCCCTCAGTGAGCCAATGAACCAGGGCGACTGGAGCCAAGTTCATGCAAGTGCATTTCTGTACCCCTGACGAGTTTGTAGTTTCAAATGTGTTGAGCCAAAAATGTGACAGGACTTTGGAACCGAAGTTTCCACAAATGTCAAACTGAATGTTTTCACTCTTGCCTTTGAAGTATGATATCTGATTCCCTGGCCTGCATAACAAATCAGTGCAGAGGATAAAAAGTTAAAAAAACACACTCTTCTCTGAACCGAAACAGAGACGCAGCAGAGAGCAACAAGTACGTACAGCTGGGTTGATTGTTGGGTAGTAGATTAATTGAGTCCCTGGTGTAATTACTCAGACAGGACAGCGGGCAGACACAGATCCTCAGCATCTCTGATTATGTGGTGTTTTCACTGTGAAAGGGGTCATTAGTCACTCTCACCGTGGCAGCTGGACGTCTTCCCAAAATACTGTGTGTGTTTGTGTGTGCGCGTGTGTGTGCGCGCGCCTGTTTTTGTCTGCGTGTCTGTGTGTGTGCGTGCGTGCGTGCGTGCGTGCGAGGTAGAGAGAGGAGAAGGAAAAGGGAACATGGAGTGCACAGAAATCGTCTAACAAACAAGTCTAACTTTGATTATACAATATCCCAATTGGGGCCGTTATTCTGTGATATTCCATATAGTTTATGGGTGTACATATATATATTTTTTAAACTTAACGATGAACGGAAAAAAAATATTTTCAGGTTTATTATTAAATTAATAAGCTTAATTAATTGTCTTGTTTATTTTCCTATAAAGAGTCCCAGTCTATTTGACACCTTCTTCATTTGAATGTTTTATTAAGCCTCCTGCTCTATCACTGTCATCTTTTATTCATTCGGCCACAGCCATAAAGCCTCCGCCTCTTGCCTTCTCTTGGCACGCTGCCCCAGACAGACTTGGCATGGTCCGACCCAATTTGGTGCTTCGCTAAGATAGATATGTTTGCTTTTCTCGCCACTGACGGACCCACTCACCTCAAAATAAATGTCCAACACAGCCCAACTTTCTTTTCTTAAGTTAGCTGCAAAGTTACAAAGTCGGTTCAACAAGAAAGATCACCTTGTCCCGGCCTTTTTTTTTTGTCTTCACAAAAACATTGTGTTTCTCGGTGGTCTATTTGACAATCACTCTCTCCGCCTTTCCTCCACGGCTTTCCACTACCTTCCCTTTCTTTTTTTATGGTAACTGCAATAGCGATGCATACGGCAATATGTTTTTCTTTGATAACAGGTATGTGTGAGGTGTGGCCTGTTCAGTAAACACTTTCTCTGACCAGCTTCAGAAAGCACTCTTGTTTTCGGAGATAGCATCGTATTCATCATAC
Source organism: Colistium nudipinnis (assembly GCA_016785305.1). NCBI lineage: Eukaryota > Metazoa > Chordata > Actinopteri > Pleuronectiformes > Rhombosoleidae > Colistium > Colistium nudipinnis. The sequence continues at coordinate 795,538 of JAFBJU010001375.1, forward strand.
ACATTGGGTCTCTACTCTTTTGTGTCCAACGTTTCAATCTCTGGTTTGAAGTATGTAATTCAGCGTGTGTACAGGGCAACATTTGGAATAACTTTGACTGCACACTTCTCAATTCAAATTCAAAATACTAGTCTTCGAATTGAATTCAAGAAACACGCAGTTAATGTTACATTTTAGTGCATTTATGTGCATGTGCAGTCTTAGTCTAACAGTTCGTTGGCGAAGGCTTTGTATCGTCTTGATGCCTGTTACACCAACAAACCAAACTGGCAAAGAATTCCCAGAAATATATAAATTCTCATTTTCCATATAAGATCATTTTGTATGCCGGAAAATGTTAAGACTGACTTCCATAAATGTAATACATTTTTTTATTTTAAAAACATTTGTATATTTCAAAGCATTGGCTGTGTGTTGCTTGATAAGAAGCAGTGAGAAATATGTGGACGTCTTAGTTCCGACCATCGTCCTTGCCCTGTTCTGTTGTGTCCAAATCTCTTCAACTCATGCACATAGAGCATGTTTTTCCTCAGACTGTGTTTTTACGAACGCACACCGTTGATTGCCTGTATGTGTGAATGTGAGCGTTGAAAAATCTCTGTGTCTGAGCTCTGTCATTGGCTGGTGACCTGGCCATGAGGCGCCCCACCTCTCGCGGGATGCGGTGTGGTGTGGTGAGGAGATGGATAAGAAATAGACTGAATTCATTTTCTGTATTACTCACACACAGCCATTATACAGTCTGCTCCTGTTGAGTACATAACTAGGCATCCACAGTCAAATGCATTATTCATGCCGTTTGAGGATGGGAGGCTGTCCCTCTCTGTTGTTTTTCCTCTTTCATTTGCTTTATAATCATAAAGGGGGTCCCTGCGCAGTGGTGTTCCGGTGACCTGGGCAGGTCAAATTTGGATGTTTTTTCCGGATGAAGGAATGACTTTCCTCTCGCCGTGCTAATGTTGAATGGGCTAAACAAAATGCAAGTGGTGATGAAAGAAATTCGGTCTGGTGTCGCATAGCAGCTGTTTGGTGTTCCCCTGTCGTGTAATGCTGGCCCTTAGCAAGAGGATGATTGGGCAGATTTTAGGTTTGATATACTTTCTTACCTCCTTGATAACAAATACTATATAGTAAACCTTTTTAGTTTGAAATCCCGTTGTGACGGCATGAAATCCTCATCATCCAATCCTCGTCGCCGTGGAAATGCTCAAGCAGTGTTGGGATATTAACCAGAATCCGGCGATAACCGTTGAGAGCAACAAAGCTCAGTGGAAGAAATGGCCAATCGGACGACGGCATTTCCATGGCAGCTACACTAGCTCGTGGCAGTGCCTTGCGTAAACCCTATTCGGTGCTTGCATTGCGTTTTATATCCATCCCGTGCTCCACCTTATGCTGCATACACCAACGTCTATTTTAACATAACAACATGCTTGCCATATGCCACGATGTAAAAGTGATTGAGATTTGAAAATCCTTTGTTTGCGCCAAACGTAGAAGTAGTGCACAGGTATATACATTTCATTTAAATCTCTCTCTCTCTCTCACTCTCTCTCTCTCTCTCTCTCTCTCTATATATATATATTTTGGTTTGGTTGGTAAATTTCGTTGCCGTTAGCATGAGACGCCACTACATGGCCACTCTGCAGTGGACATCTAACCTTCAAACCATAAACTCAGCACCTTTTTTTTTTTTTAATCAGCACACCGGCCATCCACTCAGCACTGAGCTATAGTTCTGTCCACGAGCTGTCATCTCAGCCCGGCCACTCCTGCCTAACAACCCGAAAGGGAATAATAGCCGCCCCTTCATCACTGACACTGTCCACCAGGAAGAGGGAATCTGAACTGATGGAGAGGAACCGCACGCAGGCGGGCGCGCACACGAACAGACGGCTGCCCTTAACTCAAATCAGCAGATTTGTTGTTGCTCCGGCTCCGCTTGTGGGCATTTGATGTGGGGGGAAAAAACAATATATATATTTTTTTTTTTTTCCTGAACTCGTTCAGTGCTTTGGTGAGTGTCACTTAGTTCATTCCAACCATCTGAAATATAAATCTGTGGACAAGATCAGTCTTTAGTTAAAATAGACACCCAGTGAAAACCCTGCTTTGTAGTTTTTGTTTTCTTTAAACAGACCTGAAAATGAGTTTTTGGGGGATTTTGTGGCATTTGCAAGTTTGGAAAGGCTTAACTATAACCCACTGCTCACTTAAGTGATCGTCACATCCAGTTTTGAACGGTCAGAGTATGGTCTTTTACTGAGCATTATACATGGGAGTTGTTGGTAGCCTTTGTGTTGCTCGGGTAGCAATTGTATTTGGGTCCATCTGTTGGGCGTCCTCTGCGGCAAATCTCTCCCCATGTATTTATTGCCGTAATAAACCGGGGGGGGGGGGGGGGAGATTTTAAACAAAACAATAATCCTTCATCACTGACACTGTCCACCAGGAAGAGGGAATCTGAACTGATGGAGAGGAACCGCACGCAGGCGGGCGCGCACACGAACAGACGGCTGCCCTTAACTCAAATCAGCAGATTTGTTGTTGCTCCGGCTCCGCTTGTGGGCATTTGATGTGGGGGGAAAAAACAATATATATATTTTTTTTTTTTTCCTGAACTCGTTCAGTGCTTTGGTGAGTGTCACTTAGTTCATTCCAACCATCTGAAATATAAATCTGTGGATAAGATCAGTCTTTAGTTAAAATAGACACCCAGTGAAAACCCTGCCTTGTAGTTTTTGTTTTCTTTAAACAGACCTGAAAATGAGTTTTTGGGGGATTTTGTGGCATTTGCAAGTTTGGAAAGGCTTAACTATAACGGTCAGAGTATGGTCTTTTACTGAGCATTATACATGGGAGTTGTTGGTAGCCTTTGTGTTGCTCGGGTAGCAATTGTATCTCGGTCCATCTGTTGGGCGTCCTCTGCGGCAAATCTCTCCCCATGTATTTATTGCCGTAATAAACCGGGGGGGGGGGGGGGGTGATTTGATCTGTCAAACTGAACCATAACTACATCAATCACAGATGAACGGAAAAAAAATGACTGAAGTTGTATAATATGAGTTAACCGGTTTGCATGGCAGAGTGGATTTTTGCCGTGCCAGCAGGGCAACATACTAGACCCACGCTTTCCTACTCACTCAGGTATGCACGGCGAGCTCCCCGCTTTCTACTGCTTATCAAGGATCGTCTCGCAGTGGCAGCAGGCTACGTCGGATTGTCCATTTACCCTTGTCCCCAGCTACAAAACACAGGCTCCTGCACTTTCCGGGGAAATTCAGAGGCCTGTGGCCAGACAGTATGTGTAATCCCTCCAGGTGGTTCTGGGCCTGCCCAGTGGTCTCCTCCCAATTAGACATTGCCACGACACCGCTAGGGGCAGAAAGCATCCTAATCAGGTACCTGAACCACTACAGCCGACTTATTTTCAACGGGGAAAGAGCAGTGGTCCCACTCCAAGCCTCCTCTGTCCCCCGACTCCGAGCTCTGCCCTCCAGCTCAGGAGGCTCTTCAGCACAGCAGACTATTTCTATCACTTTTTTTTTTTTTCACACGTACAGACTTCGCAATTGCTTTTGGGGCACAATTACAAGGCATATAAGGCATATGGTGCAGTCTGCACAGACGACATCATCAGCACTGGCAGTGAGAAGCACATGGAGCTTTTGAGGGCTTTTTTATGGAGTCGAGTCAGTGCTTATCTCCGACAAGAATATAAATATATCTTACAAATAAATCTGGATTTCTCCGTCTTTGTCAGCCCTCTGAGCGGTTGATTCAATTTGATGCAAACTCGACCGGGTGTATATGGCAGCAGTGCCGAGACATTTTACCGGGGCTGGACATGAGAACGCAAATGACCGCCAAAGTCACTCTGGACATTTTTCCAGAGCATTTCCCGAAGGCCCATAGTTCCTTTATGTCTAAGGCTAAACAAAAAATAAAACCCTTGCGGTCATTGACGAACTGTAGACAGCTTACATCTTTTTCGCTGGTATGTATTTCTTTCCTTATATGAATATTTTATTTTTTCATGGATATAGATGTAAAAAATAGCATGCCAATAATCATTAAGACGTTTATATACAACTGAACAAAAGTACTGAACTGCAAAATTCAAAGCAGAGGTGGCGAGGTCTGATTGAGAGTCTCTGAGAGTATCTTCTTGTTTGAGAGGGAGACACAGACACAGATCTGTTAATTTGTTATCTCTTGCTCTGTTTCCTGTTTCCTAAAAGTCCTTGTAGTATAACGTTGACTAATGGTACTTTTGCTTGCAAAACAAAACCATTTGTCATGAATGCAATGAAAGTGATGTGATTGAGCAATTTCTGCCCTTTTTATTATTATTATTATTATTATTATTATTATTATTATTATTATTATTATTATTATTATTATTATTATTATTATTATTATTATTATTATTATATACAGTAGTTTTAAAAGATCTCAAGGTGTCCAACATGAACACTGTGTTGAGTAGAAAGAAAAAAAAATTGGAGTACAAAATGTTTCTCATGTCTGACTCTTTGCACAAAGTTTTTAGGCTGAGTTGGGAGGTTCCAGGTACACCCCCTGATCTGCTGATAAATCCTGCCAAGGGAAGGTGGACTTGACTAGGAGTGGATAAAGTGTTCCTGCAGTCCTCAAGGACACTTTGAGAAAAGAAGACTGATACAAAAGCATACTGTAAATTCAATGCATTCCCTGGCCAGGTGGCAACGTTGTACAATTCAAAACATTTACAAAACAGCCATCTTGCTTCACTTGTTGAATGTGCATTTGTCTTAACAGGATAAATATTGAAAAAGCCATTTTAGGCAAGGTTGATATTTATTGGAGGGGTCTGAATTAACTCTGGAATCGAAATCATGTCAGACAGTGTAATAGTTCTTGCGCTGTATTGGCAAGCAGTAGTGGTAGCTTGTCTTTTATTTTCAATCTGTCAGCCTGTGAGGGAGGATGATAAGATGCTCACATTTGCATTCGACAATATGGTGAAGCGTGTCTGGATGTTCTGAAGACGAACATTTGTGTACCGTGTAGGTGGTGAAAGGAGAACGTGCATAAAAGCCCCCATTATTTGTCTCTGTTGTGGCTCTCACAGTATTGTAGTAAGTGTTGCCGAGCCGGGACCTGTAGAGATGTTATGCGGTTTATGGTGTTTTACTGAGTCATTTACTTATGTTAGGATAAAGGGCTTACTCAACGGCTGGCGAAGCCCTGCGCTGTTATGCATGCGTTGTGTTGTGTAAAAATAGCAGATAGGAACAGCGTCTTTGTTGATAATGATCTCTTGGAGGGTGCTTTGTTCATGTTTTGCATATAAATGCTTCATACGTCATTTGAAAAGCTGTATTTGATTAATAGGACTGGTTGTGTTTGAGGGCTTGTTGACACTTTCCCAGAGATGTATTTATTATTAATGCACATCAATCTGTTGAGCGTATATGCAAGTCTTTCTGTTGTGCATAGTCATTAATTAATTATAGCATTTGTAGAGGGCATTCAATGTCTTAACATTGACTACAAAGACCTTGCATACCCACCTTTTCATATGCACACAGAACTGGCACAAATGTTTCGGTCTAACATCAAAAGGCCGAGTGTGATTTGATGATCAATCTCACCTGCTTTTCTCTTATTTTGAATCGCGGGGACGGGGTGACCTTTAATGTGAAGGTTCAGAGCACTTTCTCGAGTTGGAAATGAAACCGCCAAGCTGGCATTGTTTCTCTCTCTCTTACCACAATGACTCCCTGGCGTTTGTTTTTCTTCGAGAGGAAGGGACCGTCTGATCATTTATTTAAAGATCTCAGATGTGCAGATTAATCAGAGTAAAAAAATAAAAAATAAATAAAAAAGAAAGAATGTAACATGAAGTGAATGGGAAGTGGATCAAAGGAGTGCAGAGAGATCTAGTCAAGCACACCAGTGCTCCCCACCTCAACTGTCATTTGATTGGTCAGTAATGAGGACTGTCGGGTTTAAGGAAAGTTAAGGATTTAATTGTAGGGCCCCACAGGGCAAGGCCCCGGACCCCAATATACAGTGGGCGTTTCGTCATTGTCATTATGAGGAGCAGCTACACCCTTTTTAGAAAATGGGTGGGGGACCTCCAGCCCTCAGGATGTAAGGCTCACATGAGAACACTGCTGCTTCCATTATAAAAGAAATACCCCAAAAAGAATAATAGACTGACATTTCCTTGTGGTAGCGTCCCTTCTGGCTGTATGCCTGTCAATTCAGGGTCAGCATGAGCATAACACGGCTGAAATGTATCAAGGTGACTGCCAGGACGATGGAGACGCAGAACATTGTGCTTGACATGAGAAACGGGCCAACAACAAGCACTTGGCATGCCGACGAGCTCACAGTGCTCACGTCGATGGAAAGAAAAAAAAAAAAAAAGGCAAATTTGAAATGGCGATGACATGAAGTTAACGTGGGTAAGTGGCACATGGATAAAGTCAACCGTTTTTTTTAAATATTTTTTATCAACTTTAGGCTTTCACATTTTGACTCTGGCAATTTTACGTTAATTCGAGAAATTCATATTCAGGTATATTCCTGTGATAACTTAAAACCTCAACACTGGACACAGATTAGGGTTCATTGTACTGGGTAGATATTAAGGTGTTGGAGCAGCTGTGGATACTCCATGTACTGCTCTCCCCCTCACCTGCTGCCGATGGTGCTGCAGGGTGCGCATCAATCTCTCTCTCTCTCATCTAATGATGGCTCCACGGGGGTGTCTCCCCCATCTTCTTCCTGTCTATCACTTTCCTTTACAGTCAGGTGGGCGTTTCATGCCTGTCAGCCAACTGTTGCCTTCTAAACCTTTAACCCTGGCTCTGCGTGTCGTGTACATGCAGGAGAAAGTTAAATTAATAGTGCCAGTTAAGATGTCCTTCCCCCCCCCCCCAAATATAGGCTGCATTTGTATTCGTTGTAGTTGTCTGTACTATGGCAGAATGGGACAGAAACACTGGTTTTCACCCTGTCATGCAGATGCGCTGATCCCTTGCTCATTAGTGGTCATATTCTGGGGTGTCTCCCCCATCTTCTTCCTGTCTATCACTTTCCTTTACAGTCAGGTGGGCGTTTCATGCCTGTCAGCCAACTGTTGCCTTCTAAACCTTTTACCCTGGCTCTGCGTGTCGTCTACGTGCAGGAGAAAGTTAAATTAATAGTGGCAGTTAAGATGTCCTTTCCCCCCCCCCCCCCCCAATATAGGCTGCATTTGTATTCGTTGTAGTTGTCTGTACTATGGCAGAATGGGACAGAAACACTGGTTTTCACCCTGTCATGCAGATGCGCTGATCCCTTGCTCATTAGTGGTCATATTCTCCTTCTTGAGCTGACAGGTGTTAAACCAGAGCCTGTTTTTGGTTGCAATAGCGCATCTCCTTCATAGTTTAATAACGTTGCATTGCATATTTAGAAATACTTTACAGTTTGAACCTGCACTGAGCCACTCCTTTGAAACCAAATGTCATATCTTTGCCTATTTGGTTTTGGCCACAGTTAAACCAATTAGAGGACTAGTTATTGCACCCACTGATGGGTTTCTACAGGCATCCCTGTAATTCGCTTGAATTTTTGGGCAGTTTTATTCTTCTCTTTTACACCTCAGCCGCCTGCATGTTACATGCAGCTGAGGTATTCAGTATTTAGTCTGTTTACAGTCTGTATCACAGAGCCTTTTGCCGGTTGAACTGGCAGCATTTGATTCACACTTCCGAACAGAATCCCATGGCTGCCCTGGAGTTCCAGACGTTTTTTTTTGCAACTTTCTGTGTCCGCAATATTTTTAGGGGAAAGTGTTCCTGTAAGGAAAATATAGATTATGAAATAGGCTTGTCTACGGTTTGTATAAAACAGGTTAATGTATGTAACAGGGACTAAAGGATAAAAACAATACACATACACACATATCTGAAAGTAGCACAGACAGATGATATGTGATAATACAGGTACATTCATGTAACTTCAATAGGAACCATGACAATGAGGGGGAAAAAGACTATTTTTAGAGGTACTCCGACAAAAAAGTAGCTCAAGCATTGGAAATAATAAAAAAAAAAAAAGTGCAGAATTTAACCGCGTTTGCACTCAAGTCAAAAGTAGCAGGTGATGGAAGAACATTAAATATGTTTCGACGGCGCGTGGATGTACCGGTAACGAGTCCCTTTTGATCTGATGTGAAAGATGACATTAAAGGTAACAGAGACAGCATTAGCTCGGCTGCAGAACATCAAAGGTCTGCCAGTCAAGGAATGAACTTTCCCTCCTCTTTTTTTTTTTTTTTTTTTTTTAAGTATTAGATAATAGACAAGCAAAGGGTAGATACGTCACATGTCAGTGAACCCAAAGGCAGGTCGGTGAGGGATGGCGTGATTGATCATGGCATCAATCAAGGCTGCCGTGTGCCCTCTCGCTCAGCTGATCAATACCTGACAAGACCCGACAGTATCATTTCTTTTTTTCTTTTTTTTTCTTTTTTACCCGCACAAAAGGCTTTTGCTCAAGCTTTACAATGGGAGTTTAACCACTACACGAGCGAACTAGTTATTTCTTCACGTGCATAGCCCTGATAAAAGCACCCGATCCTAGAGAAAAAGCCCCCATATTAGCCTTTCCTGCAACCCTCGGAGCAGTAAAATGCTTCCGTGCCCCGATAATGGCTGCCGACAACCACGGAAAGCCACGTTCAAGTTACTGCCACAACCGTCGAACGCGAAACCTTTCAGTCGCGTCAGGATTTTGGATTGAACAACCAGGCATCCCTGCAGAGTCGAAGGCGATATTTAAGATGCGGTCATGCCTCCTCGATTACTTGCCACCACAGGACGATGTGGGATTCTGATCTGAAATTCATATCATGCGTGTTCTGGCAGCAGTTGAAGTCGAAGGCATAGGACCTGCGCAGGTGATCCGCTTGCATGCCGCATAACGCCACAACAGCCAGAAGCATTAGGGCAGGACGGCCGTGCCATGGGATCGAAAAGTGAACTTTAAACCCCAACGAAGTAAAAACTTGTAGAATAAACTTGAAGCGTAAACTCATGTTGAGTTTAAAGACAAAACATCTTGTGGTTATACGTTGGCATTATGTTGGGAGATATTACAATATGATTCATGTTTTTTTTTTTTCTGCAGTGGTCCTCTACTCAGACATGATTTATTTCTACATTGTAGTTGTACGGTTTTGTTTTCTCTCAACCCTTCCACCAAATGCAGTGGAGATTGTGTGATGATAACACGCGTGCCAAATTCTCTCACAGGCTAAAACATCCAGACGCGATGAAGGATTCCAGGAGTTTAATAGTTTCAATCTGAATAAATGAGCAATTTGTCACTAATCAGTGGTTTTAATCTCATGTCTACTGAGAGTGTTTCGGGAGGATTTTGAACTTTTCATTAAGTTTAATTAGATCTGGCCATAGAACGTACCCGGGCTTCCAGAGAGGTGACTGTTTACCATCTGTTTGAGAGTTTACACATGGATGCGGCTGTGTGTCAGTCAGGATTATGTCAAGTCTCCACAGCTCTTGAAATCTTTATTGTTTGCAGCACACCAGACATGACCGTCCAATCGGAGAAGGTCAATATCGATGACGATGAAGGAGAAGCTCTCCTGCCTTGATGATGCCACAGGCTAATGTCTCACCCCCCAACAGTATACACAACCGTGGCCCTCTGACCTCTATCTCTGCACCACCTAGTCAAGAACCGGCCGAGAGCAGGCAAAGAATGGAAAATACAATTTCTATCTATTTGTCCATTCACATTTACTCCACTGCGAGCCATCTATTCCAAGAATAATCCGACTAAGATGTAAAACTCCCCTCAGAAATGTGATTATATTGAGAAGGTGGAGATCCTTCTCTCTGATTTGCGTTCCTACAGATCCCTTCTCGTTTAAAGAATCGCAATTCTCTCGTGTGTGCGTAACCACATGACATTTCATATCAAGGCAGAAGCTGCCGGGCCGGGCCTGTTTAATAACTGCTCATGTAATACCATAGAAGGCACAGTAAAGCAAACATTGCCATCAACCGTGTCAAGCACTCAAAGCGGCTCTCTCTTTGTCCAATACCTGCTCACGGTGCGGCGCTGAACGTTTTCTCGCGCACCTATAGATTCCTATAGGTGGAGGACAGCGGTGGTCCGAGCTTCGGCCCACATGCTGGAATTTCCGCATTCACATTCCCCGCCAGCCGTCCCCACTCGGAGTCCTTCATCCCTGTAATCCGCCCGCTCTCTCAGCCGCTGACGGCCGTTGTCTTTGCTGTGAAGAGTGGTTGACATGACCGGGCTGAACCCCCAACGCTGAGAGCGTGAGCTCGGCGAATGCAATGATTCAGATGTAGTCACCCATGGTTGCAGAAGTCACAATCGAAGGAGGACAAATAAAAGGGTTGAGAGTGAGTTGGCCCTTTGGGGTCAGATCCTATGTTCTGGTCACACTTTCAAACAACCATGGGATAGGGGGTTCCACAGCGATTTGTCAGATCCAAATCCTGTTAAATCCCATATCAAATCCATGTTAATTTAGAGATGTAGTGTTTTGTTTGGTGGAGAATTAAGAGATTTATTTCTACTCGGCACAACAGATTCCCCCCCCCCCCTCCCTCGTGTAACAAATGCACTTTAGATTTGACTTGATTTAATAATAACTTAATATTTCATAATGTAATCCTCTATTCCTATGCATATCACAACTGGCCATTTTAATTGTGGTTTAGGGACCAGTCATCTGACTAGTATCAAACCAATGCAAATGGAAGTTAGTGTGCTGTAGGGTTATAGGGGTTTTAATATATTTTATCACTACTGCGACATTCATTAACTCTAATCAGACTCATTTTTGTATCATTCTTTATCCGTTTGTGTGTGTGTGTGTGTGTGTGTGTGTGTTTGCCTATGTGTGCTGCACCTGCAGAAGTCCCATACGTTTAAATAGACACAACATCATGAAATGTTTATATATTTTTTTTAATGTTATTAATGATTCCGAGTTTATTCTAATTCTTTATCGTTCAGTGCGCATCAGTGTAATAAGGAACTGATGTTTTGTGTGCATAATGTGAACTGAAGGGCAAACTCATTGTTCTATCAACAAGCTGAACAGAATTAAATTGGTTTACAATATATCAAAGCGTCATACGAGCGAGCACCAGGGTGAATTTGAGCCCTCATCCTTCTTAAATGATCAAAAATCTTTTGAAATCGTAGCTGGTTAGTGAAGCAGAGCTGCTGAGTTATCAGACATTTGTTTATATCAAGTCTGGTGTTGGAGAAAGAGGCAGGGTATATGAATTAAAGATTTGGTGAGGGATTCACTGGAAGCCTTCGAGTTTTTCCCAAACTCAATTTTTGTATCTGTTTAGGAACCAGCAATCAGAGCTCATCCAGAAAACATGTGTCAGAAAACATGCTCATCGATGTCCTATGTCTTGCAACGTGTCATCCTTACCGACTCATATTTAGATATCATGAATGACTTGTGCTTGTGTTTCATTATTATTTACTCCAGCCTTCTTCTAGACCTGAGGTGTTCACTTGAGTCTGTCCCCAATTGGCTCAAGTATTGTGCAATATTTATCGGGTGGCCGGCACGTATACTCGCACTGTGCTTCTCTTTGCCTACGTTAGTCCCGAAGCAGCGAAGCCATCTTCCAAAATGAATTATTGGAGTATTAAAATCCAACATGTATGGTGGACTACATAGAATACGTTTACTTCACTACTGCAGACTTGGCAACATCCGGTGGGTTCGATTTGAAAGTAGGGTCATATCAATTATTGTTTAACTTGTCGTTTTTGGTATGTGCTTCATGGGACGAAACAGCATCTGCATCTCATTTGTTGGTGCGAGTCTGTACGACAGTCCAAGTGGGTTAGATGCGCCTCATTTACATGCTCGTCAATTAGATTTAATCAGCGAGAAAATAGAGTTCACAGTATTATGGATTATTTTCACAACAGACATTCTACTATAAAAACCAGGATGAAGGTGGCCATGACACATTGCTTCAAGGGGCTTATTCACGCGATGAATGCAAACAAATGAAATACCCCTCTATGACAACGTAATTAAAGCTACAGCGGTTAATTGGTGGGGTCGAGTTGGGAGGAAAGGCGTCGGGTCCTTGTGTAAGAAGCTGAAGCACACTGCACAGGAAGGAGGGAAACAAAAAGCTCCGCTGGTATGTGCAATTGCAACTAGGAGACAGTTAAACAAAGCAAGATGAGGTGAGAAAGACGTGTACTGATACGGAGGGAGGGGATGGTGCGGCAAGAAACCGAGAGGTTGAACACGTAGAGAGAGCGAGAGAGACGGTGAGAGAAGAAGAAGAAATTGGGAAGAGTGTTGCAGCTCCACCCAGTGGACAATGTGGCATTACAGGGGTAGGCCTGTGACACTGTGCAATTATTTTATGTTTTATTATTGATGATGAGCAGAAAAGCTGTGCGCACGCACGCACACACAAACACACACCTTTGTAACATTTGTGTCAAATTCATCTTCTTGACAGTGTCAGCCAATCCACGTGGCCTTCATGTGGCATCTTGAAATAACGAAAGCCAACAAATTATTTATGACAAAAATCGATGCCGCTGAAAAAAACAAATGATGGTGTCTCATCAACCACTGACAACATCTCCTTGAGATATTCATGGAAAACTTTAGCCAATCACCTGTCACGCCTTTACTGGTGGACTTGAGCTGGCAGCTGACGGCTATCTATGTGGATTTTTGTACAATACAGTAATTGCACAATTCAAGGTAAAAAATATAGCCACTGTTTATAGAAGGTTGATCATTATCATCTCCGCTGTCTCAGCCGGGTTTGCTCTGTACATACTAAAGATGCAGGCTGCGCCGAACCCTCATGTATTAATGCATCAGGCTCAAAAAGAACAGCCAACACATTGGTCGTTGTGTATTCAGCCATTCCTCTGCAGTCATTTGTATTTTGAGCCTTCGCTGCGTTGAAAGCTCACTGGCCAGTATGATCTCACCCATACCTTGATACTGGAGAGGAGAGAAAGGGAGGGAAATATTCAGTGCATGTTCTTTTCCGGCGAGGGAGAACATCTTTTGATCCAGAGGTAAAAAAGTGATCTAGTGATCTAACAAAAAGGATAACTGTGTTATATAGGAGAAAAGGCAGATTTTGCCGGCGGAGCTGGTGTGATCGCAAACAGGTTTTAAAGTGTATTGACTTTGTTCTTTTCAGGTAATGAAAACCCTCCAAAGTATTTGTCAAAAAGGCCTTTACTTCACGGAAGGCTTTTTTGACAAATATATTGTTGAATTCTTCAATTTTGCCCAATGACTCTATCTGCTGCTTCACCGCCTCCCACTATTCCTCCCTCTGGTGTTGTGTCGGGTGTCGTGTGCTATTTCTAATGTTATGTTATTGGTTGTTAAGGGCAAACAACAGGCTTTCATATAAAGCATATATACAGTATGCATGGTACTACAGTGATAGACCCGTGGGTAATTTTCCAGGGACTCCCGAGCAAACCAGGCAAGTGACCATTTCTGGCGCAGGAAATGAGGAATGCGCTGTCAAAGTGGCACCTGAGTGTTGTGTTTGCTTAGGTCTAACTACCTGTATCTTTGATAAATCGCTTAACCATGACGGAGGCCTATCTCAATCTTCATCACCGTTTGTTATCTGCTAGAGCAAAGCTGATCAAACAACCGAGCCTTGAAGGCAAGGTGATTTGTTTACTGTGTAAAAAAAAAAAAAGAAAAAAAAATGGTGGGAAAAAGAAATACAGTGTATGATATTCTGAATAATAAAGTCTTTCAGAAAGATGATGCTTCATAACGTGTGTGGGTGCCTGCGTGCCCTGAGACTTGAGCTGTTTTAAATTTTATCTTAAAAAATGACATCGCTAATTAAATTTGGGTTCCAATCTGGGCTCTGATTGGTTCCGAAATGAATGCAAAGCATCATAGTTTATGGAAGGGTGGAGTAGATGTTTTCCAGTCATATGCCAGCTGTTCTGCAGAAGAAGAAAAAAATCCACAAATGGCAGCAGAAAGAAAACTAAAGTTTACCCTGCAGGGATGGGCAGCGATAGAGACAAGTTGCAAAAAGTTGCATATTGGAGGAAAGTCAGAAATGTCACGTAGTTGAACAGACTGGCAGGACAGCCAATCACAGGGCCAACAGACAGAGACAGCCATACAGTACCTACGAACCCACAGTCGCGTCTACAGGCATTTTATAGTCTAAATGTACTAGTCTGGTGTAATAACACTGTGCATGCCTCTGGACTGTGGGAGGTAGCCTGGTACCTGGAGAAAACCCACGCAGAAATAGACATATTCACAAACTCAGAGAAATCAGCGGTTTAACTTTTTGCCGGAAGATACAAGTACTATCCTCTGCACCACCATAACACCGAATCTCCCAAATCAAATGATTGTTTCACCGTATGGACAGGAATGACCCAGGTTAGCAAGCAGAGATTTCAAGGAATCTTGCTTTTGAACCACAAATTCACCCTGCGTATTTATGGGGAGGAATTGTATTCAATATGTTGCTGTGAAGCGCGTTGATCTGTATTGCATCCCTAGGTTTTTGTTTTTTGAAGACTGGCTTTTCTGATTCCAGGCCAAATCCAAGCCCAGCTGCATCCAGCGGCCCCACACTTGGAAACAAATGTCTTGTGCCACTCGGTGAATGAACACCTTGGAAACTAGCGTAAAACTGAATATCGTCATCACATATTTAATGTATGTGCATCTTTAGTTGATGATCCAAACCATAGTCTTTAGTCTCAGCACTGGTCAGTGGGAGAGATAATAACAAGAAATATAATTTTACCGATAATGTAGGTCAGAAAGATACCTTCTTTTTGTGGATTACCAGGCACGTCATAATGTAAGAAATCAATCGAGTGTTCATATTCTAAGCCACGTGAATAATTCACTGTTTAAATATTGTATCCTGTCCTGTCCTCTTTGCAAATCAAACTTTTGTCATATTAAAATATACCACAGACATTTCACTAAGTTAACATAGTAATGTAAACAAAGTCTCTAAAGGGCCCATGTGTGTAAAAGAGTCATCACAAAAGCAGCTGTGCAGTTTGCCATGAGGACTCGTGCTAATAAAGTGAGGAGAAACAGGCAGAGCCAGAAGACAAAATTATGAGAGCACCTAATTTCCTTCTGTTATCTCAGTGCAGTATGATGATATGGTGTGCAGCAGTTAAATCTTTACAAAACTGTTCATATATTTATCAATAAAATAACCAATAGATGATGAATACCGGTGATACATGTACACCATAAAGTATTTGCATGAAATAAAAATGGTCAGGTAAACTCAATTCTGCCATCTGTTTTAAAGAAAAAAATTGCAAGTGTTTCATAATGGAATGTAATTGGATGTGTGAAGCAAAAAAATCGAATATCAATGGCATGACGAGCAGATGGGAGATTTAAGACAGTAAAAAAAAAGGGCTGCTTATCAAACACTGTCGGAAATACAGCAGAGGCTTTGAGTTGAATTGAGTCAGATGCCCATGATTAAATACATGAAAGTTAAATCAAACACACAGGGCATGGTTTCTTTACCTTTGGTAGCAATTCATTTAGTTATCGGGCGGATGAAGCACACGCGCCTTGCTGTGGGACTTCCTGGCTGTTGCGGGCTACTTATTTTGCTGACACCAAACTGGGAGTGAAATGTATTTGCGAAATTGTTAATTATCTAAAATGGTATGTTCTCATACGTTACCGGCCCATAAACACATATAAAATCCCTTTATGCGCGGACAGGGTCTTTTACGAGCGCATACATTGTCCATTGGACATTTCCAGCTGGGGTTGGGGGTCATTATAAACATTCAGAGAGTCTGTGTTTTCATTGTTGAATAACTCATTGCCGCCCTATTTTGAGATCAAGGTGCCTTCATTGTTGGAGGGTTTTTTTGGTTTGTTTTTTTACGAGGAGCTGAATTATCCGCAGAGGTCTCCTAAAAAAAAAAAAAAAAACGGCCACGTAATTAAAAGCCAGTAAGAACACTGAAAAGTTTCACGACACTCCATGGTGGAAACGGCACGCGAGGAGGGAGGGGGGCGGCCATTTCCTCACCTTGTTTCTCTGCTTACTTAAGAGCCAGACCTCCAATGACAAAAATCCTTGTGTTTCATAAGTTTATAAAGAGTGATGTTGAAACACTAAGAAAGTGGTCGGAAGGAAATGTTTTATTGTCCAGCTGGGATGACATTTTGCAGAGGGCTCCTGCAAATATTTAGGTCCAGCTACTTTACTATATTCATTTCTGATAACAAGTTGCAGTTTATGTATGCACATTTATATATCCACCTTTAAATGGAAATGTGTTATTATACAGTGACTATGCAAACCTGTGCAGTCTACATAAAGATACGTAGTGGATTGAAGTAAGAAAATAATAAATAAATATCAAGGATTGTTTCATGCCTGAAGGATGCTGAAAATGTAGTTCCCTGAAATGATGACAAGAATGAGGTGGATAGAAGGAAAACAAATAGGTTAGGTTCCAAGCTATTTAATAATAACTCTCCGAGAAATGATACGGTTCCAATAGTCAAATGGGGAACCAAGAAGGCCAGGTGTCTGCAGTCACTTCTCTCTGGCACGAATAATGTGTCGTAATGGTAACAGCTGCATAAGAAGCACTTCAAGCAACCCCACGCTTCTTGCCGGTGGCGTGCCTTGTCTCAGATAAATTGTTCCTTTGAAAACTGTGAACAGGTGTCTCGAACAACGTGATTTGCCAAGGATCTGACATTTGCTCTAGCGGCTGTAATTATAAGGGAGAAGCATTGCGTTTTCCATGGAGTTTGAAAAATTGCTGCATTAAAAGAAAAGTATTGTTTCAGTGGTGACAAGGTAATGTTCGTTCGGCAAGCTCTGTGATGGAAATATCATTCCACTAAATGTTGCATATTAGCCATAAATGACTGTGAGGCTGTAACACATTTTAATATGAACTTTATGCGTAGTTGGGCTATTCATCCTACTCAACTGCCTGATTTTTGTCCTCGACATACTGCTGCTTAAAAAAGCATAACCAAAAGACTTGGGGACCACCTGTGATTACAGATGGGAAAGTACAGGCAGCTAAAGATTCAGCGTGGCGGGGAGACCTAAGTAGATGTGACGTGTGTGTGTGTGTGTGTGTGTGTGTGTGTGAGACAAGCCTGTGATAGAATGTGTGTTTGAAGGACAGGGACTGCAAATAACACCCGTCTCCACCGAAAATTGTACAAAGAACGCGAGAGAGATGGTTTCTTTGGTGGCAGAAATCTCATCTTGGAAGTTGATAGAGCTTTGTGCAGGAGTCAGCTGCGGCCATTTATTAATTTCCAAGTCCAAAAAGGCACTTTATTACATTCCTTTCCTGACGTTAATAGAATATTTTTGATTAACAAGGTGTCATTTGCTATGCATCTCCATTTTATAGCCGTCATTACGTATAAATGATGTTAGTGTCTTATTGATGCCTTAACTACTCCATACCTTTGGGGAAACACAGAATAATCTATGTGAACCGGCCAGCATAGGAAGAGAGGCCATACATAACTTATAAAAAAAAAAAAAAAACACCACAACCAAAATAACATGGGTCGCGCATGTGTGTGACGTGTGCCTTTTTTTTTTTTAGATGACCCCTGCACTTGTTGGTGCCGTCATGGCGGCAGTGAACATGATGGTGCGGGAGAAGTGTGTGATTGGGATTAAAAGGAAAGCCAAGTTTAAAGATGGATTAAGTCCGACCCGCGAGTCTTCAGTACTTATGCAATGGCTTAACATGATTACACCGCTGCTCCCCTCTGCCACAGCGAGGGCCCTAAAAATGCAGTGTTATTTTTTATTTATTTTTTGCTATATGTAAATAACATCTTTGGGTTTTGGACCGTTGATTGGACATAAGAAAAAAAAAAGGCTGTTTGAAACTTGAGCTCCTCATAAATGCATGCATACATTTACATTTGACTGCTATTTTGCAACCGCGAGAAACACTTTGAGAGAAATGCGATGCTGCCAGAATTGAGCTTTCCCCAATGGAGGAAATGTTTTTTTTTTTAACTATCGGCATATAGACCACAGTCAGCAGCATCCCTAGCGCTTGGTCAGCGAGCCGAGGGCAAGCGGGTCCTCGGGTGATGAGCTTCTTGTACCGACTATCGGGAGAGAGCTACGCCATTTTCAGGGGGGATGGCTGGATACTATCGCAGGTTGTGCCGGATTGTTTTTCTTCTGTAGCAGCTCCGATGGCTGCTTTGACTAAGACCTTCAAAGCTCTTTGTTTTTGTCTGCCGAGTGCCAGCCGTCATGTGGAAGCCTTAAAGGCCTACTGTGTTGTCGTCTCCCCGCCCTTTCAAGCTGGAAGTGGAAGCCAGTGCAGTCTGGGCCGTTCTTTGCGCTGGTAGATGAGCGAGGCGTGTTTGATCGCACAACTTTCTTTTGTCGCGAGTTTATCAATCATCCGTTGAAGTGAGCGACCTTTGAGGAAAGCGCTCCTGCACCGTCGTTGACTGTACGACCTCTGGAGGTTTTCCTTGGATCTAGTGGGGGTTCGGATAATGCCAAGTGTCGAAAGTGCTGGCGTATTTAGCCTGGATTAAACGGGGGTTGCAATTTCCCAGCCCACTTTTTTCCCCCTTTTTTTTTTTGGATGCTGAGAAAGTTCGACGGGCCATGAACAAACAAATTAATCAATGAGTGGACATCCGATCATTCTGTCCGTGGGGCTGCGGAAAACAGCCGCAGCGACTTCACTAACTCCGGCCCGCTGGGATTGCGAAGCTACCAGCAGAGTGGAGAGTCTGGACATTAAGAATGCAGCAGCACATGCACGGGGGAGAGAGCATGGCACCGGCGGAGGACAAAATATGGCCCGAATTAGAGACCCTCAATTCCCACAGCTTCCAAAAGTGATCATTAGCGCAACAGAGCGACTGACAGCTCATCCCCAACCGGTGGCAGCTCTTTGATACATCATCTCTGCCGCGGCTTGTTTGTTTGCTTACTCAGGCAGAGGCCTGACATTCTGATAAGAAGCTGACAAAGAACCCTGAGGGGAAGGAGAATAAAAATGTCGTCAGATATTTAGACCTTATCTCTGGGTGTACGGGACTGTAAAGTGCACGAGGGGAGAGGAGGGCTCTGGTCGTAGAGGAATATATATGCGAGGCAGAAAACAGAGAGGGGAGAGAGCGGGGAGCCATCTTTACCGTGAGATTAATGGGAGGGGAGGGGAGTCTCGGCGTGGCACATGAGCCCCAGGCACACGGCGGGACGCCAGCGTGTGACGTCTGATGAATCGCGGCGGCTCCCCGACGGTGTTAAGGAGCTCTGCGGGGTGGGCGCGACTTTTTTTTTTTTTTTGGCCGTCTCCTTGTTGTGCCTAGCTGTGCCCACCTTGGTGTGTAGTAGCGGATGAATCTGTATGGGCTTCCACCGCCTGGGCCGAGTGGCGATGGTTGCACTGCCACGCCAAATTCCCCTCCCACTCCAGCGAACATGTTGTACTAGCAGGGCAGTGGGCCGCTCACGGCTCGCTGATCACAGATGTTTTTTGAATTAGCGTGCCAACATTTGAAAGGGATGCTTTTGACCTGGCCTTACCTTTTTTTTTTGTTTTGTTTTTTTGTAAGATATTTCCCACAGACAACAATTTAGCGTTGTTCCAAAAGAAATTTGGTTTGTGAGTCTTTACAGTACCAGCATGTATTTTGTGTTGTATTGGTAAAAGTATAATTTGCCACTACACTTATCCTGTGATTTTGAAACCCTTTTTTGTCTAGTGCCTATAATTGTCCAAAATAAACTAAAATGGGAGAAATGGGATCATTTTGGCGAACCATAGGTGACCGCACCGGCTTACAGGTGGAGAATACCCTGCCAGGTCTACCCTTTAAATCAAAGGAAACAAAGTAGGTGTTGTGTCAGTATGCAGTTGATACTCTTACACCCCCCCACCCCCCCCCACCCACCCGTCCTCCATTTATCAAAAACAACGAGCGGCAGTTCCTTCAGCTATTTCTCTGTGTAGTAAAGAATGTGTCTCCATAACTATCTAAGAACAAATGGCAGACATTTACAGTCCTTTACCGGGGTGCCGACAGTGAACCAGTGGACAGATCCAATCTCATTAGGTCGGGGCCTGACAAACAACTCCTGTCAAAACGTTAGTGCCTCCTGTGGCGGCGATAGACGCTGAATATGTCACACAGACATGCAGGTTAAACTGTAGTCTGATATGGCCTCGCCATCCGGCACGGGACGCAAACATGAATCTCTTTTATGACAGCTCTCAACCGCTGCCTCCGCCCACCGCAACGGCGCCAGTGTTTATTGTGTAGTGCATGGCAGATAGCCACGACAGCGGAAATTCTGTCTACCGCCATGCGTTTGCATTAGATCACGGGTTATCTTTGTATCATATCAAACATCTTCTCCATGTACTCTATTGACTAGAAAGGCCAAACAACACAATGGCAGAACGAAAAATTGTACGCGGAAAAGCCTTTGTTTAATCTCGCGCTCATCTCGAGTCTGGGAGCGGAGACGGCAAACCCTACATCTTCAAAAAGAACGCTCAAAAGTAGAGATGAAATGGATTTACATTGATGCCGTTCCCAAACAACTTTTGACAATACAACGCATTGCAATACTGTAAACATTAACAAAAAAAAAATGAAAACCGTTTGTAGTTTTGTTGATATAGCCCACTATTAACATTATTAAAAAATGGAACGCTTGTCTCAGACAGTGTGCACACAACCCAAAGCAAAAAAAAAAAGTTTAACATTTATTGCATCGCCAAGTTATTGGATGTCATCATCCAGGCAATGCAGTGTGGTGTCTTGTGCCTTGTTGTGTTTAATGGGTCATATGGATGATTTTTTTTCCTTAGAGAGCTGCTTACCAGGTTGTTTAAGTACAAGATTAAAGTATGTCATGCTCCTTCAGTTAAATTTAAATGTATTTGAGTACGTGCCATGCTTTAGCAACTCCCGGCAATTCTTTTCTGACTGAACATCTGCTTGTGTTGTTGGAGCCCATTTTTCTCCCGAGAATGCGCCATCAAAAAAAGAAGAAGATTGGTTTAAAAAAATGATAGCAATGTATGTACCGATCAAAGTAGATAAGACGTTTTTTTCAAAGAGAGGCACGGGGAAGCGGTTGTGGGGGTAACTTTTGTAAGATGCAGTTTTTTTAAAGGAAGTGAAACTGGCTGCTGTGAGAACAACGAAGCAATCTGGCAGGGACCTCCCTTAAAAAAGAATTTGTGATCCCTCCGCGGCACGTGTTCCGCAAAGGTACTTGCCAATTGCTTGGAGAGATAAAATTGCCAAATTGTTATTCACGGAGAAGTGTAAGGATGCATACGGAAGACATATTTCGCTTCACATAGCTGGGATGAATACCTTATAATAGATAAATAAAAGTTATACCTCGGGGACCATTCCCATTTAGGATCCTGTCTACTTTCACAGACCAAAGAAAACAATTAGAAATCATGCTCTGATTTGATCATTTATTTTTGACGGTTGGATCAATAATTGGCCATTTAACATCGGTGCGTATCAATGAACCAGCTTTTGCCTCGGTTAAATATTGAGAAATCGTGGCCGATTCGCGGGTGCGTGCCGGTCTCCTAAACCGTGCTCACTCTCGTGAAAGGTCTTTGAACACGAGGCTCCGGGGAAGCATGTATGCCTCTGTGCCTGTTCCAAATATCAAAAAGTGCCCTCAGGTTAATATGGAGATGAGATCAAAGCTGACCAAGAGCTATTCACCCACATAGGCCTCCGAGAGTGGCCCTCCTTCAGCAGCTGTCCTGAGGCTGTGGCTCGGCTGACATTTAAAGGGAAGGAGCTGCTTCCCCTGCTCTTTTCATCGCTCTGCAGGAAATCCACTTCACACGCGGCTCTCAGACCAGCCCTCACCGGATTTTGTGTCAGAGCATTTTACTTTTTTTTTGTGTCAGCGGTCTTCCACGTGAATTTGCCGTTTTTGACTTGAGGCAATTCTTGCCTAGCGTATGAAGGGCATAGCAGCTTTCTAATGTAGTGTTTTCACACTGTTGCTTCGTAGGGGATCTGTGCGCGGTACATCGGTTCGTTCGTATCCCTTTGATCCTCTGATACGACCCATAGGAGTGTCTCCCAAATTGCGCCGCTGTGTCCTCATTGTTACAGTAATAAACACAGGGTTGAGCTTATGGAATGGTCAATGTTTGCCTTTGTTCTGGTACAAAAAGCACTGAGTCAATACAAGAGTCTGTGTTTTGCGTTGAAATTCCTACTTCCGTGGATTAGAGGACCTTTGTCATGTCCAATGATGAACATGTAGTTCAGGTTTGGAGGGTCATGGTTAAAACTGCAATGCTTTGCTTTTAAATGAAACGACTGTAATCTCTGATGTCCAAGTTCTGTGAGCTGTTTGTACCTCGGGGATGGGGAACTTTTCTTTGGGCTATCAAGGGTAATTTGACTTTTTAAAGGATTCTTCGAGGGCCGTGCTAAGCTATCGAATCACAAACTTCTCTAATGTGAAGGCTGGCACTGCTTCTCTTCGGAGAAAGCGTTTGATGTCAGAGAGGAGGAGGAGGAGGAGGAGGAGGAGGAGGATGATGATGTTGTTGGCAACTGGGTATCAGGAATTGGGTCATTCTGTCTGGAGAAAATGAGTTGAGGCGGTGAGTTGTCTGTTTAAACAGAGATGCAAAACGTCAGCGCTCGTCCTCCGATAAAGGGGAAAAGAAAATGTTTGCCTCAACAAGATTGTCTCCGTCAGAATGTGGTCTTGTCAAAGCTCTTTGATGGGCACGCAAACCCCACCGAAGAGAGGTAACTTTATCCTGGAGCATTCCTCCAGTTTGGCCGCTTGTGCCCAGGCGGAACGATATTCGAAGACTGGCCTTATACGAGTGCTGCAAACTCCCTCCGCGTGTCGTCCCCCCCCATGATGCCCACATTAGATTGTCTTTTAATTCACTCTGACCCTGACGTGACAGACGTGCGGCTGCAACACTGAAAGACGTGTTTTTTCGCGTCTATTCTGTGGCTTTCTTCTGTTTTTGGTCAAATGCACAATTTGGCTAAATTAAAACGTTTTCTACGTTTATCCTTCAACCCATCCGTCTCCCCAACAGGGCCTTTGTCACAACAAGTCCCTTCCTCTTTTGCTCTTGTCATCATTTTCAATGGGCACAATAGGTTACCTAACAATAAAACTTAACTATGGATCGTAATAAGTTACTTCCAGAGCTGACCTGAGCCTTATTGTGCTTCACACGGGAGGACAGGCCTAGGACAGCATGTGCCGTATATGTATGTAGACTGAAGCCAGCTTCCGGTGAGGCTGAATGACACTTTTTAGACCCGCCAGCTTCCCCTAAATCAGGAGAGGAATGCAAAAGTAAGATGGAGGAGTGAGGTCGAGATGACTCGTGCCTTTCCGAGCTGAGCGGCGTCACGGACAGCCGGCGAGGTTGGAGGACAAGGAGCCAAGTGGGAGGAGAGAAGTGGAGAGAAAAGAGGAGCAGGAGGTGGGGAGGGGTGTGAGGATGAAAATTGATTTATTGCGGCACTGATGAGTAGCGGCATGCCAGGAGACAGTGCGTGCTCTCCGAGCCCTTGCTGCGGCAACATAAAACGAAACAGGGGCCCTCCCTCCCGTTGTAATTGCTGCAGAGATCTCGGCTCGAGGTCCCTGTGCAGAAAACTACACAACCCTGACAGTTGGTAACATGCCTGTTATTTCCAATATCCGTGTCCGGGTGCCACAAGTGGAGATGTAAAACGTGCCTTTTTTTTGACGCACTGCACTTGAGCTAAAACTGAAAAAAGAACCGAAACTGTTTGATGTGTTAAGCTGAACAATTGCAAGTTGCTATTGATCACAGCTGTTTGACTTCAATCTGTGTCCGTGCAATGACTTTTTTTTCCTCATTTGACTGGCATGCTTGTTGTGGTTAATGAGCCTTCAAGCCGAGCGAATTTTTGCAGACACAGCTTTTAAAAAATGGAAAAGAAGATCCACGGTGAGATGTTCTGACCTTTTTGTCAAAACCGTTTAGCACTCCCACGGTGTGCCATTTGATCTGGAATAAAAGGAAATAGTTCACGAATATCAAGACATCTTTTAACATCCCTGTGTGCCTAGCTTGTGTGAGCCATGTTTGGTGAATACGCCGTCGGAATGCATAATGATCCAGCTATGGCTTGGCTCACGGTGACTGTCTGTGCTGTACATGCATAAGTACCACATAAACAATCCATAGTTTGACAGTAGTATTTATTTTTATTTTTTTTATAGAGCCTGAAACTTTAATGATGGCAGAATTTACTCGAGTAACCCAAAAAAGCTTTGGAGCATGCTGCAGTGGTTTGAGGCAGACACGGTATGTGCGTGGGGATGAGGTGGGGGGGGGGGTTATCCAATACTGCTGACAGAGGTGGGGGGTAAGCTTTTGTGTGTGTGTGTGTGTGTGTGTGTGTGTGTGTGTGTGTGCGTGCGTGCGTGCGTGTGCGGGTGTGTGTGTGGGTGTGGGTCTCTGCCTGCCTGCCTACACGCGTGGACTTGTAACAGGGTGATTCTAATTTTTTTCCGCCACCGCACATCCAAATAGCGCTTCCTGTAATCACGAGGAAATCTTTCATCAAAATGTCTCCAACAAATCACAGCAAACCAACCAATAAAGCTGTGTGGATGCTATCGCCGCGCGCCGTCACTAATGACATCTCCCCTGACAATTACAAACGGCATACAGTTATGAGCGAGAGCGGCCGGGTGATGCAGCTGCACACGCGGCGCATCATTTTCTATAAAGAGAGGTCAGCGGAGAATCAGCAGTTGGACTCGTGCCAGGCGAGATGGCTCCCAGCGATCTGGGGTTAAAATAATTGACAATCAATCAAGACGACAACATACATGTGAAGGCAGCTTGGGTAATTGCCTAATAATTTAGGTGCAGTTGCAGAAGAACTCTTTGGATGCTGTTATCAGTGTTTTGATTTCGCTCCCCGTTTGAATTTCCTGGATTCACACAGGGATGCGGCTACCATTCGTTTTGTTGCCAATCTATCTTTTTTTTCCCCCAGATTTAATTCCAGATTTAAAACCCAGTGTCATGGCAACAGTTGTCCTGACTTATCAGCTGAAGAGATTCTTCTTTACTCTACCACATATTAAGAAAAAGTCAGCCGGTCCTTCAAAAGCTTGGCATGTTTGCTTACAATTTGACATCCCTGATTAGCTGGATTCTCATTCATTTTTGTTGATTGACTTGGCATTTGATTGGTTGTCGCAGCAAGAGGAATTGTGTGGCCCCTTTTTTGTAGATGAAATGTCTTTTTTGACAAAGTAATTAACAGAAACCTATATAGCCTGCAGTCTTGACCATATGCCCAGGTTAGTTTGTCTTTTGCCCCCCTTGATGGATACATTTATGGAAAACCCTTTTGCGCGAGTACCTTAAACCAGACCAAGCGTCTGTGGAACGAAACAAGTCGACTTCAGCGTAGATGGCACAACATCCACACACACACGCACCAATCCCCTGCTTTGAATATTCCACGCCGCTTTGGGGGGGGGGGGGGGGGGGGGGGGGGGGGGGGGGGGGGGGGGGGGGGGGGTAAGACCAGTGAAGGGAGGAGCGGCTTACACGTTACATCAGGGCAGGTTTAACCTCCTCTTCACCTCCGTTGACAAAAGCCACCAAAAAAAGACACACAACCAAATTGTAGAATTCCTCCTTTTGGTTGTCAAAGGCAAAAAAAAACAGCAGTGTCTGATGCTCAGGCTGGCAATTAACCTCAAAGCTGTGGCGGGAAAAAAAAAAGAGGACAGAAAGAAGTGCCAGAGCTTTAATCTGCTCGTCTGTGGTCGGTAAATAAGAAGCACCGGGTGGACTGCTTTATTGAAACACTCGCACAGGTCGGCCTGCCAGGTAGCCGGGCATTAATATTGGCGCGGGCGAGAAGCTGTCAGGATTTATTAGTCAGCATCGCTGGTCCTCCGCCAGCAGGTGTCAGCTGTGGCAGAGAAGGAGAGAGCCAGATAGATTCATAGACGGACGGTGCAGACGTTCAGACAGATAGATGGGCTGAGAGAATGGAGGAAAAAAAGCGAAAAAAAAACGGCTTTCCCCTCGCCATCGCTTCTTGGCACGGTCTCAAACCCCCCGTGATGTACGCATGCAAAAGTATACGCGCTGTTTGCGGAACTACATTGCAAATAATCAATCCTAAATTGTTTATTGAAATTGCCGCTCTCTGTACGGCGCTACGATGAAGGACATACAGGCAAACGGTAGCCTGAGCACTACTGCGTAGAGACGTGTACGCGTGCCCAGGGGAACGCAACACCACCCAACATGGCGGCCCCTTCGCCCGCTTTGATCTGCGCCTTGAAAAGTTCCCTTAATTGTGTACCATTGTCCTCTTTGGACAACCTGAATGTCAGCGAGCACTTCAGAGGGGATGCATTCTTCCCTCTGTTGCTAAGCAACAGACTGGGCCTAACTATCGTGCCGGGGAATACACGGCCAAGCAGTTAATGAGGATACAAAAAGCTCAACTTCAAATGCCTGACGTTGCCAGGAACAAAAACAAAATATCAGTGCTTGTGATTCGGGGGGGTTGGTTGAGGACGGCCCGTAATTCTCCGTGAGATATTGCCGGACAACCCAATTCACACGCTGTATCGCACAGCCGCACGTCTGGATGTGTGTGTCTTTTAGATTAATGTCTCCATCTTGTGACGAGTCCCTGAGGCAAAGCACAGCCAGTATGACTGTTGAGAAGTGATAAGAGCCTGGGGCAGATTACGCCGATGAAATGTACTCCAGTTGTGATAAACCAGTGACATACAGCTGTAACATACTGTTCTTTGAAATATCTAGAAACAAGATCGTTGTGGGACCGATGCACCTGCTTTTATTCCTAATGAATCAATTCATACGTTTCGAAAGAGCAAATCTGAGTTGATGTACTAAATTTGGAGGATAAATCCATCAGTCGGTTTTAGCCGGTTCACCGAGAAACTTAAACCAGAGAACGTTTGCCCTGCTTTGCTTCATGACTGACTTGATGACGATAATGATTCATTTTTTCGTAAGAATTAGGAAAAGGAAACGTTTCTGTCGGTAAATGTGTCCATTACTCGGCTTGTTCGTTCAGCTAAGTGGCACTTACATTAACAAAATGTTTAAATAAGACATACTGGGGGGACTTAATAAAAAGAAAAACCAGTATTTCCCAAAGCTGGTGCCACAGAAGGCAATGATTTATCATTAAAGAGATCTTTGTTGTCAGGCACGGCCGTCTGTGTGTAATCAGCTCGAAAATCACACGGAAATAGGTGATTGATTGTTAATTGTGGGAAGTGTGGTTGTTCCTAAGGCCATAGACATTGTTACGCCCCCCCCCCGATCTCTAACGAAATTGAAATAGCTAAGGGGTAATCCCTTTTTTTCTTTTCCATTCCTGGCAGGTACACTCATTAGGAGTCTTATTCCATTTAACATTGACCCAAGAAAAAAAAAAAAATGTTTCTTTGAGCCGGGAAGTTTATTTAAATTTGCATAGTCCAGAAAGTCGATTCTCCTCATGTTATCCTGTCTAAGGTTCTTGGAGTTTGAATGTGCATTTTTCCAATTTTTTGATTGGAAAACGAAAGGTGCGCGTAATCGTTTTTTATGCGGAACATGGATTATGTCTGTGTAGCCCTCTCAAACACACACACACACACGTCATTCTTGGTCCTTTTTAACATCGAATTGTTGCAGGTGGAATTTAGACGGCGTGCATTATCCTTTTGCAGCATACGAGTTGGAAACACTTTGTGGATATATGGATATATGGGTCTGAAATTGGCTTTGAAAGTGCCTGTTGAATCAGAAATTTTAGGCAATTTCTTTCGTGGTTATTGAAACTCGGTGTAATAGCTACAGTGATTCTGCTTTTCTGATGGAATCGGGACTTCAGTGTCATGCATGAGCTCTCTTCGCATTTTTTATGAGCTTTCGCTGAAACAAAAAAAATAGTGTTCCCTTGGCCCGGGGAGATGTGTGACTCTTGCATTATACTCTGTTCGCATGCAATTGATGAATTCCTTCTTCCTTACACTTTGACTTCAATTGACGTTTCATTCATAATGACGTATATGGCGTATGTGTGAAAATGAAATGGCAGTTCAGCGTGCGGGTATAGGACTATCACTGCATAAGGGGTGTAAACAATATGATGCTCCCTCCCTAACCTCATTACGTCCTCTGGATTAAACGGGCCGATCGCTTATTACTTTGTCTTGTAAGCGAGCCAAGGGCCTGTGACATTGAGGAGAGTTCTCCGATTGATCTCTGTGAGAGCTATTGATTTGGAATCCACTTGGAGCTTGAAAAAGTGAGGCTCATGAGTTTGCGGTGAGCTGCATAATCTTTACTTGAATGAACTGGCTGTGGTCTTTTGGATTACAAAAACAAAATCTAGGAAAAACAATGGACGGAGACTTTTTAGGTCGCCAATCTTTTGCTACGTTCTGCACTTTTAGCCCTCATCATCTCATCCTCGAACCATCCCAGCCAAACATAGATCGCATACCCAAAGAGGGAGGCATCTGACATGGGAGAAGGCCCCCTTCATTGTCACATTGACCTCACTTTAATGCCGAGCGTTTGCGCACGTTAACGAGCTCTGCGGAAAAAACGATTACAATTTGGGCCCTCATTTCCAAAACAGATAGTTGCATGTGAGCTGCGTGCTCGTGGGCGAGGGAGATCTGCAGGAATATGGGGTTTACGTGTGTGATAAACCTGCCTACGAGCGGCCCGTGCCTATGGGGCTAATTAAAAGAATGATTGGACTTTGATCAAGGCAGGTTAGCCCGTGCGTCCGCTGCAGTGAACTGCGAGAGGTGGTGAGAGGCCTAATTACTGTGTCAAAGCAGTGGGAAAACGGTAATGGGGAGGAAAAGAGGTGAGGTTGTTTGTTGCTTCAAGAACAAGTAATAAGTAAAGCGCATTGCAGGAAGATAAAATAATAAAACCTGACCTGACCTAAATTAGCGATGCATTTGGGAAAAAGCGATTGAGCTTATTGCTTCGCACGGTGCGCAGTAATAATAGACCTTTAATACTCACTGCACTTTTTCTTGGCAGTTGTTGGGAGTCATTCATAATTTTTAGTTCTGTGCATAAAAGTATTAAGGTGAACATTTATTGTTGTCATCACTACGTTTAAATTGGTAAATTAAAGCAGAATGGTAGTTATTGATAGGCCTATGGCAGCAGTTTTTCTTCACTACGTTGCTGCCAACAATGGCCTGCTTGTGCAGTGATGCAGAAACAGAAGTAGCAGTAACTTCTAATTCCCACAAACACACACACACACACACTCCCACTCCCACTCACAGCTACACTCTCTCACACACACACTTTCTCTCAGAGATCCCAATGATATCGCTGCGAAGGAGACCGGTCATTATGCTGTTTTGAGTGTTTAAAGTGGAATGGACAAAGCCGGTACATTGCCCCCCCGTTGTGTAGATGAAGATTGCAGGCATGGTCCACAATTAGCTGCCCCTCGGCGACGGCTCACCCCACTTTGACACAGATGTCGATTAAGCTCTGTGCTTCCTTCCTGGTGGAGGCTTAAATGCTACCCCATTCTGGGTTTGTCCCTTCTACACAAAGGCGACATGTCCTTCGTGAGCGGGCTACATAACGGCGGCTGGGGAGAAAACCCGGCAATGACAGTGCAAATGGGAACCTCCAGTAAATTATATACCATATTTTGGTCATTTGCGAGTCCCAATTTTGATCCGACGTCTACTAGAATAGGTTTACTTCGTTTTTTGGATTATTTGTCTAACGCTGGAAATTGCTGCGGTGCCTCTTCACCTCCTCTGTGCGCAACATACTGTTTTTGCTCTTGCCGTGCCCAGTTTGGTCCGAAAAGTCACCTTTTGGGCCAATCATTTGCTGTGCGAAGTCAAAGACTCCTGGAGCCTAGACGGTGTTCCGGCAAACAAAAGACTGACGTGAACCCCGCCCTGCCATCTGCGTGAGTAACGCGTTTAGGAGACGAACTTCCTTTCAAGTCACCTATCCTAGTCAGTCCTTCAGGAAAATGGCAGCACACGACACGAGGCAGTCTCCTTGAAGAGGGGATTATTAGGACTGCAGTGAAAAGTTGACTCTGACAATGTGCCGTCAGTTTGAAAAGCCGAGTAGACCGCGAATTTCCATGGCAACGGTGGCAAAATCCAGTCACAACAGAGCGGAATCTCGGAGCTGTCAAATGATTATTAAAGTGTTTGAGGCTTTTCCTTTACAGCTTTCATACAGGAAACCCGTGTATAACATGCTCCACTGAACACGTATTCTGTCCGAGAGGGCACCTATTCACAATCCCCCGCTTGTCAACATTCAGAGACGGAAATTTTGAATGACAGAGTTTTGTGTGATGAAATACGAAAAGCTTCAGTCTCAGGCAACGGCAGTGCATGCTGTGCATTAATTCAAAGCACTTTTGATCCTCTCAACAAACGCCTGATCTGAAAGGACAATGAAAACAGTGAAACAGTGTCATCAACGGCAGACCAGAACGAGGTATTGATACCAGTGCCAAGACCGCATCTGTTAAGCATTAATGAGACTGACTGATATTCAGTTCTATGGCATCATCATTTTAATTGGTATGGACCTCGTTACCAGAGCTTAAACAGCGAAGAATATTTGGTTTTAAACACGCAGTTTGAGGATTTGTTGCTTTTATCACATACATACATCGCGTCGCCTAATGAGGATTTCTACACTGTTTTTCTAATGACCAAGTCAAAGCGCTGTGAGGTGCCTTGAGTGCAGAATTTGCACTCACTTGGCACGTAGTCCAATCCAGTTTTAAGCTTGATCTCAAAGCATTTTGAACTAAAAAAAGAAAATCTCAAAACTGCCCAAGACGAGAGAATTTATGAGCGATCACTTGGTCAACAACATATCAATCACGCAGCCTGTGGTACTTGGGTAACAAGGCAAAGTGCCACATTCCCTCTTTTGTTGTATGACCCCAATTTACCTCCATCACCTCTTGTCTCTGCTGACTCAAACAAGACAAAGAAGAGAGCTGTTTTCAGGTTTTCATTTTGTCCATCAGCACAATTCTATTGCTGGGGAGGAAGGCGAGGCGTGGGAAGAGTGTGTGTGTGTGTGTGTGTGTGTCCTGTTAACAGCTACCTCCTCCATCTTGATAACCTATCCAGTGCAGTGGCTGTGGCAGCACTACAGTGTGCACATTAGTGTATAGTTGTAAAGAAACCACATGTTATCTCCTCTTTGCTGACAGACTCAAAAAGAGCAGCAGAATACATGTTTTACCGGACCCCTATCATCGAGAAGCTTTTTTGTTACATGATAAAAAATGTACAATACATTGCACCATCTCAGGGTTGTTAAATTTTAACGGCACTCTTACCGTCCACAAAGGCCGCTGCGATGAGAGAGGCTGGCCTGGAGATGGCTGCGCTGTAGTTACGCCTGCCTTATTTTTTTTATTAATTTTTTTCCCCCCCGACAAGGCTGTGATGCAAGGGCAAACATCACTTTATCTTTTTTTTTTTATGACATGGCTTAAAGCAAGATTGGTGACAAGATTTAATTGAAATGTGTTACTCAGTCCATGCTCAGATATTAAACATTAGGAGCTTCCGTGGGAGCAGATGGGGCCATCAATAATTTAGATGAAAAACTACAATGCCCACTTCATAAAAACAAAAAACAAACTGGTTATTAAAATCCACTATAATAGCGGAAAAAGGTCTGGAATCTGAAGCAGACCTGTGCTGTCCACGTCCCTGAACCAGTGGGTGGGGGCAATTCCTGTAAACGAGGACAGGGCTCTGACGTCTTCCACGATGGGAGAAACTGGTGAGCCCATGGCACATTCGTTCGACTGGAAACACGTTGTGGTCAGGCGAAGGTCGTGCAGAGTGCATGCGTGTTCCCTGGGTGAGTTTGGTTCTGTCGAGAAGGGCGGGGTCCTGTGGAAGTCCTTTCTTGGTCCTGCTCACTGCTTCGGTGGTGGGGATGCGCGTGAGCAGGTGAAGTAACATCGCAGGACGGCCCGTGCACTTTTCCGCCGTCTGACAGTTGGGTATGCGCGGCAGTATTCACGAGGCTGATCGATTAGACCGCCGTGGCCGCTTGGTGGAGCTTATAAACGGAAACAGAGGGGGTTCTGACATTTGGGGGACTCGTATTGATGGGATAGAATTTTACAGAACCCCATTTCAAACACTCAAGCTCCACCAGGCCTTTGCTTATGGTGAAGAAATAAATAAAAATGAATATGCGACCGACTGAATAGCTTTAAGGGTGCTTTGACGAAGAGGATAATATATATGTGCATCCTCTTGTAACGTGTTGGTTGAAGGTGGGCTCTGAAAAAAACTAACATCAACACCTCATGCTCTGCTTGTGCGCAGGTTTATACAAACCGGGGGTGTGTGTGTGTGTGTGACCATTGTTGAGTCTACCTTTAGTTCCTTTGTTTTGTCGGCATACTCCTGAGAATTCTTTATGCGGTGTTCCGTGTTACCAACCAGAGGGGCGAGCATTGTGGCAAGGTGCGTAGCAATTTTGGAAGTAACAGAATTGATGCTGCCGATGATCGCTCTGAGTGGGGCTCCTTCCTCGTGAATCTCGGGAAGTCCGCAGATGCATGGCGTGGCGTCCCCTGGGTAAAGTCTGTCACATTGTTGTCGATCTGTAACCTGGTCTCTCTCTCTAGCTGCTGCTGCAGGCAGGCGATCGCTTTCTCTTTGTAGCCGCTGGTGGGGTCTCTCTTCAGAGTGTCACATGTGACTGTGTCACTCAGAAGGCCACTCACCTTGCCATGGTAGTCTGTTGTATTCAACACCACTGTACAACGGCCGGCGAGATGGTGATATTCTGGTCTTTTTCTGAAGCGATGTCAGTGCTCTGCGGGAAGGCTCTGTGGTTTAGCGCTGGCCAAGGTGGCTGACACTTTCATCCTCCGCTGTTCTGCTTTGGAGCTGCTTAGGCGGTCGTTTGGGATGGCTGATTCAGTGGCTGTGATGAGGTCAACTACTGGTTTTGTTTTGGTGTGCCTACAAAATGTAGTCCTTTGGCCAAGAGCTCCGCTTCTGGTGGGGCGAGCATTCTGTCGGACAAATTCTTTACCCATCATGAAGGTCTGGTTGCGGTGTGTTGTCTTTTCTCCTCCAGGTCAGTTCTTCTGTGGTTTGTGCAGTCGTGAGCCGGGGCTGGAATCTCTGCAATTTCTGCATCTGCCTTTCTGTTGCCTCCAAGTGCTGTGCCTCATCAATACAACTGGATTCTTCTTCCAGGACATCGGTGGGAAGGCTTTCCCAATATGTTTTTATTGTAACCTTAAAGTTACCCCGAGTGGTAACTTTCAATCTCTGTTGCTCCGTCCCATAATATTAATCCTTATCACTATGGATAATGATGCAGTGAGATTGTCATTCACTGGATTGTCCCTGGACACACTCAAAATTGTAATTCAGGGCTTAATTGACGCAATCAAAACTACATAGAATACCAACTGTCCACACACTCCAGAATAGCAGTGTATTTGAATATTTGAGTATTTGAGTATTTGAGTGGCCTCTCTGTCCCGCCACCGACGCCAATTTTTTGAATGATCACTCTCGTTCCTCATTAGTTTGGTGCAATATAAATAAAACCATTGGTGGAAGTGTTCTTTTCTCAATAGCTGCAGTATCTTAGAGTGTGTAATATGAAGCATGAAATAGAACTCAATTCATTTGTAAATTGACTGAAGATGAATGTATTTAATCATTTATTTGTCATTTTTAATCAATTCATCACTGTCAATTTCAGTGATTTCCTATAATGTACTGTTTTTATACATCTCATAATGAAATATTGTTGCTTCTTGTTGTTTCCGATGCCAATTTTTTTGTGATGCTACAGTTTCTTGTGTAAGTGTTTCTACGTAGGCTACATAGGATACATTTTTTTCGGTATCAAAATAATTCAGAATTCGCCTAGTTGCTTGTCCAATGTGAACACTTCATCGTTGTATGGCCAAATAAGTCTATACCAAATGTAACATTAATACAATGAATGAACTGGCTTTTAAGATGAGTTTCAATGTGTTGCGGAAGTAGATACCAATTTGTTATTGTAGTGTGTATTTTTGTTCACAGTGCAACTACTATATGAAAAGATGCGTTATCGCAGCTCTGTGATGCAGTGTGTGTCTGTGTGCGTGCGTGCGTGCGTGCGTGCGTGCGTGCGTGCGTGCGTGCGTGTCGGTTCCCTTATTACCTCCTATCTGTTCAGAATGTGTGAAAATGTTCCAAATGTCCCCAAGTACAGCCTTTCACAGGGGGCATTCTTCCACACTGCGCACTGTATTTGGGCTACAAATAAAAGTGCGGAATAATAAATGGATTTTTGGGAGGACAGAGGGAGGGGAGTGTCAGTGGCAGCAGGTGGGTGTGTCATGCATTCATAAATACACCTAATGACTTGTTTTATGATCAGCAGGGATTCAGTGTTTTCTTTCTGCTCTGTTCTCAGGACCGACCAGTTTCAAAGATGGAGACGATAATGCTGAGAGATACAAATGAGGAGGCTGTGAAAAATCTCATTTGGAAAAGCAAGGGGAAGCAAACAAAATTCTATTTCACTTTGTTAAAAGTTAATTTGTCTCCATTGTGCCCGGCAGAGCCTTCATAAATAAACAGTGCACACTACAGGTAAGCACTCCTCTGGATTTTTTTTTTTTTAACCAAACTTTTTGTTTCTTTGCTATGCTCTGCTGCTTGCATGCAAATTGAACAAGAAAAGTAACATAAGGAACAAAAGGAACCCATTTTGTGGGTGGAGCCAAAACATAGTATATAGGGGCAACACAATTTTTAATATTGTTAGTATAATCTGTAAGATGCTTGAAGACGGATTTTTAAATAAAGAATTATTTTTGTTTCACAGTGATGAATGTAAGTAGCAATACTTTCTTTGAATTTTTTCTATGACGTCTTCGATTTTTTCACTTTATTTTTGCATCTACCCTATTTTTAGGCACTGCCGATGTTCCTGTGCGAGTTTCGAGTGTTTTCGACATATTCAAAAATTTTGACTTTTTTGGCTGACATAAGGCTATAGTAAGGCGTTTTTGTCAAATTTTGGACGGGAGAAAATGCACAAAAAAACGATGACGTCTTAACTTTTTTCACTTTATTTTTGCATCTTCCCTATTTTTAGGCACTGCCGATATTCCTGTGCGAGTTTCGAGTGTTTTCGACATATTCAAAAATTTAGACTTTTTTGGCCGACATAAGGCTATATTAAGGCGTGTTTCTCAAATTTTGGATATTAAAAAAAATGCCAAAAAAAGATGACGTCTTCACTTTTTTCCACTTTATTTTTGCATCTACCCTATTTTTAGGCCCTTCCGCTTTTCCTGTGCGAGTTTCGAGTGTTTTCGTAATTTTTCAAAATTTTGACTTTTTTGGCCGACGTAAGGCTATAGTTAGGCGTTTTTGTCCAATTTTGGACGGGAGAAAAAGGACAAAAAACGATGACGTCTTCACTTTTTTCACTTTATTTTTGCATCTACCCTATTTTTAGGCA
Organism: Colistium nudipinnis; assembly: GCA_016785305.1. Classification (NCBI taxonomy): domain Eukaryota; kingdom Metazoa; phylum Chordata; class Actinopteri; order Pleuronectiformes; family Rhombosoleidae; genus Colistium; species Colistium nudipinnis. Next base: position 831,229 of record JAFBJU010001375.1, read on the forward strand.
CTGCCGATGTTCCTGTGCGAGTTTCGAGTGTTTTCGACATATTAAAAAATGTTGACTTTTTTGGCTGACATAAGGCTATAGTAAGGCGTTTTTGTCAAATTTTGGACGGGAGAAAATGCACAAAAAAACGATGACGTCTTCACTTTTTTCACTTTATTTTTGCATCTTCCCTATTTTTAGGCACTGCCGATATTCCTGTGCGAGTTTCGAGTGTTTTCGACATATTCAAAAATTTAGACTTTTTTGGCAGACATAAGGCTATATTAAGGCGTGTTTCTCAAATTTTGGACATTAAAAAAAATGCCAAAAAAACGATGACGTCTTCACTTTTTTCCACTTTATTTTTGCATCTACCCTATTTTTAGGCCCTGCCGCTTTTCCTGTGCGAGTTTCGAGTGTTTTCGTAATTTTTCAAAATTTGGACTTTTTTGGCCGACATAAGGCTATAGTAAGGCGTTTTTCTCAAATTTTGGACGGGAGAAAAAGGACAAAAAAACGATGACGTCTTCACTTTTTTCACTTTATTTTTGCCTCTAACCTATTTTTAGGCCCTGCCGATGTTCCTGTGCGAGTTTCGAGTG